>RJWH01000074.1:0-565377 GCA_004363575.1 Solenodon paradoxus
TACATTGATACATAAGTTCTTCAAAATAAGTTCCTTTTGTTTTTACATTTCAATGTGAGATTTAGGTACACTCATAATGCAATTTGACTACGCTTAAGAACATGAAGAAATTCTGAACTTTTGAGCCAACGTCTCTGACTTCAAGCCAAGAATACCTAAAATAACCAAAAAATTATTCATTACTTTACTAATTAGTCTCCATGTTTTGTTATCCTAAAAGATGATTTATAGGTCAAAAATTAAAGCCTCATTCAATTTTTTATCGATAGTCTCATCAACAAACATTCTACTATGTCACAGTTAAGTTTAAATATTTCTTTCATAAATTTTAAGTATAATTTGCTAAACTCTAAACTGGTGGCATACTCTGGTGGCCTAACAAATAAGGCCACTATAGTCCACATACATCCTATGGACCCAGTTTTAAAACCTGGTCCTGGGGAACAGCCAAGATGAACTACTAAATAAAAATAAATAAATGATTCTTCTTCCTCTCTCTTTCTATTATCTGCCTATTTGCCTTCATTCCTGACTACAACTTTCCTTTAAAAACAAAAACAACAACAAAAAAAATCTCTATATAGGCAATATATGTATATGGTCATTTAATGAATATTTTTAAAGCTGACTTTGATGAGAGGAGTCATATTGAACTATTACCCAAATAAAATATTTCCCATTGAACAAACTAGTTCAGCCTGTGGATTTTATGTAACTATAGACTGTATTTCTAATGTTTATGAACATCTTGGATAAAAATATTTTCACAGAAAATTTGAGAAGAATTTGCAATGGTTTAACAACCTTGTCGTACATTAAGATTTGGGTTGGAGACAATTCTGTAGAATTTTTACTAACATTGTAATGATTACTATGACAGAGATTAACAGCAAAATAAAAATTGAATTTGTCAGTAGGTAGAGACTTCAGGACTTCTACCACATATTAACCATCTCTGGTATGTGTGTGTGTGTGTTTGTATCTGTGCGTACACATACTTGATGTTCCCAAAATAAGAATCCTTGCTTATAATCGATCTATGAATTTAATTTCTTTCATACCTTAAAATGTTCTCACTTTTGTTTTGACTCATAAAATTTAAATAACATTAATTATGCACTGACTTTATGACAGAATTTTTGGAAGGGGGGATATGCCAATTTTATGTGGAAGCCTTTAGAATGCTAATTTTATTTATTTAATCATATTAGCTGCTAAAATACTTTATCTTAGAATGTATTTATAAATAGAATTAAAAAATACATATATAGACCAGATTTCTTTGCATGATAGTAAGTCACTCCCAAATAGGTTGTACTTCTTCCCAATGTAATTATGACACTGCAAAAATCTATAGGTGTTGGGTCAGGCTATAAACCACTTTAAATCTGTCTCCAGAGGATAGAAAGCTGGACTGTTACTTTGCAGTGTGAAAATTACAGACCAGAGTGATTGATGGTGAAAAATTTAAAATGGGTACAATGCACAGTATATATAAAAATTAGATTTCATAGTGAGTAAGTGGGAGGATGGTGAGAGCCACCCAAGGTCTGATGGGGCACATGTTAATGAATTAAGTACACTAAGTGCCTGTACTCTAACCTGGAACAGACCAAATATTTCTTTCTTTTCCTTTTTCTTTTGTTTTATTTTTTCCTTTTAAAGGAAAAAGACAAACAGGCAGCAAGGTTGTTTGCTATTAGAAGTTTGCCAGTCCCTATAAATTTCCTTCTTAATCAGATATTATAGTCAAAATATAAAAAGTATATTCATAGAGATATGCTTTTTGTTGATGAAATCTCCATTCATATATTCTGACCATTTTTAATCAGTTTATTTGGTAGATTTTTTGGTGGTTGTTCTTGAATCATGTGAGTTCTTTATATATTTTGGATATTAACCCTTTGTTGGATGTATCATCTGCAAATATCTTCTTCCATTCAGTAAGTTGTGTTTTCATTTTGATGATAGTTTCTTTCACTCTGCAAATGTGTTTTAGTTTGATGTACCTCATTTGTTTTTTTGTTTTTTTTGTTGTTGCTGTTTTTAATCTTTTGTTTTCTTTGTTTGAGTGGAATCCACAAAGAAGCCCTAAGGTCAATGTTAAGAAGCTTCACTACCTTTGTTTTCTTCTATATATTTTATAGTTTCCATACAACATTTAAAACTTTAATCATTTTAATTATTTTCCATGAGAAACTTTATATACTGCTAGTGGGAATAAAATTGGTGGAGTCATTATGGAAAACAGCATGGAGATTCCTTAAAAATATAAGAACAAAAATGTCACATGACACAGTTATTTCATTCTTGGTAGCTATCCAAGGAATAAGGAAACACTCAAAAACATATGTAGGTGTGCCCTAGTGGAGTCAAAATTTGGCCAATTGCCTTCAGCTGAAACAGAATTTACACACCTCACAAGGATCCAGGTTTGCATCCTGGGCTGGGGAAAATAACCAAGATATACAAATAAATAAAAGTGAATAAAATGTTCCTTCCTTCTCTCTCACCCTGACTACTTGCTTACTTGCCTTCATTTCCACCTGCCCCTTCCTTAAAAAAAGAATGTATGCACTCCTCTGTCCATTGTAGCATTACTTATACGGGAACAACCTAAGTGCTTATCCATGGATAAGTGAGTAAAGAAGATATGGAATAGATACACAATGGAAGATTACTAATTTATAAAAAAATAAAGTTAAATATCGTCACTTACAACAATATGGACAGAAACTGAGAGATAATTAAGTAAAATAAATCAGAAGGAAAAAGGCAAATACTGTATGCTTTCACACACACGTAGGAAATAAAGAAATAAAGCAAGTGAACAAACAAGACAAAAACACTTTGATGCAAAAACTCTTAGATGCAGAAAACAGACTAGAAGTTACCAGAGGGAAAGAGAAATGGTAGTGGTTATAAATAAAATAGGTAAAGCCCTTCAATTGTTTAACAGATGGAAACTAGACTTTTGATAGTTATCATGATGACGAGTATATAGATCTCACATCATAGTGCTGTACTCCTGAAACTGAAAGTATTATAAACCATTATTACCTACATAAAAATGTATTTAAAAAGAAGATTCACTTCTTTCTAGCAGATACTAATAGCGTTAATGATAATAGCTAGCATTAAAAACTATTATTTTTGAAAATATTTACAAGGATATTGTGAAACTCAATGATCTAGTTGTTGTTATTGCTATTTTAGAGAGAAAAGTGAGCTTTAACAAAGTTAATTTGCCCAAGGTAACAGAACAACTGTGGTGCCAGAATTGAAACAGAGACCTCTAACTCAGGTCAGATCCACATTTTTATAAACATTCTTACCTCTACATAAAGATAGTTGACTACTAATTAATTTTCTTTATTTCAAAAAATATAAACTATTGGTTGCAGAAATCAAAAATGCATTATATGTATGTATACGTTTGATCATTTCCAGGAAATTTAAGTTGTAAGGTAACTCATGATTTATTTTTCGGTTGAATCTTCTTTCACAGATGAGATGACTACTGACTGGAAGTTAGAATTGTATCATTTTAAAAAGCATACTCACTCATTTGATTAATTAACTTAGATCACTGTTATTATTTATTATGCTGTTATTTGCTACATCATAGGTCAATGAGATATTTTAAACTTTCAGTTCAGTGACAAAGAAAAAGTGGTTGAATTAACCTAGTGAGCATCCAACATTTTCTTTAAAATAGTAGAATGATCACTTTTTTCTAATTGTCAGTTTTTAAAAGCATTATTTAAAAGCACTCATTTGAAAATTAGAGCTAATTCACTACATTCATTAAAACTACACTTACCTAAAATGATTCACTTGATTATGAATATTATGATTAAATGAGTCTTAGTATGCAAATACCACTTAAGTTCATTTCCATATGTTACTTAAATAAAAAACTCATAATCACAGTGGAGCTGCTCAAAATACAAAGACTTCTAACAAACAGAGATTAGATATGAACATCCTTCACATTGTATGGATACAAGTTATTTTAAATGGCCTCTTTGTCCTCCTTACTTTAAAATGTGAAAATGTAATTAAAATTTATGAAAATATTCTTCTCAAAAATATTAGCATGGCACATAAAATATATGTGTAAAATGGAAAATATAAATGTTTATTTGTGTAGTGTGAATAAAGGACTACGTAGAGCACTAAAACTTATTAATATATTTAATAACTATAGTAATTATACTTAGAGTGATAGTCATAACTGCCAAAGTAAATTATTCACGCTCAGGGTAGTTATAATAATTTCTTCATGAGATGATATAAGAAATTACAAAGAATTTGTTATAAACTGTGCCAAATTCTGTGGTAAGGACTCTACATGTCGGTATATTCTTACAAATAGATTTGAGTTTGGTGCTATTACTGGCTCAATCTAATCCTTGTTGATTTCTTTGGTCTTCCTTCTTTGTGATTTCCTAAATAGAAAAGGGTGAAAAAAACATTTATTTTTAATTTCTTCCTTATTCTAAATAGTGAACTTTGAAATGGAGAATACATAACTTTTCAGGGTTATGCGGGTAGTAAAGAATTAAGCAGAAATCTAACTCTAAAATTCAAGCACATAATCTTTGTGCTTTATTTGCTTCCACCACAGAGAATAGTATTTGGGCAAATTCAGGAATAGAATTTCCCTATGCATGTCTATTATAAAAACTATTGTGAAAATTCAGTTGTATGCTCATTCTGATACTCAATTTGGAGACATTGGGATGCTGATATATAAATGTATTTGTAAAAATATATATTTTAACAGTAGATTTTTCTTTTACCTGCTGTACTTTATTTGCTCAGTTGAATATTAATAACAATGGATGTCAACACATGGGCATCAAACTCCTACTTTTTTTATCAGTGACGTAAGCAGAATAAAATTCTGACATTTGATTTTAAGTTATCTGATGCTTACCAGATATTCTCCAGTTATATAAAATAAAACAACTGTGAATATTTACAACCTTCTTTTCAAGTACTGCTCAAGCTCACGTGAGCTTGAATTTTGAAGAAGTCATGATGATGGTTTGAAAAAAGCACCAATGTCTGAGACACATGCAATAAAGCCAATGGCTCTATATTGTTAGTGAATGAAAAGTACATTTATTTTTTTCAGAGGTCCTAACCCTGCCCCATCACAGCACTCCCAGCCTCTTAGATGAGTTTTCTTGTAAAATAGAAGCAATACTTAATGCATTAAAGTGCATTTGATGTGTTCACCTTTTATTGGACTTATTTCAGAAAACACAGAAATTGCACACTTTGAAAAGGTGTTATTTAAAAATAATTTTGCAATTGCTTTTCAAGCACATCCTACAGCCTATATCCTCCTCCTCTCTATAACAGACTTCTATTTGAAAATGAGATAAAATATTTGAAAGTGTCGTTTTATAGTTCAGTCTAAGTCTTTATTGATTTTTTTCGTCTTGCTTTTTTTTTTGGCTTCCCAAATTAGGAAGAGGAAAAGGAAAAGAAACTATTTTTGTATGCTTTGAAAAATAAGAAATTATTGTTGAACTCCAACAGGACTTAATAAATATGTAATATGTATCTCAAAAGCAAAGCAAATTTCTCTTGAGCTCAATTTTAGGAAAGGGTTTTGACATTTCTTATATTAAAAGCTTCAGAATGAGAGTTATCTTCCTTGAATACTTCAGAATACTTGTTGGAGTTAAGAACAATAGCAAAAATAACTTTAATAATAACAAATACAAGAGAATAAACTATTTCAAATATTACTACTTTTCTCAACAAACCAAGTGCAAAATAAAAGCAAATTTGTATGGTAAATGCTTATTACCCTGCTAGATATTGTATAAAGCCATTTATGTAAACTATTCTTTTAAACTTCAGAAAAATCTTTATTGATATTTCTGTACATGAACTATACAGAGTCAAGCAACTTAATTCACTCTTCAATATACATTATTGAGTGTCTCTACTTATTTATCTATATCACAGTGAACAAACCAAACAAAATTCCCCATTAGATATCATATTCTAATTGGAGACACAAGCACAAACTATATTGGATCATCATAAATGCTGCGATGAAAAACATATCCCGGGATTAGAATAGTAATTATTAGGGAAAAGACACTAATTTTACATAAGGTATTTAGGAGAGACTTGACTTAGAAGGCTACAGTAGAGAAAGGATGTGGAAGAAGTGACATAACCAGCCAAGATATATCTAGAAAAATAAATTTCTGCACAGAAGAGATGGCAAAAGCAGAACTCTATTCCACGACTATATCAGTTCACGTGGAGCTAATAGAGTGAAATGGATCTATGATATGAGGTTATACGAGTAAGAGCTACCAATTTGACATATATATATATATATATATATATATATATTTCACTGAGCCTTCTAATTGAATATAGCAAATACCTTCATGGGACAATTAGGCCTCCCACTAAAATGTGTTATGGACTAGTACAGCATATACATTTTTGTAAGGAGAGAAATTGATAATCATGAAGAAATTGATAATCTTCATAGTATGGAGAAGATCTTCTGAAATCCAGAATGAAAAGTTTAACACCTAAGATCTTAAAAGAATATTATTAGATAAAAAGCCTTTTATGTTCTCCATAGACCATGATCAAACACAGAGCCAGAAGCAAACCACAAGAGAAGATAATACCCTATCACGAGAGGCATAGGCAACAGTAAGTTGTTCATAAAATAAATGAAATAATGCTTATAGTATGCCTGTTATGCAGAAAAAGATTCTCTAATAGCATAAAATAAATAGAGGACTGACTGCAGAGCCCTAATACAAGCTTTAAGCTAGTTACTAGAGAATTCAGCTGATTAGATAATTTTAAATTTAATCTCAGTTTTGATAGTATTAATGTATTGTTCTGTCATTTTCCCACTATAATTTCTCATATGGAACCTAAGTAGAAAATTAATCTGCATATTGCAGACATTATACATACATTTGCTTTATGTATTATGTATACATGTACATATATAACTTTGATGAACTATTAAACATTCTAAAAATATCTTAACTCCTTTCATGAATATACAAAGAGAATAAAGTTATTCACCATAAATATTGAGCTATTTAATGAAATCCTAATTTTTTTCCTTTAAATATGGTTGGGCTTCTTCCAAGAACCAAGCTAGCAATTTCTCATCTAAATAATTTATTCCCTTTTAAGGATCCAGAGCACTGGAGAAGTTCAATGACAAATTTAGGTAAGACTATTTCTTACATGCCCCAAACATGATAACATGAATCTTATGCATGAAGGCTAGAATTAAAATCTTGACAAAATAATATTGTAAACATGAAAATTTTTTTAAAAGAAGAAAAGTTTTTATCATTTACTTTAAAATTTCAAAGTTGAGTATATTTTTATCAAAAATTATTTTTAGTGGCGATGAATAAGCTGTTCATTTTGGTTTATTTTATTTCCATTTTGGTTAGTTTTATTGAATAACTTCTTACATAGGTTTAAGATTTGCATCAACATTAATCAACATCTGAATATAACATATTAAATTTACCACCTTGAGTCCAGTTCTTCCTTCACTGTGAAGTTGATTTCTTACTCTCAGTTTGCCCACCCTCTCCCATTTATCCCCTTGTAGTCATTAATTTAGTTTTACAGATTAAGAGACATTTTGTTTGATTAAGTTTATTTGATTACTTTGTTTCTCTATGTGCATATTTGTGACATTAGGATATTGTAAATAAATAGAAAATAGAAGCGCTAACTTAAAATTGTTTTAAAATCCTCTCATCCTTAAAATTTTTCAAATAACTCAGTGAATACAGGATTTTTTTTTTTTTTTATGAACAAAAGTAGTAGCATTTCAAATGAGTAGGTGTGTGGGTACTTGCTAAATGATTTAAACGGTTTTATTTATTTTTAGAGGCTTTCGTGCCTCTTATTTTTTAATTAATTTTATTGAAGGAACATTGCATCATAGCATATAGGTGATTTAAAGTAGCTAATAAACTTGTAAGAGTATAAGAGTCAACTAAAATGTATACACTTTGTGAGACATAATGATAATGTATCACTGGATTTCTCCTAGGTACATTTAAATGTGTATGTGTAACTTGGGGACTCAGAAAAAAAATGCCTTATAAAGAAAAAATATATATCCTTTCAAGGAAAAACATACAGTGAAAAATGCACATGGAAAGAATAAACTTGGGGCACTTGTACTCTTTGACTCCATTAATATGTTCAGTTATTTGGAAAATCCTTTAAATAATTAATGAGAATTTACAACTTTTAACCTACAATTTTGATATTTTTTATGGCTACTAGAAGATGGGCCCATGAATACACAGCAGCGTTCTATGGCCCATTATGCATTCTTCACATAAATATTTATTGCTTTCTGTGGAAATAGAAAAGTAAGAGAGAAAAAGAGAAATTTAGAATTTCTTGAAAGTATACAATTAGATAGATGCCTGCATTTAAAAGATATTGCTAGTACCAAGCAGTATATTTGCTCAAAAACCAAAAGAGCCCATTAATATGCCTTGCATGTAGATAACACCCCTGAAGCGAAGGAGAGAAAGAAAACAACACATTTATGAAGAAAGAATGCTATATATTTTTTTTAAATTTAAGTAAGTGCCTTTGATTACTCTCATTTGACAAGTTTAACTTATCCTTGCTCTGTGAAATAAGAGCTCTAGCAGTCTGGGTTTAATCAAGAGATGGAAACCACATAGTATGCTAAATAGGGAAAGTTTAACATAAAGATTTGCTAATTATGATTTAATTAGTAAGTGATTATCTATTGAGAGACAAATTCTGGAGTAACATGTTTATTTGCAATTTAGAGCAACATTCTACTGGGGTTATTAATTCTAAGAAGTATAATTTTAAGTGCCCCTAGCATTTCTTATTATATGAAACAAAATGCTATTGTAAAAAGAGTACTTACAAAGGAATCAAAAGAACCTAATTCAAGCTCTTATTTTGTTAGTATTTCCTTGAGAACTTCTGCAAGTCTTATTTCAAACTTTAAAATAAATGTTTTTTCTCTTCAGAGATGTGATAAACAACAAATGAAATAATATAGGTAAAAACACTTGCTAAGCATAAAATGTTAACACAAGTGAATTTCATTGATACTGTTGATCAAAGTAGTCACTTATGTAACCACCAATGTAAGTAAATGCCCCCAGTCTTTTCGCCTTTCAAGACACAATGAGAAGGGTACCAAAATTAGCAATGCTGAAGGATTTCTTGCCTAAGAATTGGTTGTGTTCACCTAGTAGAATTATACAGCAGGTTTCATAAAGAGATACAGAGGCAACTCTTCTAATGACAAAAAATAATAAATAGGCAGAAAAAGGAACCATTTTATGTGAATTTGAATTTGTCTACAGAGTTTTTTATTCTGCTTTGTAAATGGGAAAAATAAAAATAAATGATTCCAGTATACATTCATTATTTATATATTGCTCTGGAATTGATTTGTTGTTTATCTCTGGCAGTGATCAACCTGTTTCTGGAACTATATGGACTCATAATCATAATAACTTGTCTCATGGCCACAAAATCTTTTAGCAATTCTACATGAGTCATCCAAGTCACCCAGCTAATGAGAATGGAAAGTAGGTGAATTAGTTATTTTTTATATCTGATCACCTTTTTCTTGCTGGTATTAGATTTCATTTTTGTCAATTGTTTTATTTTGTTTTGTTTTAATGAGAGGATACTTAACTCAGTTTTTGTTTGCTTGTTTGTTTTTATTTAGAAGCTCCTGGTATGTTACTTTACAAATTGTACAAATATTTTGGCAAACTCGGATTTAGAGATTGAGAAGATGTTTGCTGACTTTATTATTTCCTTTAATTTTATTAAAGGAGCATTGCATCATAACATTGCATAGATTTAAAGTGTGCATTATTATAAATCAACATCAGTCTATCATACATTAAGTTTACCACCAACAGTCCAGTTCTACCTTCACCATATATTGGAACCTCTTTATTCAATTTGCCCACCTTCCTCTTCCCTCTCTTCTTGCAACAACTAACTTGATTTTATAGACTAAAAGTCTGTTTTCGTTTGATTTAGTTAACTTATTTACTTGGTTTCACTACATTCAATATATATGTGCAGTTGTACAATGTCTGTCTTTCTCCTGTGGCTTATCTAAGCATAATTTTCTCAGGGCTCACTCTTATTATAAATGGCATTTATCCTTTGTGATAATCAAGGAGTATTCCATTGTATGTGTGGGTATATATATATATATATATATATATGTGTGTGTGTGTGTGTATATATATATATATGCTACTTATTTATCCACTTATATGTTAATAGACATTTAGATTGTTTTCAGTTATGGAGTATTTCATTCAAAGAAAAATTTGTTTCAGTTTTTGACGTTTGCAGTATTTAAATATTTATGCATTATTTTTCTATCTCTCCATGTTTTTACATTTAAAAATTAAACTTCTCTTGTTAATGCTGTCCTACTTATTTGTATTTTCATTACATTACTGTTTGCTTTTGCCTTTTTTTAATTAATTATAATCAACCACCTAATTATGTCAGAAAATAATGTTTCTTAGGTAAATTGTCAAAATTGCCTATAAGATTTACGTGATTACTATAAACTTCAAGAAGCTTTTCTCTGAAATAATGGGTAATTTATCTTCCTTCTCCTTATGCCATGTTTTGAAACATGATTTTGATAAAACTTAAGATAATAGAAAATATATGGTATTGGTTTTGAGACTTTATGGTATTTTCATTTGATATGCTACCATTTTTTTCAGACATCCCCCAGCTGTTTAAAGTAAAATATGCAGAATACTAAATACTGCAGATGAATGCAATTTCTCTGTTGATTTTCCTTCTGCTTCCCTATACCTCTCTTCCTTACTTTTATCTCAATTCTTCTTCATACTCAAATATTACAGCAACAAAAACCTACTGTACTTAAAATGTTAGTGTACTATCAAAGAAGGACATGCACAATTATCTGAAAAAGGTATTAAAATACTTTTTATCTTCCACCTATGTATCTGTATCATGATGAATTGTTGATATTTCATTTGGAATGATATACTGAAAAAGATTAAATGAAAATTATGTTTTTAAAAGGACAGTCTAGACAATTCTGATATTGGAATATTTATTTCATATATTGAATAAATATTGAATTTTACTTATGATAAACCAGGGACATTTGCTTTTAAAGTTTAATAGGCAAATTAAAGAACAAAAAAGTATTTCTCCTGAAATATTTCAAAAACACTGGGCCCCATATGTATAAGATCTCTTAGAATTCATTAAGAAGATAAACAGCCAATTTAAATATGTGCATATGAGTTGAACAGAAATTTACCATGTAAGATGTACAACTGGCCAATCATACACATAGGATGCACATGATTATTTGTCATCAGGGAAATGACTGTCATCAGAGAAAAGACTATAATGAGATATCAATACAAATTAATAAAAATAATTAAATGGTTAAATATATTACAGTTGGTGAAGATATAATACAAATGGATTCCTCAAACACTGCTGGTGCAAATGTAAATGTTATAAAATCTTTGAAAAATCAGCACAACTTTTTAATTTAATCTTATAGCCACCATACCAGCTATCCCTCTTAGATTTTGTAACAAAGAAAAACAATATATTTCAGAAAATTATTCATCTGAAATATCTGTAAGCAACTTTATTCTCAATATCCCAAAACTGGAAAAAAACAAACAACCCATAATAGATTTTAAATATATCACAATTGAGTGATGTTCAGTAAAAGAGCATAACTACTGATAGATTATTTATGAATCTAAAATTATACTGGGCAAAATAATCCACATAAGAAGGGCACATAAAGTACAATCCCATTTATACTCACTTCTCGAAAATGAAATGCATACATTATAACAAAAATGAGATTACTTGCTGGGGACTAGGAGGAGAGGAAATTATGGACCACAAAGGGACAGGAGGAAATTTTTGAGGGAGATGAAACAGTTCTCCTCTTGATTTTAACTAGGGACCCAGGATGCATGCATCTTTGAAAACTCATTCAGTTGAACACTGCAAAAGGTTGTATTTTATTGCACATAAATTATAAATCAAAAAACAGATAAACAATAATAATGGAAGATGTATTGTATCTTTAATAATAACAGAGATTGTTTATTCTGTTAGTTTTAATAAATTCTGATTTTCATGGCTTTCTCAATTTCATGTACCATTAACAAATTTATTTGCATGAGAAGGTTATCATATCCTTTTACTATTGTTTTAATATGTGTATGATTTGTAGTAAAGACTAATTTTTATTACTAATACTAGAAATGTGTGTTTTATCTCTTCTTGATCAATATTATTAGAAATTTAGCAAACATTAATATTTCCGAAGAATTGACTTTGGCCTTTGTTGATTTTTATCTATTACTTCATATTTTATTGATTATTGTTATTTTCTTCTTTCTTTGATTCATTTCTTATTCATTTTTATGCACTGCTTTCATACTTTACTGATTTTAGCCTCCTTTCTCATATAATGTAACATAAAGCCAAATATTTTTCTATTTGTTTTACTATATACTACGTTTTTATATGCCATATCTATGTTATCTTTCACTACAAAATATTTTCTAATATCCTTTGTGATTTCTTCCTTGAATCATATGAATCAACATAGCATATGGAGCAAGCATATATATATATATATATATATATGTATATATATGTGTGTGTGCTCATTGTGTGTGTGTGTATATATATATATATATATATATATATATATAGTGCTCTCTATCCCAACTGAAAATAATATGCATCTTTCTCAAGTGCAGCCAGAACATTCTCAAGGATAGACCACATCCTGGGACACAAAACCAGTCAGTAAATTTAGTTTTATGCTATAGAAAGCATCCTTTCTGACCACAAGGGGGTGAAACTAGAAGTGAACCATAAAAACAAAGCTGGAAAAAGTACAGATAGGGAGGTTAAACAAAAATCTACTTAGGAACACCTAGACCATTGAGGAAATTAAAGACAAAATTAAAAATTATCTGGAAACAAATGAAAATGAAAAGACAAATTGCCCGAACATGTGAGATATGGAAAGTTTATAGTGATATAAGCACATGTTAAAAAACAAGAACTATCCTAAATTATATATCTAACCAAACACCCAAACGAACTAGAAAAATAATAAAAATCAAAACTAATATGGGTAGAAATAATAAAAAATAGAGCAGAAATAATCAAAAAGAAAATGAAAATGAACTTCCAAGGATCAAGGAAACCAAGAACTGTGTTGTTGCTTTTTTTTTTTTTGTAAATAAAATTAATAGACGCTTATCCAGACTCACAAGGAAATAGAGAAAGCCCTAGCAAGAATCAAAAACAAACAAGTTGAGATTGCAAAGATATCACAAAAATATAAAAAGTCATAAGAGGCTGTTACGAACACATGAAAAACAAGTCTGTCAATCTTAAAGTAATGGATAAATTTCTGGAATCAAACAGCCTCTTGAAACTGAACCAGACATAGACAACTTGAATAGAACAATCATAAGTGTATAAATTGAAGCAGCAGTCAAAAGTCTCCCAAAAAACAAGAGCTCCAGACCAGATGTCTTTACTAGCTAATTCTTGAAAACAATCTTTAAACTCTTCAACAAAATTGAAGAGAGGAAACTCCCAAATGCATTCTGTGAAGCTAACCAATTTGGAAAGCAGTATTGAGATTCCTCAGAAGTTTAAGATGAATCTTCCATAGATCCAATAATCCCAATACTAGGCATATATCCAGAGAATACCAAAACACTAGCCAGAAAAAAAAATCTGCACCCCTGTGTTCACAGTAGTGCAATTCACAATAGCCAAGAAATGGAAACAAACTAAATGCCTGAGAACAGTCAGGGTGACTTGAAAACCAAGTGGTGTTAGTTTAGTCTTTCAAAACTGAATTTCTCATTGACAATTTTTTCTACTTTTAATCCAAAATGCATTTATAATTTTTAATTTTTTTTATAGCTTCTACCACATTTCCTTACATTCTACTGTGTTTTATTCAATAATTATTTCTAATTTTTAAGTTATCAAAAAATAAATCCTTGAACTTTTATGGAACTTCTGAAAAGGACATTATACGTTTGTTCCATTTCATCATTTTAAAATTAGTACTAATATGTGCTAATGTGATATGATAGTAAACTCAATTTTTTTTTTAAATCACAGAGCCTCTCACATCAAAGATTAACAGACATTCCACAGTAGCACAGTTTTGCTCTAAGTAACTAATGAATAATGTAATCATGTTTAATAATTGAAAACATACTATTTTTATAAATGTGTATATCTATATATGTACCTGTGATGGATATGTTTGTTTGTGTGTGTGTGGAGCTTGAGTTACTTTCTGGAATCAACTTTATTAAATTTGTTGTAGGTAATAAGTTACAATTAACATATTTGACACTATATTAGTGAGTTATTGTTTGAAAATTGCTTGAAACATTTTAATGACAAACAAGACACTGTGATAAAATTTGTGTACTTATAATTCACTGTTGTTAAATCTCTCATTTTTCAAATCTCTGTTTCCACAGAGTGACAATTCTACTCATATGCTTTATCATATCATACTGGCAAACAACCTTAACTGAATGAATACCTATAAAATAAATTGTGCATCTCCACAATGCCACTTTTTGATGATAGTTTTAATTAATAGACCTTGTTGATAGTAATTTTATGTATTTAAATAGCTTAAAAATGTTTAAGGGATTTTATATAATATTAAACATTCTGATAAGGATTTTTTTTAATTAACTGCAGTCCATACTGTTCAGATTTCCTTAGTTTTATTTCACATTCCATTTCTGTTCTGAGATTCCACCCAAGATAGCACACACATTACATTAAGTTGTCATGTATCTTAACTCTTTTTTTGTAACAGTTTCTCAGACTTTCCTCGATTGGGATGATCTTGGTGGCTTAAGGAGTACTGCTTAGGTATTTTATAGCATTCCCCTCACTTAGAATTTGTCTGATGCTTTTTCTTATGATTAAACTTTGATCATGAATTTGAGGGAGGAGAAATGCAAGAGATAAAGTGCCATTCTCATAATATACTTTCACCATGACCTATCACTGATGATGTTGACTTTGATTATCTGCCTGAAGTAATGTGTGTAGAGTGTCTGCCCAGCCCTTTTCCCCTCTCCATACTGTATTTCTTGGAAAGAAGTCATTACACACAAATACAGACCATCTTTGAAGCATGAGGAACTATATTCTACTTCCTGGAATACAGAGTATCTCAGTAAATTATTTGGAATTCTTTAGTACAGGGGACATATCTATTTACCCCCTCCCATTTATTGATTCACTCAGTAATTGATTAAAATTGAACTGGATTCATGCTGCTAAGGGCTTTGTTTTGTTTTCAATTAAGTATAACTAAGTTTGCATGGTATGAACATTTTCGGGTGGAATTTACTTAAAATGTAAGAACTCATGTTGATTCTCTACCTGATTAGCCAGAGTTGTATGCCAATTATTACCACATAGAACTACATAAATTAGCATTTCTCTGATTTGCTTTGTCACTGGACCCTCTAGCAGAATGAATCAAAACAGAATTAAAGCCATCTTAGTTGAATTACTAATCAGGAGATCTAGAGAGTAGCTCACTATTGGCCTGCATCTTGATAGATTTCAAATTTAGAAATATTATTTTATTATAAGGTTTTTAATTTTCCATTACTATATAAAAAAGAAGTCATCATTCCTATTTTCTGTCTTTGCTTATTCTCTGATACTGTATTGATTAACACATTGAAGGCTGTTTTTTCTTTAATCATCTTTAAGATTAATTCTAATCAATGTATCTAGATGGATTTTATCGCTGCTTCTCAGGAATCTCCTCTGCTACTTCAAACATTTTTGATTTGATGTTGCCCAATTTTATTCCTTTAATTTTCTATCAGTAATTACAAGGTTTAAGTTTTATCTCTCTGATCCCCTCCAGCAGCTGTTTCAAGATTGACCTTCTTTGACTTCTTTATGCTTATGAGACCATTGAAGTTCATTCCCTTCTAATTCTTTGTGACTGTCATTGAACATTAGTGTTAAAAGTGAATTGCTTATTGTGATACTCACCTTGATTTCTCCTTTGAACTTTCAGAGTCGACTTTTTCAAATCTTTTAATAGCTCAAATTTAAGTGATTATTTTATCCTATTGTCAGTTAACTCATACAATTAAATGTTGGTTATTTGAATAGTACAAAGGATAACTTTTCTACAACACTATCCTCTTCACCAAGTTTATACATCTTCATTGGTCATATTGAATTTCTTGCTTTGATTATATATCATAGTATAGTATATGATATTATATAACAATTGCATCTCTGAAAGATGAAAAGGAAATATTTTAGTTAAGTATATGTATTGTATTTGCAATAAAAATTCATTTAGCATATTAATTGCAGCATATAGCATATTTTATAATATAGCATTTATGTCAATAATGCATTCTTCACGTTGCCTCCCAGATATTCTCTAATAGTCTACAAAGAATTACTTACATTCATTAATTGTCCTGAATGGCCTTTACTTTCTGCTATAGTAATAGTTCTATTTTTTATTACTTATGTAGGATTCAAATAAATGGAATAATAAAAAAAAAGTACAAAAATAAAATAAAATTAACCTCCAAAACTAAATTATTTAAGTATGAAATGTTAATACAAATTCTGGGTTGTTGAGAATGACATTTTGTCAGTATTGGAAGTTAAATTGATACTTTTATTTGTCACTTATTTTATTATCTTTTTCATCTTTATAACACAATTTATAATTTTCCTTTGTCCTTGTATAAACATCAAGCAACTAAAGTAACAGAGAATTTCATTTCATAAATATCTCTCTGAATTATGATCAAAGCCAAAACCTATGATATATTGCTTATATTTCAAGGAGTAGTCTTAAGCATAGGAAATGTTGATGATATAGAAACTTCAAAAATGTCTTTAAGACAACATATATAATTCTGTTTTTGCTTAGCTATCATGTTTAAAGGAATCAAGTTGCTATTTCGAAGTGTGTATTTCCAAGATGCCTTAGGAACTGCCATTGTTACTAATGACCCATTAATGATCACAAGAATGCTGAGGACAGAAAAAAATGGTTGAATTATTTTGTCTCTGAAAAATGTAAACAATAACTTTAAATTGATATTTACAGAAAATTCCTCTATACCAGAAACAATGCTTCTTTTATCAAGGATGTCTTTGAAATAAGTAACACAATTTTGTTTATTATAATTCTTAAAGATTGCTTGTTTGATCAAATATTTATCTTTCTATTATTTAATTGTTAAAGTCTTACTATGTGTAAAGCAATTTTCATAATATTATATGACACAAAGATATATGAATTAAGAGAGACACTTTTAAAAATCTTTACCATATTTGATGCATTATGATATGACTTCACAAAAAGTATATTATTAGAATAATTTAACAGTCTTAGAAATGTATATTGTTAAAGATGGATCGGATAAGCTAACTTACTAAAGTCATGAAATTAGTGGCAATAGAATTCTGAATTAATATATGGTCTTAAGAAATATAAAAATGTTATTATTAGTATTTTTATTATTCTCTATTAATTCCTATATGCAGGTATGCCAGGTTTTTTGCAAATGTTCTTGCTGCCGTCAATAAATCTTAGATTTAAGGTCATAATATCCATATTATAGATGAAAATATCAGGCCTTAAAAATGAGATAACTTATTAAAATAAGTTTGTAGCTAAGACTGTAGAGTCAGATTTATCTGAACCCATAACTCAAATCCATTACATTCTAGAATGTGGAAAATTCCATATGGAAAGTTGCTTTGTATGCTTCAAAGGAGGGTTTTCCTTCTCAGGTTAAATATTAAGTGATAATATATCTAAATTTTATGGTGCTGAAATATTAAGATGAAGGAAATGTAAAGTGACTGGAACCTAATGAAACATTCCATTGGAAAGGGATGATCAAAGCAATTGCATATTATGAAATTATGACAAATGCCTTATAGAAATTAGATACCTACCTGGCAAATTTGTCGTAATGATATTGCTTAACTCCAATAGTATGAGTAGCATGAGGGAGCCAGCAGAATTTGAACAACAACAAGAAAATGGATATAACCATGACTGAACGATTTGGAATAAAAGTAGATTCAAATGACTTCGGCATTTGATGATAGATTTTGTGATAGGTTGTTATCATTAGTCTTTGGGTGTCTTATTTGTTTTCATATTTTTCTTTTTAAAATTAATTTTATTGAAGGAACATAGTATTACAACATTATATAGGTTTTAGGCATACATCATAGTAAATCAACATCTGTATATAATTTAGTTAAGTTTACCTCTATTCCAATTTTTCCTTCATTAGACATTTAACCCCCTTTACTCGGTTTGCCCACCCAACTTCTCCCTTCTCTTCCTACAACCATTGATTTGATTTATTTTCACTAATTGTCTATTGTTGCTATATTCAAATATTATTGAATTATTATTTTTTAATTTAACTCATTCGTTTGCTTGCTATCCCTATACACCACATATGAGTAATAAGGAAGAATGCATATCATCTGGGTTTATTGTTATTTATAGTCCAAGTGTATATATTAATATTTTTTATAGGAAGTGGCCTGAAGAATTGTTAAACAAGGTAACTAGCTCTTAATTAACAGAGTTAGAGAGAAGGGATGTATGTTTTTTGAGTATTCCCTTCAAAAAAAACACAATTTAATTAAAGTAAACATGACATTATTAAAGTAATGGAGATAGAAATTTAAAGTCATACTACAAGATTTTATGAAATTTTTATAACTAATGATATAATTATAACAAAATATTGGTTTCTAGGGATAAACATATAGGCAAAGTTAAGTAAAATAAGAGATATGTCATTAGTAGACAGAAAATAGAAACTGGCAAAAAAAGGGGGCTGGGAACTACCAGGTTCATCATATGAAGGAGCATATGTCAGGAAACACAGACCAGAAATGAATAAAAAGTGCAAGGAAACTTGTATACCTTGTAATATTGAACACCGTTAAGATACAAACAAAACACTTAGATTGAAAAGATGCATGGTCATTACAGAAGATCATCCTCAAGGTCATTGAATAACTGTGATGGATATATCTGCTCCTTTGCTATACTTCCTATTGTATTCTTGCATCAGTTTTTCTCTGCTTAAAGGAGATAAGCTCAAGAGAATGAGACTTTATTTTTGAAACTGGGCCTGACTTTAAGACTTAGCACAATGGAGAAGCAAAGGCCACATTCACTGGCTTACTATGAGAATGGCACCATAAGTGGAAAAACTACATCTGACTTTATGCATATCTCAAATTTTAGACCCTAGTATTCTTACTGTGAATGTAAATTAATGCCAATCTTCATATTTATTCAAATTTGTAGTAAGGATTGAATTAATTACTGCATGTAAACCACTAAAATGTAATTGGCCTAAAAATTTTTCTTATGATTCATTAAAACTACCTTGAACAAAGAGGCCTTGTAGGTATCCGAAACGCATTTGAAGATCTCATCATGGAAAATCAACATTCTTATCTTAACTAAAAAAAATGATTTTGAAAAGACTTTCATATGAACTAAACCTGAGGCAGAACTGGATCCAGTATTCTAGATGAACTTAAGTAGCATGACTTAGGATATATATCTTGTAATATGGAAGACAATTTTAAAAAGTTGACTTGTTGTAAATGTTGTTCAAATCAGTATCAAGATTCCTCAAAAAACTGAGACTGGAAATTCCATATGATCTTGTTATCTTAATTTTGAGTGTTTACCAAAAAACACAAAAACACTAATTTGAAGAAATGTATGTACTCCAGTGTTTATTACAGCTTTATTGACAATATCTGAGAAATTAATGGTGAATGAATAAAGAAAATGCAGTATACACACACACATACGCACAATGGAATACTACACAACCCTAAAAAAAATGTCCTGTCCTTTCAACAGCATGGATGGAACTAGAAGGGATTATACTGAGTGAAATAAATCAGGAGAAAGACAAATACCAGATGATTCCATTCATATGTGAAATATAAAAAAGTAAGGAGAGAAAATGACAAAACAAAAACTTTCATTAACTTTAACATGGACATTGACATTAGAACTGAGGTTACCAAAGGGGAAGGAGGTAGAGCTGGGAGCAAAGGGTACTAGAAGTTCAATGGACAACTAGAGGACTATTAGAAATTTGGCGGTGGTAGTGGTGTTGTTAATTCATCACTATTTGATGAATAGTGAACCTTCACATCAAGCTATATTATTTTATAAGCCAAGTTTACGTCAATAAAAATGTCACATAGAGAAGAAAAAATTTTACACTAGGATGGGTAAATCAGGTAGAAAGGGTCAATTGTATGACGAAGGATAGATTTGAATTTTTAGTGGTGAATGACTGTACTGTATACACATGTTTATATGAGTGCACACCTTAAAATGATATAATGTTATAAAGCAACATTCAACAAAAATATGTTTATAAAGTTTGACTGTCAGTTAAAACTCAAACTTCTAAATAAAAATGAGTATCAATGAAAATAAGAAAGGAGGTAAGAGGTGGCTATGTTGAGAGTATACAAATTGTTCTATATATAATCAGGGAGCAACAAAGGCATTTCAAATACCTAGGATAATACCTTTTTAACTCTGCTTATTTGATGAATAAAAAGCAGAGATATAAGTAAGATACCGTGTGTCACAAATGATGAGAGGGATGCATTTTGATAACTATGAAGGTCAAATGCACTCTACTAGATGTCTTCACATGATCTTAAAAAGTATTTCATATCAATGAAAGTATTAGAAAAAATGCATACGACATAACAAATACGGCTTAAACCTGTTGTTTATTTGAGGTAATATTTTCTTAAGGTGGGATATAAATATGTTTTCTCCCGAGAAACTTTTAGAGGAAATTCCAGAATGTTCTTCTGCAAAGGTAAATATGTTTTTTTACATGAGGATATTTTGACCAGTTATGTACGAACTACTCCCATAGTATGACCCTTCTGGTACAATGGTTTTCTTTTCTTCACTGAACCACTTTATGTTTTTAATACAGTTTCAACTATTCTCTTGACCAAGCAGTTTACAGAAAATTTGAATACACTGAAAAGAAAAGCTTAAGAGCTATAATAAGATAAAACAAATAAATAAGCATTAGATATTACCTTACACTATGAAATAGTTAATTATGCAAGAGTTTGGAGAACAAATGTTAGCAAGGATTTGGAGAAGAAGAAACACTTTTACATTATTGGTGGTAATGCAAAATCTAATGATGTTGGTTTCCATTTCTCTACTAATAAGTGAAAAAGAACATATTTTTATATGCCTGTCGACCATCTGTATGTCTTCTTTGGAAATGTCTACCCAATTCTGCCCTTTTTTTTTTTTTTTTTTTTGATTGGACTGTTTTTCTGTGGTTGAGTTTTATGAGTTCTTGATATATTTTGGATATATGCCATGTCAGATATATTATGTGCAAATAACTCCCACTCAGCGGGTTGTCTTTTTGCGAAGTTCTCTTTTGCTGTACAGAAGTCTTTTAGTTTGATAAAGTCCCATTTGTTTATTTTTGTTTTTGTTTCCTTAGCCTCTAGAGTTGAATTCCCAGAGACGTCTTGAGGTTGATTTCATGGAATGTATCACCTATGTTTTCTTCTAAATGTTTTATGATTTTCCGTCTTACACCCATATTTCTAATCCATTTTGAATTAATGTTTGTGATTAGTGCTAGAGAGTGACCTAAATTCATTTTTTTTCATGTGATCTAGTTTTTCAGCATCATTTATTGAAAGACCTTTTATCTCTCCATCATATCCCCTTGGCTCTATGGTCATAATTGACTGACTACATATGTGAGAATCTATTTCCGGTAATTCAGTTCTGTTCCACTCATCTGTTTCAGTTTTTATTCCAGTATCATACAGCTTTGATTATTATTGCTTTGTAGTATATCTCAAGATCTGGGATTATGCACCTCCAGTTTTCTCTTTTTCTCAAGATTGTTTTGGCTATTCAAGATTTTCTTACTCCACACGAATTTTAGTTATTTTGTTCTATTTTCTTGAAAAATGCTGGTGGGGTTTTGATGTCGATTTCAGCAAAGATTTTGGTAAGATGGCCATTTGAGCAATGTCAGTTCTTCCTAACCATCAGCATGGAATCTTTTCCCACTTCCTTGTATTTTCCTGTTTCCTTTAAGAAAGTCTTGCAGTTTCGTTGTACAGATCTTTCACCTCCTTTTTATTCCAAGGTACTTATTTCTATTTGTACAGATCTTTCACCTCCTTTTTTATTCCAAGGTACTTATTTCTATTTGTTTATATTGTAAGTGTGATAATTTTATTATCTTCATATAAAAATGCAGAGATTTTTGTATATCGATCACGTAACCTGCTGATTTACTCTACTCATTGGTTAATTCAAGTAGTTCCAACGGAAATTTTAGGGATTTCTATTTGTATTGTCATGTCATCTTCTAATACTGATAGTTTTACTTCTTTTTGTTTGATTTGAATTCCTTTTCTTTTTTCTTGCCTAATAGCTCCTGCTAAGACTTTTAGTATGCTTTTAAATAGCACTGGTAGGAATGGACAGCCTTACCTTCTTCCTTATCTTTGAGGAAATAGTTTCAGTTTTTTATCATTATGATGTTGGCTGTGGATTTATCATATATGGCCTTTGTTATGTTGAGGTATGTTCCTTCGATCCCAACTTTACATAGAGTAATTTTTAATCATAAATGGGTGGTGAATCCTGTCAAAACTTTCTTTGCATTTACTGATAAGTTATATGATTTTTCTCCTTGATTTTCTTGATGTGGTGTGTTATATGAATAGATTTGCATATGTTGAACCACCCTTGCATCCCTAGGATAATTTCTGCTTCATCAAAATGGATGATCCTTTTATATACTGTTGGATTTTTTGATATTTTTGATAATTTTGTATCTATGTTCATTAGGAATATTGATCTATAATTTTCATTTTTGGTGATGTCCTTGTCTGTTATTGGTATCAATGTAATGTTAGCCTTAGAGAAAATCTTTGGAAGCATTTCTTGTTATTCATATTTTTGGAAATGTTTGAGAAAAATAGGTATTAGTTCTCTGAATGCTTTATAAAATTCACTAGTAAAGTCATCTGCTCCTTTCCTTTTATTTTGGATGAGACTTTTGATTACTTTTTAAAATTCCCTTGCTTATGACGTTCCTATTTATGTTTCCCCTTTTTTCCTGACTCAAGTCTTGGTAAGCTGTGTGTTTCTAAAAATCTTTGTCCTCGATGGTGTCTAATTTTTTAGCATATATATTTATTCTTAATGGTCTCATATGTTGTTTTGTATTTCTGAAGTATCCATATCCATTGTAGCCTCCCACCTTTCATTTCTGATTCCATATATGAGTTGTCTCCCTTTTTCTTAGTGAACTTATCAAAAGCTTT
The DNA here is from genome assembly GCA_004363575.1 of Solenodon paradoxus. Classification (NCBI taxonomy): domain Eukaryota; kingdom Metazoa; phylum Chordata; class Mammalia; order Eulipotyphla; family Solenodontidae; genus Solenodon; species Solenodon paradoxus. Next base: position 23,572 of record RJWH01000074.1, read on the forward strand.
ATAACTTTTCTTTATTTTTTCAAAGTAACTAACTTTGGTTTTATTGATTTACTGAATTATCTTTTTGATTAAGTTTCTTTCTGCACAGATTTTTATTGTTTAATTCCTTCTACCCATTTTGACTTCAGTTGTTTTTATTTTCCCTAGTTGCTTTAGATGTAGAATTAGATTTTTATTTGTGATTTTTTTTCTTATTTGTTGAGGTAGGCCTAGATTGTAATATATTTCCCTTTTGGTACTGCTTTTGCTGCATCCCATAAATTCTGATCGTTTGTGTCCACACTTTTTTGTCTCAAATACATTTTAAATTCTCCTTTTATTTCCTCTTTTAATCAAGAGTCATTCAGAAGCAAGTTTTTTATTAGGGGGATTATTGATTTATAACTTTTCATTGCCATTTTGTTAATTATTTTCTGAGTGTTATTGCAGGCAGTTAACTTTGTTCTATTTCTCTTATTAGTTAATTTGAATGCAGTTACATCGTTTGTTTTCCTTTCTCTTCTTTGTTTTTCTCCCTTGGAGTTATATTTTGAGTTTATCCCAGGGCTTAAAGTTTCTGTGCTTATAACCTGTCTTTAATTTAATGTAAGTTAGTCTTGAGCTCATTCTAACAGTCATATTTTCACTCTCCTCCTCCCATTTTATTTTGAGGTCTTGCTGCTTTTAAGTGGAGTTTCTTTTCATTTCACAGAACTTTCTTTGGTATTTATAATAAAGCTGGTTTTTATGGTGATGAGTTCCTTTAATTTTTGTTTGTCTTAGATGATCTTTGTCATTTTTTCAATTCTAAGTGATAATCTAGTAGGGCAGAGTGTCCTTGGTGGTTTTCCATTCAGTATTTAGACTATATAATTTCATTCTCTTCTGACATAATTTCTGCTGAGAAATCATCAGTAGTCTTATGAGGGTTCCTTTGTATGTAACTCACTTTTCTCTAGCTGCTTTTAAGATTCTCTCTTTATCTTGTGTTCTGTTGTTTGTTTGTTTTTGTTTTGTTTTGTTTTGTTTTTTAATCTGAATGATGACATGTCATGGTGTAGGTATGTTGGCTTTCTTTTATTTGGAATTCTTTAAACATTCTTGGTCTAGAAGTCAGCTTCCTTTTTCATGTTAGAGAAATGTTCAGCTCTTAATCAAATCCAGTTTCTGCTTCCCTGTCCTTTCTCGTCTCCTTCTGTAACACCTATGATGTGAATGTTGCTCCTCTTGGTGCTATCCATAAGGTCTCATATTCTGTCTTCATTTCTTTTAATTATTTTTTTCTCTTTGTCAGTCTGCTTGAGTATACTCCACTGGCCTGTCTTCTGGCTCACTGATCCTATTGGAGGTTTCTTCCAGTCAACCCTGTGTCCTTTAGCTTAGCTACTTTTTCTTTAACTTTGCAAATGCTTTTTGTAGCTGTCTCGTATTTCCCCTATCTTTGTTGTATTTCTTTTTGTTCAACTCCATTGCTTTCCTTATTTTAGTAGCATTAAAACTGTTGTTTTAAAGTTTGAGGTGGTTTACTTATGTCTGTTGCATTCAGGCTTTCCCCTGGGGTTTTGTTTTGGTCCATTATTTCACAAATCTCTATCTCTCTATTTTATATATTTGGCATGTTATATTTATTTCTATGGTGTAGGCCCTGATACAAAGGCCTGAGTTAGGGTCTCAAGTTGCACTGAATCAACCTGGATTTTTGTCTAGAAAGCTGGTATTACTTTTTTTAGATTTGGTGAACTTGTTGGATTTGTTGAAACTCTACAATGAGCCCTGTGTCGAAGGCTGAGTTCAGTCTTCAGAGTTGGAGCTGTCACAGGGAATGCAGTGGTTTCTTCTGAGTCACAGACATGAACAATAAAGCCTGTGGAGAGAGACCTAACAGTTGTGAACCTAGTCTGCAAGCAGGCCATAGTACCAGCATAACCCACAGAAGAGAGAGATCCAGGAGATGTTCTTAGTGTAATATCTTCCCTTGTGAATGTTCCTCCATCCTCCAAAAGAGTGGCAGTCCAATAGTGGTTGTTAAACTAGTCCTAAGGCCTAGGGGTAGAATTTCAGGAGGTACTAGGCAGATAGGAAGTAATTCTGATGCAGCTGTGGCCTTGCAGTAGTCCAATTTTTAGAGAGTCCTTCCAATTATTTTCCCCATGAGAGGGGTAGGAATGAAATGTTCCTTGACAGAAAACAGTCTACTGTATGTTCAGATGTTGCTGATATGGCTGTTTGTTTCTGGCTACAAGTGGAAAGGTAACAGTAAACACCATAAGTTCTGCATGAGAAAGCTGACACTTCTCCCAGGGGCTTTCTCATAATGATGACCTCAAGTACCAGCTCTGAGAGAAAGCAGTGTCTAGTTCACAGAGATGTTATACTCTTGCCACTCTACATGGAGACTCTTGGCTCAGTGACTAAAAGCGAATTCCTAGTTATAAGAACAACTGCTTCAAGAGAAAACCCTTTAACTCAAGACAGTGTTGGTTTCCCTGGTCTCTCCCCATTGCTCTGGAATCTGCAAATAAGGTGAAACGGCACTTATACAGATCAGCTTCTCCTACCTTTTATGGTGTTTCTTGTGCCTTCTCTTTGTGAAGATGTAGATTGCATATCTTTTCAAAGATGGTAGTTGACCCAATAGGTGTTTTCTTGGTTATTCTGTGGAAAGAAGGCAAGCATGTGATCTTAACAGTTCACTATCTTGGAGCTGGAACCCCGCAGTCTCTTTTCTTAATTCTTTCTAACACAGGCTCTAGAAATTGAAATTGGTCAGATTATTTTCTTTAATCAATTACTTTATCTCAATGTTTTCTCTTGCCTGAGATGTAGTTTTTTTCAAGACAGCTGTAGTATATCTCAAATGTTTATGAAAACTCCAGACTTATGCTTGGGTTCTTCTAATTTTAAATAGTTCTATTGCTGTTTATAGAAAAAAGGTATGAAAAATAAATAGTATATATTGTTGACTTCTGATATGTAAAAGATTATTAAGAAACCTAATAGAAGTTCTCACATATCAACCTCAATCCAGTATACACAAATTTTCACCCAGAGGGGTGAGATAATCAGGTAAAGTGGTCATATATATGGTGAAGGATATAATTAGGCTATTGGTGGTGAACTCAATCTATTATTAAGCATCATTAAATTCAGCATTTGAAATACTGTCTATATAGAAGTCATAATCTGTGAACTCTTACAGCTAGTCATCTTTTAGAGGTAATAGTTCTACCAGTAAACTAACATACATATGTATATGTGTGTATATATATAGACGTTTATTACTTCATTAATTATAAGAGAAAAAATGGTGAATTCTGGCAAATAATGACATCATGAGGAACCCATGCAGTAGTATATTGTTCAAAAGAAAAAAATCAAAAAATGTGCTTGCAAAAATCATCATTTTGTACAGTAGCTTCTTGAATAATGTCATTTTATACTGATGAAAAAAAATTCTGTTCTATTTTGAAGATAAAATCCTTATTAAAGGACATGCTTTTGTTTCTCACTGTTTCACTTTCTAAGAACTTACCAAGAATGTTAACTGAAGACTTAACTGTACCTGGTTGATTAATAAAATTATTTACTTTGATTATCTATTCACTGAAAACTCAAAATCATTCTTAAATCATTGTCTTTAAACCAAAACAAGTCACCCTATATGACGCAGAGACAAAGTATTTGCACATTATTCTTATATATTTATTTTATATAAATATCTATTTCAAACTTTTCATGTGCCACTTTAATATAATCTCTGTCTAAAATGTTCTTTTCAGCCACATGGAAACCTCTGTGTGCAGGTCCTACATTTTATCCTAATCACGAAAGTAGTTAGGTTTTTCATTATTCATTCAAATCCACCCTGCACTTCACAGCCAGATTAAATCACAGTAAAACAGTACTTTACTCAAATCATTTTCTCCTCTCCCCACCTCCCCTTGTCCCTTTCTCATCCTCCTTCCATCTTCTCTTCTCTTTTCTCCTCTCTATTCTTCTCCCCACCTCTCCTCTGCTTCACATGAATGCAACCCATTACATTCTTGATACAAAAAATTGTGCTAGTTATCTTAGTACTCAATTGTTGCTACATTTTCTGAATTTCCTTTTCTGTTTCTTAATATGAACTTTCTAATCATTAGTCAATAGAATCTTTTTTAATTAATTTCTGTATATGTAAAGTCCATTTTCACCTTTTAGTATTTGCTTACAATGTACTTTCAATCTACTTTTGCAGGGAACCTGCTGTCCACTTACATGTATCTGACTCATTTCTTAGACTCCGTTTATACCACCCACATCCTTCCTGGGTTTCTCCCACCATTCTCTGTGCTGCTGTATGTGGCTTTAGTTTTGCATATAATTATAAGTTGCAATTATATAGATCTGTATATAAGCTGTTTTTTATTTTTTAAAGCAGCAAGTGCCCTTTTGTGCTCTCACTGACTTTAGTCTCTAACAGATCTTTAGTTGATTTCCTGGCTACATTATCAATTCAAAAAGATATTTTAACATGAGAAAGTTCATCCTGAATTACTGATTGAGGGAAATGTGTTTCCAAGTACTCAATGCTAAAATCTTCTAGAATTTCCCATATTTCCTATGTTTTGGTGTTATTAAAGACATCAAATAGTATATGTTATAATCAAATATCAACATTCTAATCATGGTAGATGTCAATCATTACTGTCAATAATTAATAATTATTGTCAATAATCAACTGTTAATATTAAAATCATAATACCATAAAACATTTTATTATACAAGTTAAATATGAAATTGTAAGTAATTTCTTCAAATCATTCATGATAAGATATTTTGAATTATTAAGTAGATAAAAATATTACCTTAAGAACAAGAATCTATATTATTAAAGTAGGGTAACTTGAGAACATGACCTAGGTCCAAACTTGAAAGTGAGCTTATCGACTGACCAATCCTTAGCACAAACCTGAATGCAACAGATGAAATTTCTGGGATGATAACTGCCTCAGTGTGCACTGACTATCCCAGATACCTTGCTCTGGAATATTGCTGTCCTTATCTACTTGACTGTTCTTTATTCTTGATCACTTGGCTGTTCCTGCCTGCTCACTAGCCTCCCTCTGCTGATATCCCACAAAATATTCCCTTTTCCCACTGGTGACATGATGGCTTTCCAGAAGCATGTTCATCTGCCATATTTAGAACCCCCGTCATGAGTACAATAATGTCCTTGCCTCTTGTGTCTTCATCATGTGTTCCTTGAGCTATCTAATAGGGAAGACATTACCAGAATTTGAGCACTTGTATCACAGTACTACTAAAGTTCTCACATTTTTATTTATAAACATCTATTTTAAAGCATCTTTGACTGGAAAAATTTGCATATGTACATAATCCAATGCAACTTTCTAGGATATGATTCAGACTGGGCAAATAAAAATACAGTGTGACTTTTGTCCATGAGAAGTCAAATGTGAATATCAGAATTTTTTAATTTAGCCTCGATGGCCTTGAATGAGTGCATAAAAATTATTAAGAATGAGGAGAGGTAAAAGAATACTTAGAAGGACTTTTTGATTTGCACACTATGTTTTTTTTGTAATCACGTGACCAGAAGTAACTTAAGCTAGCTTTTTAGATGGGTCCACCTCTAACGCCTGTCCTCATCCAGCCTTTTTAACAAAGCTGATCTCTGGAAATTCTTTTTATGCTTCTGCACAGAGTATCTAAGAGATGCCATATTATTGTTTCCTTGAACTGTGTGAAAAGCAGCACCATATACTATTCATGGAGATCCTAACAATGAGATCTGTGGTTGAAATAAAGAAAAAATTTCCATAGAGGCAATATATTATTTTGTTTCTATTTGGTGCCAGGTCTCTGAAAACCTACTTGTATATCCTTTTCCTTATCATTATCATGACTTTCAAAATACCTATTTTCAAAAAGCAGCAATAGAACAGTGAGTATATTATGCAGTGTTTTGACCTCCTGTTTTTAGAATGGATAGTATATGACTATTAAGTAACTCCTACTCTGCTGTGTAAGCACAAAGGCCTTCAAGGGTATCACCATTTAATTGGAAGTCATTTGTTGTGGGTATTCTCTAGCCACCTGAATATTATTGCAGTTATCGTTCTAAAGAAAATGGTTTCTAAAATGTTAGAACATTTATTTGGGTCACAATTGTTCAGCAGCAATAATCCAGAGGGTAAATTGTAGTTTAGGGTTATAGAGGATCTCGTTTTCAATGTCTAAGACTTGAAGAATTTTCTCATTTGAAATTGAAGTTTTTATTTTTATTTTTAAAAGACTGAAGAACAGTGGAAGTTTCTTGGTAGTGTCTGAGGCATTATTTACTGTGTAGATTTGAGAGTAGTCTTAGAACTGAAACATTATTTTCAATAGGTCAGAAGTTATGTTTTAAAATTTTGTCAAAGATAAAATAGAGACTTTTAATTAAAGAAGTAATAATTTCCACTTAAAGAGACATCTTATTTTTTTGTTATTAAAGCAATGAAGAAAATATGTAAAATGGCTCAGTAGTTAAATAACTCTTTTTAATTGAATTTTAAGATTCATTGACCTTCATAAAAAGAATCATTTACAATTGCTCTTGATACTGATAAGTGCAATTTTGAATATACAAATTACTTGCTTACGGTAAATTACCATTTAAGTTATCCAAATGTATTAAGTTATCCAAATATATTCAAATATATATATTCAAATATACATCCAAATATAAAATATATTTGTCTTTTATGTCTTTATATTTGACTTTTTTCTCTGAAAATGTGTACCCTCACTGAATGTGAGTTCCCTCATAGAGTACTGTATCTGTTTAGAATAATATTATATTAAATTTGTTATTTATCTGATGATTCTAATAGTATAGTCTTAATGGATATGAAGTGGAATTCATGCTGTCTAAATAATTAATAGATAAACTATATTATATTAGTTAAATATCTGGCCCCAGGAGTACTGAATTGAAATTCAGCCTTGCAACTTTTTGACTCTCAGTTTGGCAACTCATTAATGTCTCAGAATTTTGGATTTCTTGTCTGTTAAATGATAGTTGTAATAATTCAATATGATTATGCCTGAAAACTTAAAAGTAATACATAATGTGACTACTGTTGCAACTTTCTGTAGGCACATTAGTTAAAATATTGTGGTATTGCATTCCATCTCTCAGGATATATGATGAGCAGTGACATCATTTTACCTATCTCCTTTATTATCAAATAAAGGAATCCTCAGTCTCATTTACCATGATATTCACATGGAACAAGTGCTCAATATCTAATTATTAATGATGTATCGGTAAATAAGCTGAAAATATACTATCAAAGAAAAAATATAATGGAATGTATTTTAAGTGAATGACAATGAGTCTTTTGATACATTGAAATAAAATTAAAGATGGAGACTTTTGCCTAAGTGCAATTACTTACAGTTAAGAATGAATTGACTCAAAGAAGGAATAAAAAAGGTATAACTTCTAAAATATGTTATTTTATAATCTAACACAAAAATAAAGATGAGAAAGATGCAGACTAGGAAGTTTTATATTTTATATACACATATATTATATTTATAGCTTATATTTCCTAAGGTACATAACACAAATAATTAGCCTCCCTCAGTAGATTTGCATCCTTACAGCAGTGTAAAACCAAGTTCCATCCTAGGCCATTGCCATCTAAGCAGACCTAGTTTACCAGTAGACTTAGATGTCTCTTCTGACTTGACTATAACAACATTACTCCCCACCCCCCAGAAATACCAATTCTTTAAGGAATTGGTCATTGGATGAAATAATAGTATGAGCTCATTTACAGATGATCAATCTGTTAAAAGACAAAATGGTCTCATGTTAACAATAGGTAACTACTATAGGGAAGATGAGGCAGTAAGGTGAAAATAGTGTTTTTTCCCCATGTTCATACAGAACACATGTAAAACAAAGAGTGATGTCAATAGTTTAAGGCATTTCTGTAAACTGCATTTTTTGACTGATATTCTTTCCCATATAGAGAATTAATTTTTATTTGGTGAAATGCATGCAGATCTCACTGAATATCATTATTTATCTATATAAAATTTTCTGTCAACTGATGCACTTTTTACATGCACTAATTAACTGTATTATATTTATTCTGGAATTACATCATATTCACTAGTTATATTATTCTCTAGTTCTATATATTATCTCACCACAAATCTCACTCACACAGATTCTTTTAAGCTAAGTGGTCTGTGGTTTAAGCTGTGCCTTTTTTCAAGAAATAATCATACTTATCTAAGTTTTTATTTGTAATCTAGACAATCTGCTCACAGGGTAATGAAGTCAGTATCACGCTGATGGTCACACATATCTTAAATATATCTTAAGATATTTGTTCTTACAACTATATTCCAGAATAAGTTAATTATGGGAAAATTTATATTTAAAGGTTTTAAAAATGAAAGCATATTTTTAAGACATGGTTCAAGAAGACTCCTTAGAATTTGACACCTAACTGGGCAGGGTAGCTGAAGCACCTAGAAGTGTCAGATATGAGTTTAGAGATCACATTCATTAATCTGATGGAAGGAACTTTTAGAAGTAGGAAAAGTAAAAAAACTAGTATTTATCTGAAATAATCAAATATTTTTTATATAGATTTTTCACGTAAATGCTAACCATATCTGAAGTAACTATAGAAATGAGAAGAGGCAAAGACAAATCACTCTGCCTTTGAGGGAGACTTTCCTATTGCTGTAAACATTTCCTTAGAGGAGACCTTCACTTTGTTTTCCAGGACAATGCACAATTGAAATGATGATTTTCTTCCCTTTCTATCCTGGCACTTGTTATTCTCTAAAAGAAAAACCATAATTTTCCCCAGCAAGCAATGAGTGTGAACTAGATTGCCATTAAATCATATTAATCAACAAAATATTTCAACACACACACCAAATCTACACAGCTCATCTAGAAGAAGAGATTAACTTTACTAATTTGTTCTACCAATCAGGATTAAATTATTCATTAAGCATAGGAGGAACAGTATCTAAAGTATACAATACTTTTAGAGGCTCAAAAATGTTTTAATTTATTCAACTCATAACAAATAGTACACTGAAGAAATTTTTTTGATACGCACTATAGTATAATCACGTTTTATAGCAATATAGTCATGTGTTATATGAATTCAAAAGTGCCTGGGACCCACAGAAATCATAATGCAGATCTGATGCCTGATTTGGGAAGTGTGCCAAGGTTTTCTAAATGGCTGGGTGGGTGGATTTCTAACTCCACAGATTCAACAACACATCTTAAAGTTTAGATTCAGGAGTAAGAAGTAGACAATTTCATTTTGGCCCCAAATCCTAACCATTAGTCTAATTTAAATACATCAAGATCATTGTATTTGAAACCTAATAGACTCTGTATGACCACTAATAGAACTGATGCTATTCTTTGACTTTTTTCAGTTTGTTGTGGACATAAGGCTGAGGAGAGGATTGGTAAATTGAGTAATCCAAACTTTCATAATTACCATGATTTGGTAAGAGTAATCCTGAGTCACTGTAGCAAGTGATCAAGTATGATCATGTGATATTAGAAATATTATGGAGTCTTCATTTCTGGCCAAATTGGAGATTTATATTCAGTATGAATGCATTCTAAATCTAATTCTGCCTTCTTTTAGGAACCAGAATAAACCAGCCTAAATTCTTGATAAAACAACCCCCTCTCTCTTTTCATGTCACCCCTCACATATATGTAAAAGCATGCAATACAGGATGGAATAGAAAGACAAAACTCAGAGGCAACTGGAAGGTAAAAGTTTAATAAAGAGGAATAGTTACAGGTTAATCACAAAGACAATTAAAATACTTCCTCACAATAAATAGAAAGTGGCAGGCAAAAAAATGCAATTGCTTAAGAAAGAACTAGAATGTGAAGTCTGAATGCACTCAAGATATTATAAGTAATGCTATTATTTAGTAATAATGGCCCTGCAGAAGTTTATATTCTTGAATACGTTCATGTGTAATAAGAACTCAGAATCTAAGGAAAAAGTAGAGGAAGCAATCTGGTTGGTACAAAAAGAAAAATTTAGGTAAAAAAGATAATACTCAACTATGTCTGCTTAAATATCTAGAAATGTAAAATTAGAAATTAATCTAGAAACCACCAAGGACTTAAGTTCTATAACATAACCATATTGTTTTAGCTTACTACTATAATAGCAGAAGATTCATTAATTTTAAACTACTCATGTTGTCTTTGTGAAATACAAAATTAAATAATTTGAGAAACTATGTTTTGATTCACAGAATGTTGTCTCTCATAAAGAAAACATGACAAAACATAAAATTTTACTTTAGTGTTTCTTCAGGGATAATTTAAAATAAGAATTTAATGCATGCTTTGTCAATTTGTTCCTTCAGTTCCTGACTAAAAAATTAAGTGAACTATTCTAAATGTCTATCATGCATATTGTGTTGGTCAAAGGAAAAGTTCTCCCATTTCTCTGGGATTTGTCACAGACAAATGAACAAATTAACATTAGACATAATTATTAAAATAAAAACCCAGATTTAATAATAATGCACATATGGAGAGTTTACACAGTGGTTAATTCTGAGGTAATGAGAACAGACCATTGGTTTATATCCTCTGCTGAGACATACAAGGGGGACCTAGGGTCTCAGGGGAGAGTGGAGAGGGGTCTCCAATAGCAAGGAGGAATGACACATCCCTGTTTGTACTCTAAGAAGTCTGGAGGCCCAGGGAGGAGCAGATGACTTCTTTGATTAAGGGACGTGCTACAGGGTTAGAAGAGGGCTTCTCCTTTGACTCAGGCTGTCCTATACTGCCCTTAGTTCTTCATGTCAGAGTGAAACATTTACAGGAGAACAATTCTGAGACAGCTTATGGTGTCATGTTTTAATTCCATCAATACTTTCTCACATACACAACAAAATAAGTTTCATGTGGATATAAACATGGACCTATATCTATGCCTAGTAGCAGACACCTTTGGCTTTGAAGTCAGAGACTAGTTCCTGTACTGTGATTAACTGCTGTCACTGTAAAGTACCAAGATAGAATATACATTCATTAAACACGTGGTAAATAACTGAGTAACTACCGTAGTCTAATATACTCATTGGAGAAAATAGTTATTCATCACCTGATAATTTTGCCAAAAATTAACACAAATAACACAAAATTAACACAGATGTTTTTGTTCAGGTACAGTTCTGACACTAATACATAGCACGCTGACTGGCAAACCGCCATCCTGTTGAACTTTCCAAGCAATTCTACCATTTTGTCATTGTCTGCCATTAGGTCTTATATTTTCTAAATAAATTATATTTACAAATATTAAAATAATAACACTTAAATACTTCCTTTAAAAATTCCTTGTCTTTGAGACTGGCTGTTATCGAAAATTCTGGAAATAACAACTGTTGGCAAGGGTGTGGAGAAAAAGAAACACTTCTGCAGTGTTGGTGGGAGTGCAAATTGGTGTAATCCCTGTAGAAAACAGTTTGGAGATTCTTTTAAAAAATGAAGATGGAAATTCCTTATGATCCCATCATTCCACTTTGGGCATCTACCAAAAAGATACAAAAGCACCCATCCAAAGAGATGTATGTGTCCCCGTGTTTATTGTGGTTCTATTTACAAAGCTAAGAACTGGAAATTACTGGTGTCCAACATCAGATGAATGGATCAAGAAGTGTGGTATACAATGTTATACTACACAGCCCTTAGAAGAGATGAAACCCTGTTATATTAATCAAAATGAACATGTATGGAACTAGAGAGGACTATGCTAAGTGAAACAAGTCAAAAGAAGAAAGACAGATATCAGATGACCTCACTCATGGATGGAGTGTTAATATACAGAACAAATGAGCAGATGAAACATAACCAGCCCTGAAACACTTGCAATAGAACTGGGGCAGGAGGGTACAAATGGTGGTGGAGCCCACTGGACAATGGAGAAGAACACTTGGCGATGTGGTGGAGGGCATGGTGTGTTGAAATATAAATAAGAAATGGGGAGCCTATACATAGGAAATTATTTTAATGTGCTGAATTATTTCTACAATAAAAAATAAATTAAAAATATAAAATACAAGAAATAAAATATAAGAAAAAATTTCTTATCCTTGATATATGAATATAACTCTAGAGGCACCTTTCACATTTCTGCTCATGAAGATTGTTGGGTTCTCTGACAAATTTTAACAAATGACAGTAGCATGTTTTGAGTAAGGAATCAATTTTCCTAATGTGTCCAGTTTGTCTGGGGCTGAAGTACATGATTATTTGGGTTTGATGTCTTTTTATTTCATCCCTCCTAATACTTTATTTGTACTATTTCATAGTTTTAGATTCTTCTTTGAGATATTTTTATTTGTGGACCTTCAGTTTTAACCAATAAATTCCACGTGTGAATACAGAGTTTACTTTCTTCTGTAGTCCCTAAAATCTTTAATATCATCAGAGTAAAAAGTATTGGATAAAATAATTGAGTGCATTTAAAGTGAAATTTAAATTGGTTGAGTAAAAAAGCAGTGTATCATATTAGCTAAGGTCAGAACATTTTCTTAGATCAGGTTCATTTCCAAAGTTACCTCATTTTTTATTTCTAAAGAACTCTTTGCAACAGGAGATGAAGAACAAGTAAATCCTCACCAGGCAAAAAAGATAAATTTCATCATCAGGAAGGATAGTGCTGCTTATTCACAGGTAATAAGCTGTATGAACCAACAGTACTCATCACATAACCAACTCTGTAAACTAGACAGACCTCTGTTCATTAGCAGGAGACTCAGGTGACTGATGCGACTGGAATGAGGATGTCTATAATTATGACATTCCTTATTCTGGCTCTTTTTTCAGTAAAGCCAGTGATTTCATATACTTATTCATTTTCAAATTCACTTAGTGGCCAAAGCCTCAATATACGTGATCCCTCCAACAGTGACTGGCAGAGAAATTTTTGGATTAGAAATAAATGAGGTATTTTCCAAGTATGAAAAAAAGTTTTGTTTTGCAATTCCAGCAACTACGAACCCAGTACTCTATTTTGTTATATTCTGTTCTGGCCAAAGTGTCTGTTGAGCAGTGCAGTGGGCTGTGCTCTTTTCAGCTTGGCAAACAGCAATTTGGTGCAGTTGGAACTTCTTATTAAGTTGTGGCTGGTTAGGGTGTTCAAGGCTAATAGAATTCCTCTAAATGATTGGCTGAGACATTTGTGTTAACTTAATCATACACTTGCCCTTTGACTAAAATTAGGGATTAAGTCCCCTCCCTGGGAACTGCCTCTTAAGTTGGTAAGAAGTTTGGCTGCACATTATAATTAGAACTTTTCTACTTCATATGGCTATGGGCCTTTTACCTTGACAACAACACACAATTCCATCATGGTGTCTCATACTTTCTGTGAAGCTGTTTCTGTCTTAATATTAGCTTACCACTTGTGATCATACTGTGTGTAGGTGGTTAGCAAGCAGTTGAATTGTGGGCATCCTGCATAGAGCCTTTCACTTTTCCTTTTTTATGATGTCATTTTTAAACACAACATAGCTTTGCGCTGTCAAAGACAACGTTCTGAGGATCTCAATGCTAGTCCAATGGCTCAATAATGTGGCTCAATGTTTGATTCAACCCTGTTTAATATTTTACTCCTCTCAGCTTCACCCGAAAACACCTTTAATTATATTTATTGTTTCTTTTTCAAATGCCATTCTCAAGTATAAATATCCATCACCATTAAAGCTAAGAATACTTGATGCAATAACATTTTAAAGACTTAAAAAAAATCTCAAAATAAAAGGTCATCCTATTCAGATTCACACAAATTGTCATGTTCCTCTATAATATATATCTTTGCTGAATGAACAATATAGTACTGGTGGTGGAGGGTTATTTGTGGGAACAGTACTCCTTCCCTCTATTTTTTGCCTCTGCATATTTTTTTTAATGTTGTTCTTGGTCTTCTGGATCCTCTGTAACCTGTTCCCAAGAGAAAAAAGATAAGAACCATACTCTGCTTTGAATTATTCTGTGCATATTTACTAACTCCTGAAATCCTCTGTCTGATGCTTGTCTGACTTTCATGACAATGAGTAGTGAGTCACCTGTACCCATAGCAAAGAACATAATGCATTTTTTTGAAGTTAGTCAAGGGTTCCTGCATAATGCTGAGGTAGGAAAAGGGAATTGCTGCCTTTTGCAGAAAGGATTCTTTTGATTTACAATCTGTAAAAAGTGAGGGTAAGAAAACAACTCTGAGACTCCTTCTGAAGCCAATGTTCTATGAATCTATGATAATTTCTTTCCCTAAAGTAAGAATGTCTCACTAAGCTTGGCTTTTCTTAGGAAATGGGAAGGCAGCAGGCTATTATTATAGAAGAAGAAAGAAAGTCTACAATTTCTGCTTCGTTATTAATTAAAATCAACACCTTTTAAAATCTTTTAAATTAGACATCTTCTTAAATACATAGATGCAGCATATGTCTCATTTACTTTACTGAAACATTTTTTGACAATCTTTTGTCTGTGACGAGGCAATGTGAAATACATAAAGGCATTTAAACTTTTAAGTCTATTCCCAAAAGGAATGCTTAACTTCAACGAGGATATGGAATCATTTTCCTTTTTATTATAATGATTTATATAGAAACTTTTATCTCTTTGAGTTTTAGTAACTTGAGTTTATGACTGATAATCCAGACTCTAAAATAGGATGCAGTTTATAGCCCTCAGGCATAGTCATTATATAGAAAAATGAATAGTAAAATCAGAATCTTGTCAGACATTAAACTCAAACACTTGAAAGTACTTTATACACTCAAAACTCATTGGACTTGAAGTTAACACAACAGGGGAAGTTAAAATTACATTCCTTTAAGTTCTTATTTGTGATTTTAGAATGAATCTGTATTTCTCGACTCTGCCATTTCCTTTTATATCAAGTGCTTCAGCAATATGTTGCTAATATATTGATAGAGGTTGCAAGAATTTCCAATTGATGAAATTTATGTAATATCACCTAGAATTGCAGTCTGCTTAAATAATCCTTAGAAACTATTCACAAAATCATCATAGCTGGTTGATGTGATTTATAGAATAAAAGAAAAATAACTCAAGATGTTAAATGCTTTCAGTAAGACTACCCAGATTCTTGACAATAATATTTTTCCTTTATAACTTTCAGATTAATGCATAATCTCATCCAATATTTGCTAAATAAATGCAGTCCCAGACACATGCAATTATTAGCAAAATGTCATTTAAAGATCTAATTTTACTTCAAATGTATCTATATTTTTCAAATAACATATGAACACAGTGTTCTAGTAAGAAAAAAATCAATCCTTGATAAAAAGCCCCATTGACTCTTCATACAATCTTCAGAAATAACCTCTGATAGAACCTACTTCATAATTGTCTAGACCTTTGTTCATTTACAAACATACAGACATATCATTCATACATACATATAGGTGCTATTTGTAGTTTTGAATTTAATATATTTAAGAAAGGGATTAGATCATGTTAATTTTCTATGAATTGCATTTGGTGACATGACTTAGAAATCTTATGTCTATATATATAAATTCATTTTTTATTTGTTGTGATCATTGATTCTTCTTTTTATATCACTTAGTTTGACTTCAGACTTTCTAAATTGAAACATCTTTTCTAATCCTAAATTTATAAGATGTATTACTTTTATTTTATTTTATTTAGTGCTTTGAAAATATTACTTTTTTCTTGTGTTTGCCACTTGGGATACTGCTTTTATAATGTTGTATAAGATATATTAATCTTTTTAAAATGAATACTCAATTTTCTCCATACTGTTTATTAATAATCCCAGCTCCCTCCACCCACCCCCCCACCCTTTTTTTAAAGGAAAGGGTCAGATGGGAATGAAGGCAAGCAGGCATGCAGGCAGGAAGAGAGAGGAGAATGAGCATTTTATTTTATTTTAATTTAGTTGTTCACACTTGGTCGTTTCTCCTGGACCCAGTACTCAAGCCCATGTGTCTGTGGTCTTGAACTATTCTGGAGGCGATTGACCCAACCACTACCACACCAGGGTGTACCAACAATCCCATTTTTTAATAGATCCCAATATGTGTATAAATCTGTTCTTGTCCTTGTTACAAATTATTAAGCTACCAAACAGCTTTCTTTAATGCAAATTATTGTTAGCTCCCATCAAAGTGCCATTAGAAGGATATGTCTGGGTTTATGTGACATGAGGAATATTCTATCTCATGAGGCTTATTTTTGTGGTTCTACAATGGGGTCACTCCCTGATCAATTATTTTTTATATGTGAATGGGAAAAGAAAATTTGAAGATAGGATAAGGTTGGGTTTGACGTTCAAGAGTATTTTTTTCTTTAGGGACTATAACTCTCCAATGCATTTCCTCTCTTAGAAATTTGGTGAAACATGTGAACAGCCCAGAGACCTATGCTACAAGTAGAGTTCACGCATTCGTGCATCCTTAGTTTAAGCATGTATTATTCTCATTCCATGTGTAAGGTTATTTCAAAATTATGACTCTTGCATGACATACCAATGGTATATTGCTCAACTAGTTTGAAACAAGCTAGAGACCATATGAGGAAGATGAGAAGAGGCTGGAGATCTTCCAAGCTAACACAGATCTGATTATCACTATACTGTTGTCAGCTTTGCAAAACAACACAAAAATTAAAGTGTCTTCATATGAGAAGCCGATAAATAGGTTCTAGAAAAGAAGAAAAGAGCACACAGAAAACAAACGCATTAAAAAAACCCACTAAAAATATTGTTCACTGTTGAGTATCAGAAAGAGTTCATTTTAGTGTCTAATTTCTAGTAGTGGTAGTACTGCCTTTAAATCTCATGGTCACTAGAAATGTGACTTAACTGCTAATATATGCCGCCTTAGAGGGAAAATGTGAGCTTCATTAAAACTTGCTAGAAAAACTGACTATAAGTCATACTGTAAAATAATTCAGAAGTATAATGTAACAAAAAAGAGGGTTCATATCTGTAGGAGTTCTTATATTTATTCTATTAAAACGTTTAAAGGAATATATAGTCTATACATATTCTTACAGTTTTCTATAGCCTTTTTATATTCTTCTTTAAAAATACAATAAAATGTTTTATGATCACTTTGAACATCCTGTCACTTTACCAGGGGTAAAGGGAGCTATGAGAAAAAGAATTGTAAGAACTGGAAAGGCATAGAAGACAGATTTTCACAATTTGATTTGCTGTGACAGAAGGTATTGTCTTTCAGGCAAACGATCCATCTGCTTGTCTTTGCATGGATATATACAAACTCATTTTGCCTTTTACAAATTTTTTTCAGGATTTTTGTGCTTGGGGTAACTTAATATTCTAATTTTTTCTTACATTAAAGCAAGTGCTGATTTAGGTGTTATTTTTTATTTGAACTTGCCAAACTATTGAAATTTTTGCTTTCTTAATAGAGAATTATGGATGACTCCTTTATATTACACACAAGTCCTTTATCATATATGTGATTTAAAATATTTTTCTGTAGCCTGTTATTATGTCCAAAATTAAAAATATTTTCTCCTATATTTTATTCTAGAATTTTTGGAATTTTAACTTTTGCATTTAAAGCATTTTGAATTGTTTTCTCTATGTTGCAATTTGGGGAACCTACTTAATATTTTAAGTACACATATCCAAATGTCCAGCAACATTTCTTAAATTATCTTTGCTCCACTAAGTTGAATTTTCAACTGACATGGCCGTTTTTATTTTCAGACATTCTTATTGCTTTAACTTATTTATTCCTGTAGACTTCAACACCACTTTTTTTAAAGAGTAGCTTTCATGTTAAGTATGGAAATGTGGCAATATAATTCCTCCAAATTTATTTTCCCTTTTAAAAGTTGCTCTTCCTGTTTGATTTGTCATTTCCACATAGAATATTTAAAGAGATTTAATTTTTAATATGCCTGCTAAAATATTCTGATATGAAATAGAATTCCATTTAATTTGTAAATCAGTTTGAGGATAATTGATATTTAAACAATATTTAGTATTCTAATCCACTAAAACAATATATTTTTCCATGTAGCTTTCTTTAAATTTCTCTGTGTGATGTTTTGTAGTTTTCAGTGTAAAGGATTTTCACCTTCTTTGTAAGCTCTATTCCAAATTATTTCATTTTTTGGATGTTATGATCAGTTATATACATACATATTCAAATTTCAAATTTCAGATATTCATTATTGCTGTATAGAAATATGGTTGCTTTATGGTATGTTGCTTTTGCATGTTTCAATATATTATTTTAAATAATGATTATATTTAAGAGTTTATATAATGCAAAAACTTCCTTATATTTACCTATATAGTTTCAATTTCTGGTGCTTTTTATTTTTGTCTAAGGATCCAGATCTCCCATCGATGACATTCTGATTTTTCAGAATTACTTGCATTGATAATTCTGGTAGTGCTGATCTGTTGGTAATGAAGTCTTTCAACTTTGGTATTCTGAACAAGTCTTTATTTTGCCTTGAATTTTAAAATGTATTTTTGTAGGCATAGAATGGCATTTTTTCAGTTCTTTAAAGATACTGCTCCATTATTCTGAAAAATAAAGGTTTAATTAATTCATTTATTTATTTATATTACTGTACCTGCCATTCATATTTTTTATCACTTGTTTTAGAAAATTTATTTGTGATACTCCTTATTGTTGTTTTGTTTTTGTTTTTCATATATCTTGTCCTTGATGTTCTTTGAGCTTCTATTAGTTGGTTTATAGTTTTTATCAAATTTCAAAAAAAATCAGTCATTTTTCAGAACCAATTCACCTATAGTTCATATATACTCATTTTTGTGAAATTGTTACATTTTCATTGATGCCTTTTATTTTTTTAGTCCTTTTTCTCTGTAATTAATATTGTGTTGTTTCATTTGCTATAAAAATGCATTTTTCTGCCACTTTATGAAATCTTATGCTTTATATTCTAAATTTCAGACTATCTTAGTCATCTCTAGAACTTTTCTTTGAGGACTTTTGTTTTTTGGAATGGTGATTTTAATAAAGAAAAATACTTCTGAGAGAAAATAATGTCAGCAGTTTGTAGCCCTTTAAACAGTTCAGTCTGATGTTTACTTGAGAGTTAAGTTTGCAACTGTGGATAGCACCTTGTCTTCAATATGGTTCAGTGACGCTATTTTAAGGTATAGTTATACTTTATTCTTTTTTCCTTTTAAGAGGGATATAGTCACTGAGGTGAGACTATCTTTGTTTTCACAACATGACTTTATCTTCATTTCCCTCTTTTCAGATCAAGTGTACGGCATGCCTACTGAGACTGTTCCACTGCAAATCTTTTCCACAGATGCCGTTTTCACACATAGACGGTGCTTTTCTCCCTGAAAGGGGAGGATGTGTCTCTGGAAATTAAACACAATTGTCTAACACAGCCTTTGCTTGGACATTGATGTGCATACCTTTTAGGATCACGAATATATGTTGCTAAGTAATCTGTGCTTTTGAATGTTTTCAATAGACAAGTTATTTCCTCTTTAGGGGTTTCTCTCACGTGTTTCAGTAATGATGTCCATGATTTTGCCTTAACAGAACATTCTGTTTTTGACACACATATCCTTCCCGGACCATCCCTTGTCCTTTCAGGTTGCTGGGTAAATGAAGTGTTTTCCATGTCCTTTATGGTTGCACAGTAATAGATTTTCAGCTGCTAATACTTCTTAAAAATCTTTTACAAACTTCAAATTACATATGAATCATTTTTGATGATTTTCATTTTTGTGTTCAAAATGTTTCAAGTTAGATTTTTATGTTGATTTTTTTGTTTTGTTTTAATTTTTTTAAGGAAAAGTACAGGCAGGAATGAAGGCAAGTAGAGACAGGCAGGGATGCAGAGAGAGGAGAAAGAAACACTTTATATTGTTTAGTTATTCTCATTTGTTCCTGGTCCAAGGAAGTGAACCCCAAATCCTACGATGTATGTAGATGGAGCCAGCTGAAGGCAGCTGACCAAATCATTACTCCACCAGGGTTTGCCTGTGTTCAGTTTTTATGTCACCACTGCTTCCTATCAAGAGACTTTTCACTATTGTGAAGCAAGATGTGGTCACTCATAATGGTCTTGGACACTATTCGTAGTCACAAATAAATATTCTATCCCCAGTGTTCTTTTCCAAGCACACATCTTGTTTCCAGGGTTTGTTGTAGCTGCCACTGACATTGGAGAAATGAAGATGAGCTTCCGGGAACTTCAGGGGATGACTGAAGGGATTGGCCTGGGATCTCATAGGCCCAGAAGAAAGCACCAGTGAAAGTCAGGGATGACACTTCCTGGAAAATCGAAGTGCCAAGGCACAGCTCCAGAGAGCCTGAGTTCAGCAGCCAGGTCAATGATCTGGGAGTTCCTGCCCTCAGTGGGTGCAGTACAGGTACACTTGCCTGAGCACAGCCAGGTGGGGACTCTTGGATCTTTTTTATATCACTCATATTTCTACTTAACATGCTCAATCTTTTCTGTAGCTTCTTTGATCAAGACTTGAGGATTTTATTTTGTATAGTAATGTAGTCCAATAAATGTGCATACTATTTGGCTTCTTGTGTGGACACAAATTAAGTTAGAGACCTCTGAGATACTTCAGAAGCCTGCAGTCAGTCTGCTGGGGAGATAGATGCCAGGTAGCAAAATTTCCCAAGGAGTCTCATTTCAACATTCTACCCACTGTCCAGGCCATGTCTACAAGCTACTGAAGGACAGAACATACTGAAGGACAGAACATATCTGACTCTCAAATCCATAGAGCATAGTTTAGGATGTCTCAAAAAGGTTGGTCTTTACCTGTTCCCACCCACTGTTAGTGTCTGACTATAAGTAATGCTTCCTTATCACAAACCAAGAATGTTAAAAAATTAACCAAATGTCTCCCTAATATTTTGTATACTCTTTCCCTAAGTAATCTAATCCATATAAAGTACAACCAAATTCATGAGATAATGGGAAGTTACTCAGAGGCTGATGAGTATTTCCCTAGGCTTAAGTCCTCAGTAATACTCTGAAGGATATTTTTGCTGTTGTTGTCTGTTCTTACTGCTTTTTAAAGGAAGGTAGATAGTGATGAAGGCAAGCAGGAAGGGAGAGGAGAAAGAAGCATTTTATTTATGTATTTAGCTGTTCACTTAGTTGTTATTCCTGAACACAGCCGCAAGCCCAGGTCCTTGGGCTGTTTGTGGACTGTGCCCCAGACACTCACTGGCTTAACCCCTGAGCCATCAGAGTTCAACTGAAGAAAGTTTTAATAAAACTGAGTTTTCTTTACAGCAATGATCATTTCAGTCAACACCTGGAAGCTCCCTGACTCTCCACAGACTTGATATACAACTCTTTTAGGTGGGCAGAGTCTTAGCAGCCTTTAGACTAGGACTATTGGTGGCCCTTCATGACGCAAACCTTATGAATAGTCTTTTCAGTCGACCATTATTTTGAGGTTCTCCACTTGGGTACTGGGTAACAGGATTGATTCCTATCCTTGTGTGAATTCTGGGGCCTAAATCTCTCCCACAATTTCTTCTTTTAATCGTTCTCTCCCTAATCCCTTCATAGGTTACTTCCCTAGTTTCTGATGATTTCATCATGTATGAGGCAAGATATTCACTATGATTCGAAATTTTTTATGTTTTATGGTTTACTCATATTTAGATTGACAGTACATCTGACTCAATTTATATTCTCATATTAATTTCTATTTCTGGCATTGTCGATACTATCTTGTCATTGTTATTATAACTTTATAGTAAGTCTTGAAGACAGTTTTCCTTGTTCACACTTGTGTTCTGAAACTTTATGTCAATTTCCATATAAACTTTAACATAAAATTGCTAATTTGCATTTTGATTGAGATGACTTCCCAATATTAAAAAATTAAGGGTCATCTGGAATATCAACAATATTGAGATTTCTGTTTTTATTCGGTTACCTTGTTCTTAATTTCCTTTACTATAATTTTGTACTATCCATTGAGCGAGGCTTGCATAGGTCCAATTAAATTCATAAGAATTTCATAGAGTTGATTCTATTATTTATGGTGCTGGCTTTTGTTATTTATCTTTTAAAATTTGTATTTTGTTTATTTTAGTGAAGGACCATTAATCATAACACTATATAGGTTTAAGGTATGCATCATCATAAATCAACACATGTATATAACAGTTCAATTCTGTCCCAAATCATATAAATGACCCATTTTACCTGATTTGCTGCTCCCCTCTCCCTTGAATTTTGTTAAACTGTAATTTGATCTATAGACTCCTAGTCTATTTTTGGTTTTTTTGATTCAATAGTTAGATGGATTTCTGTTCATTGAAATTGTCATTTGTTTGATATTTGCAGTCGACAACTTAATAAAAACATTTCACAGCTTTTTTTAAAAATATATTCCTGAAGATTTTCTGTATGGACCATCGTATTATCTCCAAATGAGAACTTTATTAAGGTCTATATACCTTAAAATATTGTTTGTTGTCTCCATCTCTCATTTCCTTGTGATCTTTAGATATTGTACATTCTATTGTCCCAATGAACAACAAAGCTCTGCTCATTTTTTTTTAGCTTGCTTTATCTTTGTGTTTCATTTTGGATATTTTCTGATTTTTTGTCTTCAATATCATTAATCTCTTTTTCAGTGTCAAATCGATCAATACAGTCCAATGTATATTTCATTTTTTAAATTCTGTATTTTAAATCTACAAATGCTTACTTAAGTATTTCCACATAATCTTCTATCTCACATCATCACATCTTTTCCTCTAGACTCTTTTTTTTCCCTTTTTTCATTCTTTTTAAGAGGAAAAGGACAAGCAAGAATGAAGGCAGGCAGGCAGCAGGCAGCATGGAAGGCGGGAAAGATAACTCCCCTCCAACCCCATGCCAGGCATGGAACCTGGACCCTTGGGCTCTATGTGGACTGAATCCCAGGTGTGGGCTTAACCCTGAGTCACCAGGGAGCACCTTGACTTTCTTAAATGACAGAAACGTATTTAGAATATTTTCATATTTTTACATATCTGTTGAACTGTTAAATTTTTTGATAGACATCTGATAATTATTGTCTCAATTGTTTCTTATTGTGTTCCTAGTAATTTACTTTCTCCAGGTTGAGTCATATTTTGTTCTGTTTTTTTTGCATCCCTGGTAACTTTTGATTGGATAATGTAAATTGTGAATGTAACATGTTTCTTTTCAGTGATGGGCATTATCCTGTTATGCATTTGAATATTTTTCATCAGTTGAATAGTTTCTAGGCTTTCCATTAGCCTTTTCAGATATCACATTTACTTGACCACAGTTAATGGATAACTATTTGTGTCTAGGTACCATAATTTAATTATTCATTCAAAAATGTTCAATCTCTAGTTTATTATTTTCCTGAATTTTAAAGAATTTCACACTCGACATCTATTGAGAATGAGTTAATAATTATCATTATTTTGTAATCATTTAATAATTTTCTGCTTATTTGAAATTCTAGAAGCAAAATTTGCTGAAATAACAATTTGCATCCTTTCCCATTCTCTAGGGTCTTTAGATATCGCTTTTTTAATAAATTAATTGATGAAGGAACGTTTAACGTCTCATTGTATCTTATTTCTCTAACATCAATTTAGAGCATGAACATAATGGGAAATATTACGAAATATGTTTTCTATTTTAATTTAATTTTAACTTGACTAAATAGTTGACAAATAGCTGTTAAAGGACAACCTACTACCATTTCCCGACACCATTAATTATGCTTTCTCTCTTTTTGCCTGAAATTTATGATATCAGAAGGCTAAACTCAGGCAAGGAAAAATATCTTATAAGAAAAAAAATTTCTGAGGATCAAGTCATTGCCTATAGAAAAGGTTGAGAGCTAAGCTTAACATTCCTCATTTTATGGTACATTTTAATAACTTTTTTATGCAATTGGCACTTTTTTAAAGTTTCCAAACTTTTGGCTTGGCAAATTTGCTTCTGTTTCAACTTTTGAGATTGGAGGTGGTGTCACATTTGGAAGTTGTCGTATATCAAGTTTTAGGCATTTCTAAAAACACTTATCAAATGTAGTCAGAATCTTAAGAGTGGAGGTAATAAGTACATTGTGTAAATGATGGACATATTTCCCAGATGTATTTTTTATGTTCTGAAAGTTTAAGAAAATATGTTTGTTTATTTCATATAGTGAATCAGTGCTAAGACTGAAAACAGAGTTTGATAATATGGGCTCCAGTGTCTCTATGGCTTGATACAGTTAGATATTACAAACTTTTCTAAGGTTTTGAAAGGAAAAAGATAACCAAGAAGTGAAGATAATAGTTTGGAGTTATCTATGCATTTGATTAGAGCTGTTTAAAATATAGAGTATTGGCATAAATATCACAGACTGAATTTCTTCTGTCAAAAGACATAAGCAAATGGAGATTACCAAAAATTTTGCTTAAATGAAGTCTTTCAGAAAAATGGTTCATGAAAAAATTGTTTTCCATTACTATAAGCAACTCTATTAAATTCATGGGGAAAGATGAGTTTTAACAAATTTAGCTGTCCATGAAGCTAAGGGCTCTAAGACACAGAACGTCCAATTCAGAATAAAATACAGAGAGAAGATTAGACAAACATCACTTCAAGGAGTTTTCAGTTTAAGGCTTAATTAGGACAAAAATTCTATATCCGAATGCAGTAACAATCCAAGGATGATTCTAAATAAATTTATTTTAGCTCCCTATGTTTGCTTAACAAACTACCTCAAAACAGTGACTTAAAACAATAATTATCTCTTATTTTGCTCATGAATCTGGAAGTTATCTAGGCTTAACTCAGTAGTTCCCATTGGTTAACTAATGCCGTTGCAATCCAAGCATACCTGCTTGAAGGCTTCTTCTCTCCAATCTTGCACTTGGCTGAGAAAAGTCAAAAAATATTGACATTAAAATAATTGGAGACATGAGGTAGCTCTCCGTCTTCCTCTGTGTAATCAATTTCTGTGATCTTTTCATGCAATGGCCTCTTAATCTTTAACCATCTTACATTGTAACTCAGTCTTACAAAGAAACCTAGCAGAAGGTACATAGCATGTTCTAACCTAGGATCAAAAGTCAATCAAAATTATTTCCACAGGGTTATCTGAGAAGGATATCATAAATATATAATTCAGATTTAAAAGAATAGATAAAGTCTAACTGTCTTTATGGGAAGGTCAAGAAACATATAGATAGGTATTTTGTTTAATTTAATATTTATTGAGGTAACTTTGATTCACAAAATAATATAAGCACATATGTGTAGGCTCAGCATACATCAGATATATTATAACCCACTGTGTCACTAAATTACCAAAAGAACTTCACCTCTATCCATTGAACGTACTGCCCTTTGCCAGCATTTCCACCCCATCTCCCACCCCCCATTTCCCACTGGTAACTTCACTTCTGTTGTTAATGCCCAAGGGTTGGTTTTTATTTTGTCTGTCCCTTTGCTTTGTTTTTTTTATATTCTACTTATGAGTGAGACTATCTGGTATTTGTCTTTCTCCTTCTGACTTATTTCACTTAGCATAATCCCCTCTAGTGACATCCATGTTGTCAGAAATGACAGAATTTTATCTTTTTAGGCCTGTGTGGTTTTCCATTATGTCTATAAACTACATATTCTTTACCCATTCATCTGAAAATAGCACATAGGTAATTTCCAATTTTTGACTATAGAAAATAATGGTGCAGTAATCATATTGGTGCATATATTTCTGTGTATTAGTGTTTTTGTCTTTTGAGCAAGTACTTAAAAGTGGGATGACAAAATCCTATGGGATTTTCATTCTCAATTTTTTGATGAATCTTTTACTTTCCATAAGGGTAGCACCAATTTGCATTACTACCAACAGTATAAAAGGGTTTCCTTAGCCCCACATTCTTGCCAATATTTGTTTTATTCCAGACATTTGGATAATAGCCACTCTCATACTCATTGTTGTTTTGATTAATGTTTGAGGAAAAACATATGCCTGTTCGCCATCTGCATGCCATCTTTGGAGAAATGTCTACCCAATTATTTTGCCTATTTTTTCATTTGGTGGTTTATTTTTCTACTGTTGATTTTTATGAGTTCTTTATGTATTTTGGATATTAAACCCTTTTCGAATATATGACATGCAAATATATTCACTCTGTAGAATATCTTTTCATTTTGGTGATAGTATCTTCTTCCGTGCAGAAGTTTTTTAGTTTGATGTAAATCCATTAGTTTATTTTTCTTTTTCTTGTATGAGCAGGTTTCTAAACCAGTAAGTTCACACTGAAATTGTCTTAAGACATGATGTTGAGGGGGAAAAAATACAGCACTTATGTAAGCAAACGTATTCACATTTTTCAGGAAATAGAGAAAATTCTAAATTTAAATGTCATGTGTTGGAGATTATGGTATAAGATGGTATTCCAGGTCTTTCCCTGCCTCTCATCTTAGAGATACTAACAGATAATCTAAACTGAAGTGATACTACTCAGAAATCCCCAGAACCTCTGCAACAGAAACTACACCACACAGATCACCTGAAGATTTCTACACATTTAAGTGACTGAAGGAGGATAGAAATGTATGTGCACAACTACAGAGGTAGGTCAGGAGCAACAGTGGCTGCAAAGGAAATGAGCTGGGTGGAGACAATAGGGCAGTGAATCCACATGAGTCTCAAGGAAGGAAAAACTAAGATAGCTATGCTAACACATACACTTTGTGTTGAAGTCAGGATCCTACTCCTGGCACTGTAAAGGAGAGGACTCTACTCCTCTCCCCCACCCTCAGATCTATACTTGAGCAGCAAAGAACTCAAACACCACAGAGATAGACGAGGAGATCCAGATCTGGGATCCCTGATGGGAGAGTTGATTCTGGTGCCTCACATATAAACAAAACAGCACCCTCACCCCTGCAGACTAAAAAAAAAAAAAAACTACCTACCCACTCTGTGCACCCCTCTCTTATACAACAACCATTTTCCACCTCAATTACTGAACAAGTGATTCTTACTACAGAAGATTATTAGGGGCAAAAGTATAAAAATAAAACCATATTGCTACCTTCTGATAAAACAAAAAATATGATCAGATCCAAGGCCACCATGGGAAAGAAGAGAGTACAAGACATTCAAGAATGCTAGGTATAATGGCATAAGAAGACAAGGACTCCTTACTAGAAACCAGATTTGCAGGCATGCAAGATTATAACTGCTTAATGAGAAGAACTAATAAAAGGGAATGTCCACAGCACTGTTGATTAGGAGGGGGAAAAAAGCATTATTTCTGTGTAAGCAATTTTTGGCTGCTGTATTGATTGTATTCCTTCCACTGTGAGACTGCTTTCTACTACTAGTCAACAGAGGCTTCAGGCTTTAATTTGGGAGTTAAGTGTTTATATGCAAATCCACCAAATACTTAGGGTTTTTTTTAATATATAGTGTTAATTAGATTCTTAGTTTCTTCTTTTTACTGTTTTAATAAACTTTCATGAGATAAAATTTATTATTTTTATGATGAGAAAATCAATAAGCTATTTTTGAAAGCCAACATTTCAACTGAAGCCCAACATAGTGTAGAAAATTATAAAGCAGTATAACACCAAAAACATTGCACAATGGTCTCCCGCTACCAATCAAGATCACCTTCTATTAAAGAAAATACTTTAAGCATTCATTTCCACATCAAATGAAGATGTTGGCTTGAACCAGCTATTCTTCACAAGTGTGCTCTAGGAAACTCTAGAACACAGGTAGTGGCCCTAGGGAGGACTCAGCAGGAAGATCCTCAGGACTGCTTCCTTGTCTGTTGCCTGCTTTTCTTTTTAATTTTCCTGTATTTTTATTGCAGTAACTTTGTTTTACAAAGTAAAATAAACCTATATGTGTAGTTTGCCCATATGTGAAGTTTCCCCTTTCCTCAGATATATATCAACGCTCTGCCCTCCACCAAAATCACAAGTCGTCTTCACGATTGTATAGTGGGTTCCACCACCACAGGTCCACACACCTCTAATCCCATTCCATATTGGTAACCTTTGTTCTATTGCAAGTGTCCAAGGATTGGTTTTGATGTCTATTCCTTTGTTTTATCTATTCATATTCCACGTATGTGTGAGATCATCTGGTATCTATATTTCTTCTTTTGACTTATTTCACTTAGCATAATCCCCTCCGTCCATGTTCTCAAATGACAGGATTTCATCTCTTAAGGATGAAAGTGTAAGTACAGTATTCCATTGTGTATATATACCACTTTTTTCTCCATTCATCTGACCTAGGGTACTTTTAAGTGCTCTAGTTCTTTGCTATTGTGAATAAGGCTGCAATAAATATTAGAGTACATAAATCTCTGCAAATTATGTTTTTGTATCTTTTGGGTAATACCCAAAAGTGGGATGGCAGATTCATATGGGATTTCCTTCTTCAACTTTTTTAGAAATCTCCATACTGTTTTCCATAGGAGTTGTACCAGTTTATACTCCCACAACAGTGTGAAAGTATTCCTTTTTCTCCACATCCTCACCAGATTTATTGTTTCCAGACTTTTGGATAATAGCCAGTCTCTCAGGTGTAAAGTAGTATCTCCTTGTTGTTTGGATTTGCATTCCCTTGATAATCAATGACTAGGAACATCTTTTCATGTGCTAGTTCACCATCTTTATATCTTCTTCTGAAAAATATCTCTCCAATTCCACTTCCATTCTATTGGATTGCTTATTATTCTATTACTGAGATTTATGAGTTCTTTGTATATTTTAGATGTTAAGTACTTGTACAAAATATGGAACAAAAATATCTTCTCCCAGTTAATAGGTTGTCTTTGTGTTTTGGTGATATTTCCTATTGCTGTGAAGAAGCTCTTCAGTTTCATGCAGTTCCAGTTTTTATTTTTTATTCATTTATTTTTTGTTTTGTTTTCTTTGATGTTGGAGTTGAGTACCCAAAGCCCTCTCTATGGCTGATGCCATGGAATGTCCTTCCTATGTTGTCTTCCAATTATATGGTTTCCGGTCTTATGTCTAAGTCAATAGTTCATTTTGAGTTAACTTTTGTGACTCGTGTTAGACAGCAGTCTAGCTTCATTCTTTTGTGGTTGCCTGTACAGTTTTCCCAACACTATTTATTGAAGACACTTTCCTTTCTCCATTATATATTTTGTCATAGATTAACTGACTATATTCGTATGAGTCAATATCTGATGATTCAGTTGTATTCCATGGACCTGTACCTCTATTATTCCAGTACCATTTCATTTGGATCACTATTGCTTTGGTGTATAGCTCAGTGTCTGGGAGTAAAATCCCTCTGGAGTCATTCTTCTTTATCTTAATTGCTTTGGCTATTTGAGGTCTTTTATTTGTTGTTGTTCCATACAAATTTTTATTTTTTTGTTGTATTTCCTTGAAATAAGTCCATAAGATTTTAATGGAGACTGCATTAAATATACTGCTTAAGATAAAATGAACAATTTAACAATGCTGATTCTTTCCAACCATGAACAGGGAAGGTCTTTCCATCTCTTCGTGTCCTCCACTATTTCTTTTAAAAAAGGATATGCAGTTTTCATTGTATGAGTTTCACCTCCTTTGTTAAGTATATTAAAAAATATTTATTTTTTAAATTTCTATTTCATATGGTATGGTTTTATTAATTTCAATTTTTTCTAGCATGTTCTGCACAGAAATACAGTGGATTTCTGTGCATTAATCTTTCAGCCTGCCACTTTACTGTACTCATTCATTAGTTCTAGTAGTTTTTGACAGTTTTTAAGCTTTTCAATATATATAATAATGTCATCTGAAAATAATAATAGTCTCACTTGACAGGAAGTACTTTCAAATTGCTCTCCACAGACACTAATAAAAACAAAACAAATCACCTATTTTCCTGAGATGAACACCAAGAAACGACTGGCAATACAGCTAGAGAAGACAGCTGAAGAATAATAGTGGTTGAGAGAACCCGGTGTGGTTCTCAACTAAGCCATAGATTTGGATTTGGAACACAGCTTGGGAGTCTCCAGATGTGTGGTGGGGGTGGAGGCTAGAGATTTCAAGGCCAGCTTGAGAGGCAGCAAGAGGTGGGCCCAGTGAGGCTGAGACACAGAGCCATGAAAGGCTGACTTTGAAGAGGGTGAAAGGAGAGTCAGTGAACCAGGAGCTGAGCTAGAACCCACACAGAAAATTGTACTGATGCAGTCATAACCAGAAATCAGTCAAAGAAACTCCAAGCTCAAACCCCTCCCACACCATTTCATGCCAAAGCCTGGGGTCCACCGAGCAGATTACTCACCCACCTCATATCCACCCAAAGGATGTGTTGTCCAAGGAATACCCCACCCGCTATATTACAGCAAGAAGATAGTCCCAAACCCCAATGCTACCCACTAGCACCAATGCCTGGGAAACCAAACCCTCAGAAATATAAACAGAATGCCAAATAGAGCAAAGACATAGAAATATATGTGAAATTATGGTTCCAATCGAAAACCCAGGGGAAACTCTGAAAACAGCAGACTATGTAAATTACTTGAAGAGGAATTTAGGGTAACTGTGATTAACATACACATGGGACTCCAGAAATCAGTAGAGGCAGTAAACGATAATGTCAGGAAGCAAAAAAAAAAAAAAAAAAAAAAAAAAAAAAAAAAAAAAAAAAAAAAAAAAAAAAAAAAAAAAAAAAAAAAAAAAAAAAAAAAAAAAAAAAAAAGAAGTAAAACTAGACATCAAACACATAAGAATATAAAGACCAAATTAAAGAATTCAGTAGATGGTCTCAACAATAAGATGGATGAAACCTCCAATAGATGCGGTGATGGGGAAGATAGGGCAGAGGGACTCAATCAAGAAAGTCAGCAGAGATAAAAAAAAATTCAAAGAATCAAAGAAAGCATTTGAAACTTCTGTGATAACATCAAAAGGAACAATATTCACATCATAAGGGTCCAAGAGGAAAAGGGGCAGAGAAAAAGGGGCAGAAACCACATTTGAAGAAATAATAGGTGAGAACTTCACCAATCTGAAGCAAACCTCCAGATCCAGGGTGCTCAACGAGTTCCTAATAGTAGAAACTCAAGCAGAAATACACCTAGATACATAGTTATCAAAATGTCAAAAATACAAGATAAAGAAAGAATATTAAAATCAACCAGGGAAAAATGTGTCACATGCAGAGGATTCCCCATAAGATTGTTAGCAGACTTCGCAAATGAAAATTTATAGGCCAGAAT
The DNA here is from genome assembly GCA_004363575.1 of Solenodon paradoxus. Taxonomy (NCBI): domain Eukaryota; kingdom Metazoa; phylum Chordata; class Mammalia; order Eulipotyphla; family Solenodontidae; genus Solenodon; species Solenodon paradoxus. The sequence goes on from RJWH01000074.1 coordinate 54,877, forward strand.
GGAATGGCATCATATATTCAAAGTTTGGAAAGAAAAGGATTTTCACCCTATGATACCATATCTGGCATTATCATTCAAAATTGAAGGAATGATTAAAAACCTTCTAACAAGAAAAAGTTAAAAGAGCTCATCACAACAAAACCAGCTTTGCAAAAAATACTAAAAGATGTTCTATGAAGCATAAAGAAACCACACAGAAAAACAATAAGACAGAAAATATTAAAAGTGGGAATGAAGAGAAGAGAACAAAAATGCGATAGTGGAGGTAAATTAAAATTGTGAGTGTTAATTTCAGGATAACCTCAAAACAAAAGGTGAAATCAATGAAAACATAACCACACCCCTCGAACCTAAGAAGAGAAAGAGGGCAAAGGCATCATCTGGAACAACATACAAAAGACAAACTATAAAATGACACTAGGCAGCTATATATCAATAATTACCCTAAACATTAATGGATTGAACTCATCAAATGATGCAGAGTGGCTAAATATATTAAGAAACATAACCCAACCTATTGCTGCATTCAGGAAACATATCTTCCAAAAGATAATCAAAGGCTCAAAGTCAATGGCTGGAAGATAATCCTACATTTTAACAGCAACCACAAAAGAGTAGGAACAGCTATACTCATATCAGATAAAACAGACTTCCCATCTAAAAAGCATAACAAAAGACAGAGATGAAACTATAAAATGATTAAGCTATCAATCCAGCAGGAAGACATAACACTTATTGACATATATGCACCAAATGAAGGAGCATTAAAATACATGAAGCAAGTCTTATTAGACCTGATGATAGACACTGACAGCAAGACAATAATAGTGAAGGGCTTCAACACCCCAATTATAACAATGGGCCCATCAACCAGGCAAAAATTTAACAGGACAACAGCCATTTTAATTGACCATGTACAACAGATAAATTCAATAGACATATACCGATAACTTCACCCAACTGATTTCACATTCTTTTCAAGTACACATGGAACATTCTCAAGGATAGACCATATGCTGGCTGGGAGACAAAACATCTCTCAACAAGTTTACAAAGACTGAAGTCATACCAAGCATCTTCTCTGACCACATTGGCCTAAAATTGGAAATCAACTAGAAAATGTAAGCTGGAAGATCCCAAACCAATTATAAACTCAACAATATGCTCCTGAAGGACTCTTGGGTGACAGAGGAAATCAAAGAGGAACTTAAAAACTACTTAGACAAAAATAAGAATGAGGACACGAGCTACCAGAATCTATGGGGTACAGTAAAAGCGGTACTAAGGGGAAAGTTCATCACAATCCAGGCCTATCTCAAGAAACAAGAAAAATTACAAACAAACACTTAACTCTACATTTATAACAATTAGAGAAAGAACAATTAAAGTCAAAAGTCAGCAAAAGAAAGGAAATAATAAAAATTCGAGCATAAATAAATGAAATAGAAAACAAAAAGTTAATCCAGAAGATCAATGAAACCAAGAGTTCATTCTCTGAAAAAATAATCAGTATTGACAAACTGTTCGCTAGACTCACAAAGAAAAAAAAAGGGTAAAACTCTCATAACTAGAATCATAAATGAAAGACGATAAGTTACAACAGACACCACAGAAATTCAAGATATCATAAGGGACTACTATAAGCAGCTCTGTGCCAACAAAATAGACATCCTTGAGGACATAGACAGATTTCTAGAAAAGTATAGTTTAGCAAGACTTAGCACAGAAGAATTGGAAAAACTGAACAGAACAATCACAAGCAAAGAAACTGAAGAAGCAATCAAGGGCCTGCAAAAAAATAAAAGCCCAGATGGCTTCTTCAATGAGTTTTACCAAAGCTTCAGAGAAGAGTTAACAACTATTCTTCTCAAGCTCTTCCAAAATATTGAATAACAGGGATCTTTCCCAAGTACTTTTTATGAGGCTAACAGTACACTGATACCAAGAGCTGACAGAGATGTCAACAAGAAAGAAAATTACAGACCAATATCTCTAATGAACATAGATGCAAAAATTATCAACAAAATATTAGCTAACTGAATTCAACAATGCATCAAAAAGATCATCCATCAGGACCAAGTGGGATTCATCCCACTGATGTAAGGATGGTTCAACACACATAAATCTATTAATGTCATATACCTCTCAACAAGAGCAAAAAGAAAAACTACATGATCCCATCAGCAGATACAGAGAAAGCTTTTGACAAGATCCAACACCCATTTATGATTAAAAACCCTCTATAAAATGGGACTAGAATGTTCATACCTCAACATAATAAAGGCCATATATGAAAAACTCATAGCCAACATCATAGTCAGTAGTGAAAATTGAATGCATTTACTGTTAAGTCAGGAAAAAGCAAGGTTTTCCACTCTCACCCCTGCTATTTAACATTGTAGTGGAGGTCTTAGCTAGAGCAATTAGGCAAGAACAGGAAATAAAAGGAATCCAAATTGAGTGGAAGTAAAACTCTCATTATTTGCAGAAGACATGATTATATATATTGAAAAACCCCAAAACTCAAAAATCTAGAACTTATCAATGAATACAATAAGGTGGCAAGCTACAAAATCAATGCACATAAATCTGTTGCATTCTTACATGCTAGAAGAAAACAAAATCACAAAAATCACACTATTTAAAATAGTAGTTAAATGAATTAAATACTTGAACATATACCTAACAATGGAAGTAAAAGATCTATACAATGAAAACTACAAGTCCTTCTTAAAAGAAATAGAGGAGGACATAAGGAAATGGAAAGACATCCCCTGCTCATGACTGGGAAGAATCAATCGTTAGTAAAGTTACAATGAGCATGGACATATAGGTATTTCTTTGAGACACTGTTTTTAGTTCTTTTGAGTAATTGCCCAGAAGTAAATTTTCTGGGTAATATGCTAATTATATATTTAACTACTTGAGAAATTGCCAAATTTCTTTCCATTATGACTGCTCTATTTTATTCTCCATTACAATATACAATAGTTCCAATGTCATTAAATGTACACCAACACTTTTTTGTTTGTTTTTCAAGAAAAATAATTTTAGCGGCTATGAAGTGGTATCTCACTGTGGTAAAATTTTGCTTTTCCTTAGAGATCAATGATCTTTTCATAGACTTACTGGCCATTTGCATACTTTCTTCACAGAAATGTCTATCCAAGCCTTTGCCTGTTTTTCACTTTTGTTTAATTCACTAGAGACTGAATCTTTCATTCTCCCCATAAAACTGTATGTTGACTTCTAATCCCAATATTATTATATTTGGAAGTAGGCTTTTAGGAAATAGTTATGTAAAGATGGTAGAACTCTCATGAATGAGATAACTACCCTTACAAGAGAAACCTCTGAGAGCTCTAACACCTCTTCCTCCATGTGAGAACACAGCAAAAATACACTACGTTATGGACCAGGATGCAAGTCTTTATTCAACATCAAAACTAACAGAGCCTTAGTCATGAACTTCTGAGATCCAGAAAAGTGAGAAAGTAATGTTTGTTCTTTAGGCCTCTGAGTCTTGATATTTTTGTTACAGTTGCCTATATGCACTAAAACAGAAATTTAATGTTATTTATGAATCCTGGATATAGGCCTTTCTCAAATATTTGATTTGCAAATATGTTCTTCCATTCTCTAATTTATCATTCCACTTTCTTAAAAATGTCCTTTGGTCTACAAAAGTTTTTAATTTGACCAAGTTCAATTTACATTTGCCTTTGTTGCTCAGGCTTTTGGTATCATAGCTAAAAATATATTGACAAACCAGTGGACATATGTTTTCTCTAAGAGTTTTATAATTTTAGCTGTTATATTTACATCATTAATTCATTTTTACTTAAGGACACTAACCATTCTTTTGTACATAAAAATTCAGTTGTTCAATATTATCTCTTCCCCTAGCCACTGAATAGTCTTGGACTCTTGTCAAAAATTGGTTAAACATACATGTAAAATAAATTTAATCGATTTAAATCAATTCTATTTCATTGGCATATATATCCATCCACATGCCAGCACCACACTTTTTTGTCTACAGGAACTTTGTAGCAAAATTCGAAATTGTAAATAATGAATCTTCCATATTTCTTGTTTTTCAAGATTGTTCTATGTGGGGCTCCTTGTAATTCCAGGTTGATTTAGACATTTGATATTTTATTTCTATTCCTGATCGACTATTGAAGCTTTGGTGGAAATATATTGAACCTGTAGGGTTTTTTGAGTACTATTGACATCTTAGTAAACTACATCTTCTTATCAATGACCACAGGATTTTTCACATTTATTTAATACTTTAATTTTTTTAAACTGTCTTTATAGTTTTTAGCATACAAGTCTCACTTCCTTGGATAAGTTTATTTCTAGGTATTTTAATACTGTATTTAAAAATATATTTTATAAATGCAATTAGTTTCATAATTTATTTTTCAAACTGTCATTCTATTTTATACAAAGACAGTGGATTTTATGGAAAGATCTTTAGCATGCAACTACTATAGTTTTTATAAGTCCACATATCTTCCTTTTGGTTTAATAATGTATAGGATCATGCTATTTGTGAACATGATAGTTTACTTCTTTTTGTTATATTTTCTTTTTCTTATCTAATTGCTCTGGTTAGACCTACTATAGTGTCAAATACCAGTGATGAAAGCAAGCAACTTTGCCTTTTTCCTGAATTTTATGTCAAGATAGAGTCTATAATTGAGTTGTTCTTGTTGACAATACTATTTTTTACAATTTCAAATCAAGGACAGCAATTGATTTAGGGTAAAGAGTGTATCAACTATCTGATAATTATCTCTTTACGTAACTAATAAAAATGCCTGTTTTGCAATCTGCAGTAGTTTTCTAGGACTGTTATAACAAATTACTGAAGACAGTGGCACAAGCAACATAAATTTATTTTCTCATTTTTGGATGCTAGAAGCCTGTAATCAAACTGTCACCCAAGTTGATTTCTAATGAGACCTAGCTTATTGATGAGTGCTTTTTCCCTGTGTCTACACATGTTTTTGTATCTTATATATCTGTGTTCTCATTTTCTTTTCATAGAAAGTCATCAGTCATGTTGGATTAGGGTCCACCTTAATGACCACAGTCTAATTTTATCATCTCATTAGAGACTGTCTTTTAGGATATCAAAATACAAATTTGGCGGGAAATACAATCCAACCTATTTTATATTTCTGTCAAGCACACTTTTTTTTAACTTCTTTTAAAAAATTGTGAGAAATATGGTTCTTGGGACATAATTTATTCCAAATTTATGCAATTAATTTGGTCAAGTTCATAGAGTTTGCCCTGAGATCTCTAATTCTCACTGGTAAGACAAAAATAATTCACACTATATTTGATGTTTACATTCTAGAGTCATTTAATTGCAATTTAATTGACCTATATAACAAGATTAAAATATTTCATGACATACTATGCATTATATAGTACCATTTTGAACTACAATAAATATCTTTGTGACCTTTCTTCTAAAACTATGAAAATTTTAAAAGCTTCATTAGACCCTTAAGAGCTTGGCATATCAATATGCTTGTGTTATATGCATTTTGAGCAATTTATTCTTCTTGTTTTTAAGTATGAGTTCAGAATAAATATATAATATGAGATACAATGCATAATATGATATAATACATAGTATAAGATATTTGTATGATGTTAAAAAATGGTCATATTGTAAGTAACATTTATAAATAAGGACTGAAAGAAAATGCTATTTTTCTTCACTAGCAAATTTCTATTCATGAGAGTTAGAAGAACAAAGATAATTTAAAATTATGATAATGCATTAATATTATACAAACCATGTGTGAAAATTATGGTAATTTTAACTCATTCAGCAATAAAAGAAAAATCAATTGACCTCCTGAGTAACTTCTAATATCTTGGCATTACTTTTTATCCTATCAGACATTTTTAAATTGCTTAGAATGTAAATATAAAGATTTAATGTCATCGGCTAATTCATTTCATAAACTGACTCTGGATTATTTAAATTGTCTTTTTCTGAATGATGTAAGTAAAGGGAAATAAAATATTGTTTCATTCATTTTCATATTCTTGAAAATATATTCTTGGTGTTGCCTGCTGTTTTGAAGGGTTAAGAATCACAATGTTATACTAATCATTTAAGAAATAGTTCTTAAACTCTGAGTTTAAATATGATTTCTCCAAAATAATAAGTATAAATAAGCTCCATGTATTGTTTTACCTTGTTTACTGTCCTTTACCCACCTCATTAACTTCAATAAGCTTAATTTCAAAATTTGGTAAGAAATGACTGAGATATTCAAACTGACCACGAGGTTGTTATCACATAGGTTGCCTTCCTTGTTCTGCTCTGCTCAGTCTTTCAGGGTTGTCGTTCCCTGCAAATTTTGATATTAAGCTTATTGAGAATATTAAATGACAAAAAGTCAGGAATATCTTGAATATTTGAATAGAGGATCAAATCAAAAGGAAAAAGATACTTCTGGGAAAGAAATAATCTGATGTTGAATATTAACATACCCCTTCTATTGTCCTAGACAAAACCTTTATTATACTCAAGGCAAAGTTCTCAAGTGACTAACCACTTACCCAGACTCACTTTTGGCTACAATTGTCTATGTAACCAATTTCTAGCTAGTAAGCCATATGAAAGTTACATGTGGAATTTTTTTCCTCTCCTTTAAAGGGTAAGTAACAACTAATGCCAAAATTTGTCTCCTTTCATCCTGCCTTAAACATAGACATGATGCTGAAACTAGAGCAATAATTTTTCAGCTGTGAATTAGAAAATCTGATAGTTATCCTGTTGAGATTGGTAAGCTCGCCATTTGGCGTAACAGTACTGTGCCTCTGGTAATATTTTTAAAGAGCAGAATCAAAAGCAGCATGCCTGAACTCCAAGGACTTCTGGTCATGCAAGGACAAATAAACACGTGTTTGTTTCATCCATTGTCGATCAGGATTTCTATTTCATATAGAAGAATGCATTAATAAGAGACAGAATATATTGTGTACATTATCATGACTAAAATTTTTAAAGAACACAATATATATTTTTGTTCACTATAAGTAGGAGGTTGCCAGTATTTATAGAACTAACGTGTCTGTGATTAACTTGGCCATCTCCCTGAGACTGCAAGATGTCTTTCTGTTACAGCTCCAGTGAGCACAGAAACATTCAGAGCTAGAGGAAGCAGTAAATAGAGAAAAATGATACTAGAGTGCACCTTTTATTTAAGAAAAAAACTTTTTCTTGATAACTACTGCTACTTTAATTTACTCTTGTTGGGAAAAGAAAAAACCATGACTCAAGCCCACCATTTTTATGAGAAAGTTAAAAAAAATAAGTTGGGTTAACATACTGGCTTGCTTATTGCCACAATGAACTGAATTGAAATTCTATTTCCCAGAATGAAGTAAAGATGAATATTGTTAAGATAAATAAAAATATTTGTAAGAAACGTTTAATAAATCAAAGAAAATCTCAAGTCACTTTTACTTTTGTTATAACATTTAAGAAATTAGAAATAAACAGCTGTCAATTTCTACTTTAATGTACTAAAACAAATGTGGTAAACAAAATGGCTCAGAGGGAAGACAGGAAAAGTAGAGTAATACTTAAACATAACAGCATAATTTTTTTAAAAAGAAAGTAAATTGTAAATGCCCTGCTGTATATGGTTTTATTTAAATGTTTTTCCTAGATATTAGTTATTTAATTGTCTTCACTCTGACAGAGTATAGAGTTCAAATATTTAATGTGAAACATATTTTGATTTTTCAAATGTTATAATAGCTGCTTAGTGCCTATCAAAAACACACGTCACTATGCAAATAAATTAATTGCGATTTCCAAACATGCTGAATAGAAAAAGATGCAATATGATAAATAATATTTTCTAAAAAATTAGGATTATCAGTCCTGATAATGCCAACTTTATTCAATAAATGTACCCCACAGGAAATTTTTAAAAATGTCAGTTCTTCAAATTCATTTCACATTTCGAACAAACTCTTTGATATAAAATGGTTAGAGATTTGAACAAAGTTAATTAACTTCAACACAAATTGTTAGAGTAATGGGTAATTATTACAATTATGGAGATTCCATAAATATCTGACATTTTTATTATGCTTCTTACAAATTATTTTGTATGTAAGTTATATTCATTTTTGTACAAAAATTATCTTTACTTTGCATGGGAGAAAACTCAATTGAAAGATGTTCAATAACTCATCCAAGATCACAAGTACAAGGGAGCAGAGATGAAAGCATTCATTATTGATTACAAAAATCTGTTGTGAAACTTTCTATAATCAATAGTTCAGGGACCAGAGATGCTGAACTCTCTCCATAAAAATAACTATTTGGTTTAAGAAGAATATTTTCATCAATATTATGCAATGGTATAACAAACAAAATTTGTGTTTGGACCAGGAAAAAACATAAATATCTTTTTTAGATGAAAGAAAACAGCTACTTCTTTTGTCATTAAAAATTAGTGTTCTATAGTTTCATAGCCATGAAGTTAATATGAATGATACAACATATACATATATACTTTTTTTTTTTAAGGAAATTATAGGCAAGATAGAAAACTAGCAGAGACAGACAGACAGGAAAAGAGAGGAGGAAAAAAATAGCACTTTATTCTATTTAGGTGTTCATATTGGTTGTTCCTTGGGCCCAGGTCTTGAACAGGGATATATGTGGGCTGTGCCCAGTAAACTAAACTGCTAGGCCCAGGATGCATAAAAATAAAGCTATTATAATTTAAAATCTTTAAAATTATATTTAATACTCTGTTCCAAAGTTACAGAATTTAGATTATTTTTATTATTGTGAATCCCTTGACTCTAACAAAGAGGTTTTGTTTGTTTTTTTTATTACACATATATGTCCTATTAGACATTGGATGGACATGAGATTCGCTGAATTATGAAAGGGTTTAGAACAGAAGAAAAACATTTGAATTTTTAATCTATTTGATCTGTCTAAAGAATTTGAAAGAAACATGATATCTCTCTTTAGACAAGTTAATAAATTCTCTGATTTATCATAATCAAAGATCTGAATAAACACTTACAGTAAATTAAAAAAATTTCCTTGTGATATAAAAATATAACCAATAAGGCATTTCAGGAGGAAGAATTTTTCCATACTCTATGGACTAAATTAAGATTATCATCTCACAAGTGATATATCATAAAATATAAAATTTCGGAGTTGCAAGAAACTACAGATTTATTTTATTATTTATAATTCTGGTCCATTAGACTAAAATTTTTATCCAAGTCCACGGATCTATTTAATGAAATTCAGGACAGAAACTAACTCTTCTGGCCACAAAAAGGCAAGAGTTAATCTAATGTTTTGGGGTTAATATCTACCTAACATATGAAGTTTGAAGGATGTGCGTGTCAATTTAATACAAACATTCTACTGTCAATTCAGGGGATATATTAACATACTTTATATACACACAGACATAGACACACACATTCATAAACTCAGAAGAAAATAGAAGTATTTCTATTGAAATAATAGTTCATTACAATATGTTAATTCTTGAGTTTTCAAGTATATGTTTTATTCTACTCAGTAACTATAAAACAGGCCAGTCAGGGAACCAGCCACTGAATGTCATTCTGTGGATTCTTGGAACCCAGTAATGGAAATTAGCCACAGTCAAATCATGACTTAGCCAACGACTTTATTGAAAGGGGAGGAGGAAAAGACAAAAGAAGGAAGGAGATGAGCAGAAGAGGACCCAAGGGAGTCAACCCAGAAAGTCTCCAGAGCAACTCGATATGGTGGTCTTGCTGATTCTTTTACAGTCTTGTGATCCTTTTAAACATTTTAAACCAATTAAGGGCATGAATGGTAACTTTCTGTCATACTCTTGAACCTGCGGCCTGGGGAAAAGGTCAGTTGATGGCAGCCTGGTTAGCAGATAAAATGTTTCTGGCTGGTTCACCTCCTGCAGTGACATAAGCACTTTTACAGGGAAAACATGGTCAGAATGGAGGCACAAATAATCATCACAAGTTAATGACTTCAGTGAAAGGGGTCGTTTAGCAAAAGCTCCACTCAAAATTTAGCAGTTAATGCTCTCTAAAGTTGGAGGACTTTGACCCAGAAACAATGGACATAGTGCAGTGGCAAAGGGCAGGTAAAATTTTCAGTAAACTTGCAGCCAGGCAGCCCAACATTAATGGACTCTTGTCTGTCTCGAAAAATTCCTTGTTATGTGGAATTGCAGAAAGTTGTTATCCTAGTCTGTTTGGGGATAGTATAAACAGAATACTACAGAGTGGAAGACTTATAAATAATAATTTATTTCTCACATTTCTGTATGTTGTAAAATCAAAGATGAAATGCCAGTTTGGTCACTTTCTTTTCACAGTTGGCATCTTCTCGTTATATTCTCACATGATGGAAAGGACTATAAATCTTCATGTTGTCTTTTTTAGAGGAGTACTAGTCCCATTCATGAAGTCTCTGCCTCCACGAGTTAAGCACCTGCCAATATCCTAATACCATCATCTTTGGGGATTAGGATTTAAACTATGATTTTGGTGCTGGGACACAAACATTCATACCATAATATTCCATTATCAGATGTTTTTAACAGTTTGAATTGAATGACTGTATTGCCTTTAGTAAGCTGTTTTAATTTCCATTTTTTCACATATTCTTTGTATAAATTCAATTATTATTCTGAAATAGCTAAATATTGCCATATATACATATATATATATATATATATATATGCTGAGCTATGTAGATTATTCTTGTGCTGAAGGAATAATCATACCAACTTAAGGATTGGAATCAGAAATGATTGATGCAAGAAAAATGACTGAATATCTAGAAAGGCTCAGTTGCTGAGAAGAACTTGCAATGATTGTTACAAAGAATCAGATATTCTGATGGAATATAAAATTTGTTTTTGTCATTGTAGGTAAGTTATTTGTGATGTAAAGAAATCCAGTCATTTTAATTGTCTCATGTTTAGATTTGATTTGCTTTTAATTTTCTAATGCTGTCATACTTCATCTAAATTCCCCTATCAACAAACATGATATCACTTCCTTTCTAAATCCTTTTATGAAATTAGGACTCTAATCATTCAGGTACCAGTTAGTGGATAATTCTATCCTCAATCACAGAACAAAATGTTATCAATTTATTAGTAATCAAATTCCAGTTAAAGATACTGTGATTACTTAGCAAATAAGATAAAAATTAGCTAGATAGAAGACTTGTTTTAATTAAAATTGACTAAAATAGAATTATTCATGCATAATTATTTTCTTCATCACAAGTTTTAGATGGCTTGCATTTAATCTGTAGCTCATATTTATAGATTCATTATTGATCTTCAATATTTCTAGGTAACTATTTTAAAGAAAAACTATGCACACTAGAGCAAGGGTCATTAGTTTTCATATATTTAGGATTTTTTGCATTAGGAGCATTCAAGGGAAGAATGAAAAGAAATAGGCTAATATTTAGAAGACTATCGAAAGAACAATAACAATCACTTCCAACTCTGTTAAGCAAAATATCATGAACATAAAATTATTTATCTCAAGTTCTAACCAGTTATTATGAAGTAGTTAAATTATGGGCCACCTTTAAATAAATATAAACATATGGATACCACATCAGATGGTATAAAATCCAAATGTAGTATCACGACATGCACAGATTTTATGAGGGAAGCCGAAAAAAACTATGATCTTGATCTTTGTAATTTTGAGCTTAATTTTTATGTCATTTTAATTCTTATATAAAATCTTATTTTGAAAGCGAATTCAATTGTTTAATGGGTATTAATGAGGAAAAGTGGTAAAATTATACTGTATTGTTCCAAAAGAAGATTTGAAATAAGCCTCTGAATGAAGACCAGATTCTAATTCAGGTAAAGGAGTACATTAATATATTAAAGGAGCTCACAATTTTACCAAAAAAATGATAAAACCCTGACATTAGAACAGAAACTGCAGGGAATCATAATACAGAATGCATAAACCACAAAGGTATTTAAATGAGTTTGCCATATAATTAAAAGCTATACTTCTGTTTTCAAAAACATAACATACAAGTTCTAAAAAGACCATAATCCAGGAAAAAAGCATTCAAACTAGCTACAACAAAAGGCCACAGTATGATAAATGCAAATAAGGTTTTTGGTAATTTTAATTAGTAGAGGTACATTAAAAGTAATTGTTGCACTGGGTTAGGTTTAGATATAGCAACATATTAAAATACATTAAGAGAAGCATGTTGATAAACTGGTATGTCCAAGGTCAGAACCATTAAGATAGGAAGGGACAGAAGAGCTACTTTATGAGAAGTCACTGTGTTAATTGAGAATATTACTTTAGCAAACATTATGAAACATTTTCTCATGTAAATTATAGGTTTATTCTGTAATACTACAGAATAACAAAAACTTGAATGAAAACCAAGACAAATGAATGAACTAAATAAAACAAAAATAAACTTTCAGACTATAAGAGCAAATTGGTGATTACCAGAAAGGGTGGCAGAAGATTTACATGAGTAAATCGGTTAAAAAGGGTCAGGTGTATAATGAAGGCTGGAATTGAACTTTTAGTTTGAACTTACAGTAGTATATGCAGATGTTGATTTACAATGATACACCCCTGGAATTCATATAATGTCATAAATGTAATCCCAATAAAAGGAAAATAAAAACAAAAACTGCCATTATTTTTTGAAGTATTTTTTAAGGAAAGGTGCAGGCAGGAATGAGAGTGAGCAGACACAGGCAGACAGGAAGACAGAGGAGGGAGAAGCACTTTTATTTATCTTATTTATTTGTTCATCTTGGTTTCATTCTGGCCCCAGGTCTTGAAACCAGGTCCTTAAGATATGTGGTCTGCACTCTCAGAAGACAGTAGCTGATCAAATCGCTACTCTACCAGGCTACAACAGGCTGATAAAATTACAAAAAAAAAAAACAAAAAACTAAGATCAAATAAAGTGTGACCCACTAAAAGAAGATTCATGTGATATACTTAAACATGGAATATGATACTTTTAAAATAGGATTTCTATATTAGAAATATCCATTGAGGTTTTGGTGTTGTTGGGAGTGATAGTTTTCATTTGGACAAATTTCCTCATCTGTAATGTCTAAGGTCCCATCTGTTAGTCTAAAATCACTGTTAAATGTAAATAAGAATATTGTTCTATTACTCATTTTCACTGAAAAATTCAAAGACAGTCTATTTTTGCTCTAGAATAGAGAAATGAGTGTTCTTGTTGTTTTGTGCCAGTCTTAGCCTATTGATAGTCAGTGTTGTGGCTGGAGTGGCCCTGGTTGGTTTTATGATTGCAATATGCCCTGGGGAATAAACATCAGGAAACACTGAAATAGACAAAGTTTATTATTTGCATATTCAGGAAATTGCAAAATTACATGGCACGTCTGGACCACAACAAAGCTGCAGAGAGAGAAAGAGAGAGGAAGGGAGGGAGGGAGAGAGACCAAGAGAGACTGCATTCCTCTGTTTTTAGAATGGAACTCAAAAGAAGTTATCTTTTTATTTGATGGTGGGAGCTGGGATTTCAATGGTTCAGTTAGTTAATTTAAAATATAAGTGTAGGATTTAAAGAAAAGGAAGATTAAAAAAAAACAACCCAAGGATTCAAATGGTCCATTATGAAAATGAACCAAGATCTTTAAAACAAAGAAACTCAGAGGGGCAGAAACTGACTATCTGGTCACTGGATTAAGATATTTATTGGAGTTAGCCACCTTAGAAATGGATGCCTTTGCATCAAAGCTTAATGAAGCACCTGTATTTGAAAAAAAAATAAAATAAAGGGAAAATAAACCACTCTCTGGACTTACAAGACTACACATGACAAATGCAATGTGTATGCCTTCTATTTGTTTAAGTTGACATCTTACTGTAAATGTATCACATAAGTAATACATTTGAAATGAAAACTGATCAAATATTTAAACAGAAAATTACGCAAAATCTAAAAGGGAATATTTATAAGACAAGCATAGAGAAATGCTTTATTGCTATGACTGAACCAAGTCATTAACAGAAGATATAAATAAGTTTACTACATAATGGAATACTATGTAAAAAATAATTCCATAAACAAAAGCAAAAGATAATAAAGCTGCAAAATATATAATAGCAAAAGGTCAGCATTATTAAAATATAAAGCTCTCTTAAAATTTGAGATGAAAACTTAATAGCAGTAGGAAAAAAGGGACAAGGAGATGAATCAACAATTCAAAGTAAATGCAAATCACTCTGCCCTGCAAATATTGAAAGGTGCTACTTAATATTCATGATTAGAGAAATGCAAATTAAAGTCATACAGTTAGAAGGGAACTTTTCAGGCAAATAAAAATGTTTTATCATTTGGGTATTGCTTTAAGAGAGTGTATACATTTTCAGATGTATATTTGAAACTTATGCATTTTGCTCTCTATTAAAACTCAGTAAAAAAGCATTTGATGAGGATTTTTCAGTTTGAGAAAACACAAGATATTGGGAAAAAAACAGAACTACATGACTCATAAATATTAATGGAACCAAACATTATTAATATTTCAAGTACACAGGGCATCTTGAGGCTTGTAAAACATTTTTTTCTTGGAGAAGTCCAAGACTGTCAACAAACTAAAGATTCTTTCGATTCTGCATTAGAATTTATTCTGTATCGGATTTAACATACAATATTTAAGCAATAAATACACAACATTGCCTTTCTAATGACACGCGTTTTCGTTAGGTAATAACATATTAAATACACAGCTCACATGAAAGTCTTTAGCCAATATACCCCACAAGAAAACATATTAAGTTTATTTTTTCTTTCTCCCCATTTTTTTTTCAAATGAGGGAGGAAAGTAGGGAGAGGGGATGGAAGCATTAAAGGAAGAGGAGAAAAATACACCTTTATTTATTTTGCTGTGTATTTTGGTTTTTCACCCTGACTTTCTGGCTTTGTGTGGTCTTCACTTGAGGCTCAGTTGTCTGACAAACAAGGACATGTCCTTAAATTTGTTTTATTCTGTGCAAACTAGTCAGACCAGTTGAATCAGACCAAATGCCTTTCTCGTCTTTTTTTTTTTTAACTACAAAATTAATTATAAAAACAGATCAGACTCCACAGCATCCTTACAACAGATGATCAGACAGACATACACACACACACACACACACACACACACACACACACACAAATCACAAAATCACAAGTTTTGAGCAAAGGCTTGATTGATTTAAAAAGTTTTGGAAACTTACAGCTACAATGCCAGGAGAATTTAACCATAACATAGCTGATCAAGCATTTTAAGTTTGCATTCTCATTATTATTAGCTGACAAAGTCATTTACAGCAGAGGAATTTCAGAGTCAAAATTTTGAACTTGCAAAGGACTTCAGAAGTAACTCCAGTCTCTTACCTTACTAACATCCTATTCAAGTGTTCTTAATTGATATGAATTTATACTCTGATTGTTGCTCCCCTATTTGTTTAGACCATATGCTTCAATTTCATTTTTTATAGTTATGCAATTATTTGACTTCTTCCCTAAATGATAAATTTACTTATAGACTAAACTTTCATTATTGATTTATTTAGTTGATTTGTTTAGTTTCAATATATACTATATAAAAGTGAAATCATAGGGTATTTGTCTTTCTCAACTTACCTCACCAATAATGATACCATCTAGGTTATGCGTTTTGTTATAAATAGCAGGATTTTATTTATTTACTTTTTAACAGGTGGGTAATATTCCATTGAATTACCACATCTTTATGCATTCATCAATTGATGTTTGCTTAGGTTGTTTTCATATCTTGACCATTGTAAACAATGATGCCATTGAGAGAGCACATATCTCTTTGAATTAATCTTTCTGTGTATTCATGTGAATACTAGAAGTAGGATAACTGTATTAATTGGAATTTCTATTTTTAATATTTAAAGAATGTTCGTACTGCTTTTTTCCCTTACTCCGTCTCAGGTAATTTCTTTTTTTTTAATTTTATTTTGTATTATTATTGAAGGGATATTGCATTTTGACAATGACTTGTTTTGAGCTGTAAGTACTTGTGTTTTTACATTTGCAAATAGCATAGTAGATTTACTAATATCCTCCCTCTTTTTTCTCCATTTTTTGCAGTTAATTCCCTTCATCCCATTTCCCCCATCCCTCCCCTGTCAATTTGGTACCCCCTGATTTGCCTTTTTAACTCTCATTTCTAAGAGTCCATAGTTGTTTGCCGTAGTGTTCTCCCTCCCTCTCTCTCTCTCTCACTCTCTTTCTCTCTCTCTCTCAATTGCTCTCTCTCTCCAACCTCCCCATTTTTAGTGTTGTTTCATTTATGACATTTATTTGTTTTCTCTTTACCCATCATAGTAGTGCTATCATATGTTTCCTGTCCTCCTTCTGGCTTATCTAGATAAGCATAATTCACTCCAAGTCCATCATGTTGTTGCAAATCTCTCCCTTTTGAGGAATTTATCCCTTTTGATGGCTGCATAGTATTCCATAGTGTATACGTACCACAGCTTCTTTATCTAGTCCTCTGCTGATTAGCATTTAGATAGTTTCCATCTCTGAACTATTGTGAATTATGCTGCAATGAACATGGGGGTGCATATATCTCTTTGGATAAGTGTTTTGTGTCATTGGGGTAAATGTCCAGTAGAGGAATAACTAGATCACATGGAATTTCCATTCTCAACTCTTTGAGGACTCTCCATACTGATTTCCAGAACGGTTGTACCACTTTACATTACCACCAACAGTGAATTAGAGTTTCCTTTTCTTCACAACCTCTCCAGCACTTATCATTTCCATGTTTTTGGATAATAATCATTCTGACTGGCGTGAAGTGATATCTCATCTTTGTTTTGATTTGTAGTTCCCTGGATTGGATTGCTTGTATTTTTGTTGTCCAATTTTTTGAGTTCTTTGTATATCTTAGATATTAATGCTTTACATGAGATGTGAGAGGCAAATATCTTTTTCCTTTCAGTTGGATGCTTTTTTGTCTTATACGAGTTACGTGTGCTGAGTAGAAATCTTTTAGTTTTATGTAATCCCACTTGTTTATTTTGGATTTTATTTGCCTTGCAACAGTTGAGTTGTCAAAGATATCTTTTAGGTCTATGTCTAATAAAATTTTGCCTCCATTCTCCTCTATGTGGTTGGTGATTTCTGGTCTTATGTCTATGTCTTTAGTTAATTTTGAATTAATTTTTGTGTATGGTGTTAGGTAATGGTCTAATTTCAACCTTTTGCATGTAACTGTCCAGTTCTCCCAGCACCATTTATTAAAGAGGCTGTTCTTGCCTCATTTTAAGTTTCTGGCTCCTTTGTCAAAAATTAGATGTCCATATACATGTGAATTTATTTTTGGACTTTTAATTCAGTTCCTTTGATCTGATTTTCTGTTTTTTATACCAGTACCATGCTGTTTTAATTACTATAGCTTTGCAGCAGAATTTGAAGTCAGAGAGCATGACTCCTCTGTTACTGGTTTTTTTCTTGAGGATTGTTTTGTTATCTGGGTTATTTGTTGTTCCAGATCAATTCCACTATTTTGTGTCCCATGTCTGTGAAGAATGTCTTTGGAATTTTGATGGGGATAGCATTGAATCTATATATTGCCTTGGGCAGTATGGTTATTTTGATTATGCTGATTCTTCCAATCCATGAGCACAGAATATCTTACCTTTTCTTTGTGTCATCTTCTGTTTCTTTTAGCAATGTCCTTTAGTTCTCATAATGTAGGTCCTTCACCTCTTTGGTTAGGTTTATTCCAAGGTATTATTTTTTTTTATTTCTTACAATTGTAAATGGTATTGCTTTCTTCAGTTCTCTTTCTGTTTTTTTGTTGGTGGTGTACAGAAATGCAACAGGTTTTTTAATATTAATTTTGTAGCCTGCCACTTTACTTTATTTGGCTATTATTTCTAGCAGCATTTTACTTGATTCTTTGGGATTCTCTGTTTATATTATCATGTCATCTGTGAAATGTAACAGTTTCACTTCTTTTCCTCTCTGGATACCTTTTATATATCTTCTTCTTGTCTAATTGCATTGGCCAAGATCTCCAACACTGTATTGAATAGTAATGGTGAAAATGGACATCCTTGTCTTGTCCTTGATCTTAGGGGAAATGTTTTCAGCTTTTCACCCTTGAGTACAATGCTAGCTGTGGGCTTGTCATATATAGCCTTACTTATGTTGAAGTACATTCCTTATATACCTATTTTTGGAGGGTTTTTAACATAAAAGGGTGTTGAATCTTGTTAAATGCTTTTTCTGCATCTATTGATATGATCATGTGGTTTTTGTCCTTTTTTATTGGTATAGTGTATCACATTGATTTGTATATGTTGAACCATTCCTGCATCCCTGGAATAAATCCCACTTGATCATGTTATATGATTCTTTCTATATGCTGTTTAATTTGATTGATAGTATTTTGTTGAGAATTTTTGCATCAGTATTCATTATGGATATCATTCTATAGTTTTCTTTTTCAGTGCGGTTTTTATCTGGTTTTGGAATCAGCATGATATTGGCATCATAAAAAGTGTTTGTAAGTTTTCCTTCTTCTGTTTTTTGGAACAGTTGAAGGAAGATCAGAATTAATTCTTCTTTGAATGCTTTGTAGAATTGACTGGTGAAACCATCTGGTCCAGCACTTTTTTTTTGGGGAATGTTTTTGATCAATGCATCAATTTCCTTGCTTGTGATTGATCTGTTCATTGTTTCTAGTACTTCTCTATTTAGTTTTTGGATATTGTACCTTTCCAGAAATGTATCCATTTCTTCTAAGTTATTCTGTTTGTTGTCATGTAGTTGTTTGTAGTATTCTCTTAAATCCTCTGTGTGTCTGTGGTATCTGTTGTGATTACTCTTTTTTCATTTTTTATTCTATTTATTTGTATTTTCTCTCTCCTCTTTTTTGTGAGTCTGACTAATGGCCTGATTACTTCGTTTATTCTTTCAAAAAACCAATTTTTGGATTCATTGATGTTTTGAATAGTCTTTCTGATCTGTATTTCATTGATTTCTGACCTAGTCTTTATTATTTCTTTCCTTCTGTTGAATTTAGGCTTGTTTTTCTGCTTTTTATAGTTACTTTAGGTGATGGCTTAGGCTTTTTATTTTTGATTCTTCCTGTTTTCTGAGTTAGGATTGTATCACTATAAATTTCCCTTATGACTGCTTTTGCTGCATCCTATAGATTCTGATTTTTCTTTATTTTATTTGATTCCAGATATTTTCTAATTTCTTGTTTAATCTCCAATCTTTTGTGGTTTTCCTGTCTTTCTCCTTTTGGTTAATCTCATTTGATACCATTGTGATCTGAAAAGACGCTAGATGTGATTTCAGTCTTTGAGAACTTACTGAGACTTGTTTTGTGTCCCAGCTTATGGTCTATCCTTGAGAATATTCCATGAGCACTTGAGAAGAATGTGTTGTCTATAGTTTTTTGGTCAAATATTATATATATACAGACATATATATATATATATATATATATATATATGTCTATTAGGTCCAGCTCTTATATTTTGACATTTAAAGATCTTGTTTTTTTGTTGATTCCTTGTCTGGACAATCTGTCTTTTACTGAAATAGGAAGATTAAAGTCCCTTACTATTATTGTGTTGCTGTCAATATCCTTATTTGGATCTGTTAATATTTGCTTGATATATTTGGGTGCTTTTTTATTGGTGTGTGAATGTTAATAAGTGTTAAGTTTTTTGTTGTATTGATCCTTTTATCATTATACAATGTCCATCTTTATCTTTTTAAATTTTCTTTGGTTGAAAGACTACCTTATCTGAGTATAGCTGTTCCTGCTTTTTTTGGATTCAGCATTAGCTTGGAGTACCATTTTCCATCCATCTACTTTAAGCCGTTGCTTGTCTTTCGATCTAAGATGAGTTTCTCCTAGACAACATAGAGTTGGATTATGTTTCTTAATCCATTTAGCAACTCTATGCCTTTAGATTGACAAGTTCAATCCATTTACATTTAGAGTAATTGTTGACATTTGAGAAGTTGTTAGTGCCATTTTGATTTTTGTTTTCTGGTTATGTTGATCTTTTTGTTACTTGTTATATTTTTGTGAAGTTTTTTCTCTTTGGTTTAGCTAGTAGGACCTCTTTTAACTTTTTTTGTGGAGGACACCTTATTGTTGAAAGCTTTCAGGTTTTGTTTGTTGGGAAAAACCTTAATTTCTCCCTCAAAGTTGAGTTTTGCAGGATATAGTATTCTTGGCTAGCATTTTTTGTACTGAAGTATTTTGAAGACATCATTCCATTCTCTTCTAGCCTATACAGTTTCTGCTGAGGAGTCTGAGGTTAGTCTGTCTTCTATCCTGTAGAGTTTCTGCTGAGAAGTCTGACGTTAGTATGATAGGAGTGCCTTTATATGTTAACTGCTTTTTTTACCTGACTACCTTTAGAATTCTTTCTTTGTCTTGGGTTTTTGATAGTTTCACAATTATGCATCTTAATATAGTTTTCTTAGACTTCATATAATTAATTGGGTGTTGTTTGCTTTATTGACATTTATGTTCATTACTTATTCTAGATTTGGGAAATTATCAGCCATTATTGCCTTGAAAATGTTCTCTGTTCCTCTCTTTTTAATTTTGCCTTCTGGGATATCCAGTACTATAATGTTGCCTTTCCTGATGATGTCAGATAGTTCTCTGAGTGTTTCTTCTTCTTTTTTTTGTATTTAATTTCTTTTTCTTCTTCTTCTTGACTCCTTTCTGCATTGCCATCCTCTATATCACTAATACTTTCCTCCATTTGGATTATTCTGGTTTAGTAGTTTTCTGTATTAGTCTTAGTTCATGAATTATCTCCTTAAACCCTGTATTTTTGTTCATTTTTCTTTGGAACTTCAGTTTCCTCCTGTTGGTGCTTAATTATTTAAAATATTCGTTTTGTTTATCTGAATTTTCTTTTAACTATCTGAATTTCTTCATGATTGCAGACTTGAATTCTTTATCTGTTAGATACAGAACAATGTTTTATTTTTCTTTTATCTGGAGGCTCCCCTTTGCTACTATAGTCTCCATTAAATCCCCACATCTCTCACCTTCCTGTAGAACCAGCTGTTAGTCGTCTTCTGTTTTCCAAGTTATTCTGGCTGATGCTGAAGCAGGAAAATCCCTTTTTTGTGTTGGCTCCAAAAAACTGTTTTTTTGTTTTTGCTTTTGTTTTTTCCTGTGTGGTGTCTCAGTGCCTGTGTCCCATAGATGCCATCTTTGATGCCATCCCCTCAGGTAAACTTTTGGGAATAATGAATGATGTATGACTATTGACCTCCAAAGTTATATATTTAAGGTTAGTAGAACTTGATGTTCGAATGACACCTAAAGTCTACCAGCGATTAAAATATTCTGCTACGTCTTTCATTGTGCATACAGACTACAATTCCATACTGATTTCTATAATGGATTCATCAATCTACATTCCACCAATAGTGTATAATATTATCTTTCTCTTAAAGTCTCTCCAAAATTTATGTTTGACTTTGGAATAGTTTTCACAAATGTGAGGTAATATCTCACTGTTGTGCTAGTTTTTATTTCCCTAATAATAAGTAATGATGAACATCTTTACATGTGTCTACTGGCCACCTAGATGTCTTTTTTGGAGAAGTGTCTAATAAGAATCTCTGCCCATATTTTAATTGGTTTTTGTTGTTGTTGAGTTTTATGAGTTTTTTAGCATATATCAAATATTAATTCCTTGTCAGATTCAGATGTGCAAATATATTATCCAATTCTTTAGACTCTTTTCATGTTGATGGTAGTTTCTTTTGAAATACAGAAGATATTTAATTTGATGTAGACTAATTTGTTTATTTTGTTTTTTTTTTTTCCTTTACTACTGAAATGGAGCTGTCCCTAAGGACATATCTAAAGCCAATGTCAAGGAGAGTTTTACATATTTTCTTTTATGTGTGCTTTGATTTCAGGTATTATATCCAAGTCTTTAATTCTTTTATATCAATGTCATGTATTGCATTAGATGGTGATCTAGTTTTATTCTTTTGCATCTGATTGTCAAGTTTCCCCAATACCATTTATTGACATCAGTCCTTGCTCCACTTTATGCTTTTGGATCCTTTGCATAAATTACTTTTCCATATATGTGCTATTTCTGAGCTTTTATTTCTGTTGCTTTGATCTATGCTTCTATTTACATTTTAATAGCTTGTTCCTTTAATTACTGTTCCTTAGTAGTATACTTTGAAGTCAAGGAGCGTGACACCTCCATTTTTCTTCTTTTTTCTTTAAGGATTTTTTTTTTCTATTTGGGGTTTTCTGTAGTTACAAATAAATTTCATGATTTTTTTGTTCGGTTTCTATGAAGAATATCTTTGGTACTTTGACAGAATTCGACTGAATCCATATATTTATTTAGGTAATATAGCCATGTGATTATGCTAATTATTCTAATCCATGAGAATGAAATCTTTCCATTTCTTGTGTCTTTTAGTTTTGAGAATGATGTCTTACAATTTTCAGCATACAATTTACAGTGATGGCTTCAATTTTCAGAGGTATCTTCCTTCTTTGGTTAAATTAATTTATTGCACAGTATTAAATTATTTTTATGCAATTGCAAATTGAACTGTTTTTCAGGATTTTTTTTCTGCTGGTTAACTATTTGCTAAACTTAACCTAAAGCAACTAGAAAATGAAAGAACCAAACAAAATTAAAGATCCATAGAAGGAAGGAAATAATATAACTTAGAGCATAATAAATTTAATAGAGATCAATAAGACATTCAAAGGATCCATAAAATCAACAGCTGTTTTTTTAAAGATAAGCAAAAAATAAAAATTTATCCACTCACAAAGAGCTGATACAGAAATAAATAAAATTAGAAATAAGAAAAACAGACATTATAACAGCTGCTGTAGAAGTGCAAAGAATAGTATTATGAAACCTGTATGAAAACAAATTGGGTAATCTAGAAGAAATGGAGAAACTCATAGAAATATATATTATCTCATGACTGAATTAAGAAGAAATAAAAAAAATGAATAGACCAGTTATGAATAAGGAAATTAAAAGTTTCAAAAGCTCCCCCAGCCCCCAAAAATCCAGGATCAGATGGTTTCACTAGTGAATTCTACCAACCTTTAAATAATTAGCATTTATACTTCTCAAACTCTTCAAAAAAAATGAAAAAGGGGTAAAATTTCCAAGTCATTTTTGAAGTCAATATTATTCTGATTCTAAAGCCAGATTAATGACATCAAATATGAACAAAAAGACCAATGAACAGAAATGCTGAAATCTTCAACAGATTATTAGAAACCAAGTTCAAAAAGTTAAGAGAATCATACATCATGATCAAGTGAGATTCATTCAGGGATGCAAGGAGAGTTCAAAATATGCCTATCAATCAATTTGATACACCATATCAACAAGCAAAGGACAAAAATCATCTCATCATGTTAATAGATGCAGAAAAAGCATTTATAATTTCAGCACCTTTATATGATAAAATCCTCAACAAAATGGATATGGAAGGAGTGTGCCTTAATGTAATGGACACCATATATGAAACTATCATTCTCAAAGGAAGAAAAATTGAAAATATTTCTTCTAAGATTAGTAAAAAGGCAAGGAGCCCACTCTCAACTCTATTATTCAATGTAATGTTGGAGGTTCTAGCCAGCACAATTAGATAAGAAAAGGATATATACACAAAAGATATTAAATTAGAATGGTAGATGCGAAGCTATCACATTTGCAAGTGACATGATCATATAAATAAAAATATCAATAATGCAGTAAAACAGTAGTTTACAAAATCAAGATACAAAAGTATATAGTAAGAATTCCCTATTACTTTTCTGTTGATAAATATACTTTTTGTGCTTTCCAAGATGCTTGCTTAACTGATATGTTTTAAATGAAATTTCACCAAAGTCATTCCATTTCCTGGGAATCTGGAAGAGAGAAGGCATGAGTTATAGTTATGGGTTCACCTTTTCTCATTATTTCACCATCTGTCCTTAGGCCACATCTCCTTGAAACAGACCTCTCAGGTATATTTTAATAATTTGCTATAAAGCATTTCCAAAATATTGCATTAAATAAGACAACAAATAACTCAACTGGGATTAAAATTATTTTAAATTAAGAATAAATTAAGATGGAATCTTTTGAGGTCTGTATATATCTACATTTTAATACAAGTGTTTATTTGTATTAACATCTCAGGGAACCATCTCCAGGACACAGAATAGTTGCATTACTCCAAAAAAAACCAAAAAACAAAAAAAAACAGCCTCATTATTTACCTTTTAGTTACAGCCATTCCCACTTACAACCTTGTCGACTGACACTATAGTTTTGCTTTCCAGAAGACCCTACAGATGGAATCATATAATATGAAACTGACTTTAACTAAGTATGGTGCCTTTGAAATTCACCCTAATTGTCACTTGTGTGAATACCATATTTGTTTCGCTTTCTGAGATTTATCCAAATGTATGGATCTCCTATGGTGTGTTTTTTCATTATTTCTTGAAAGAAATATGAATTATTCCCATTCTTTATTGTGACTTAAACTGCTATAAATATTTGTGTACAGGTTTTTGTGTAATCAGAATTTTCCTTTCTATGGGATAAATACCCAGAAATAGGATATCTGAGTTATGATAGATATGTTTAATTTATATGAAAGTTACAGTCTGTTCCTGAGCAATTTGCCAGTTTGCAGTCCCACTAGTAATTTATGAGATTTCTGTTGCCCAGTATCCTTGTCAGTAGTTTATATTGTCAGATGTCTTTATTGTATTTATTCTGTATTTTTAAAGATAAGAGTTGTATAGTGATACCCCTTTTTGGTTTTAGGTTGAATTTCTTTAAGAGATAATTTTGTTGAACATGGTTTTCTGTGCTTATTTGCTATTCATATATCTTCTTTAGTGAAGTATTGGCTCTGGTCAGGTTACTCCTTTTAGCACTGGGTACACTTTCATTCTTTGTTTATGGTGTTATTTTGTAGATGGCTAAGTGTCACCCTTCAATATGTTGGTGCTTAACCAGCAAACTTACAGATCCACTCATTTCACCAACCCAAGTGGTTACTTCCAAGAAGCTTACTAAGGAATGTACCTAGGTATTCAAATCTTCTTCTGAACCAATAACTGTATGATTCACTTCTATTGTTTCTTTAATTTTCATAGAGACTTTCTCAGTGGTTCATAGAGGAGTGCTAGCTGTTCTCAAGTTATATAGGGCTCACATACCTGATTGTATTGTCAGGTCATTGTCTAAGGTCCAAGGATAATATATATGTGTGTGTGTGTGTGTGTGTGTGTGTGTGTGTGTGTGTGTATGTGTGTGTGTGTGTATGTACTTATACACAATAATCACCCATGAAGGGTCTTTGCTAAGTCCTCCTCTAGTAAACAGTGTTCAGCTGTTCAGCCTTTTGCATAGTACAGATTTTATTTTATCTTTTTCCATAATGATGACTATGTTCCAAACATTACACAGTCCAGCAATTCTCAAGAGAGCATATAATAATATGCGTTATCCTGGACAGGGAAATCAAGGTTTTAGACACATAATAAATTTGGGATGTCCTGGAAGTCTTCATCGTTGGCACCATAAAGAATGAAACAGTGTGCTAATAATTTACCTTAAACTTCATGCTGCTGTGTGCTCTCAAACATGAAATTTCTATTTCATCCGTGACTTCCATTGAGCTTCTCTTTCTATCCAGAAATTCTCTACATCACTCAAGCTATTATAGTAGTTTGGTCTTAAGATTATTTAATGTCTTTCCATAAAGACACTAAATCAAAATTCAAAAATAAGCAACAATTATCTTTTGAGTAATCCGTAAGGGAACACTTGCATCCCAAGCCCCTAACATTTCATTCAAGTTAATAAAGTTCAAGTTACACTAATGACTCTATTATACATGCTATAAAAGTACTTTGAAGTGTTAGGGTTAAGTTTAGGTCATAGATGATAGCATAGTAAGATCTGAATGCTAACTCTTGCATAGTGCAACATTACAATTAAATTCTGATAAACTGGGTAATTCTTACTTTGAAGGATGTTTTTGATTTATTTAACCTTCAAATTCAAAAATTTTCACATTGAATCAGTCCTAAATTTATTAGCCAACCTCTTTTCATCACATAGATTATTATACCTTTAAAACACTTTGACATTTTTAATTTGAGGAGAGAGTCGTGATGATACTATTACTTGATGTACCTATTTACCTTGAATTATTATCAAGTCCAAATTCTGCCACACTTGATTATTTCAGTATGCCAGTGATTTTAATTTTCCTTGAGGTAAAGTAGTGTATATTGAATGATTATATACATTTAAATTATGACTATCTTAAGTTCTCCAATGGAAATCAAAAAGAAGGCATCACGCAAGATTTCTATGGATTGGGTTAGTGTCCTAAGCTATTCTTGAATAAAATCAGTTATACATGTTTCTTGAAAAATTACTACAGTTGAGATAATTTAAATGAAAAACCAAGGTTCTGAACATTTTTGATGAAATATTGTAGTGAAATTCATTTTCAAGAAATGAAAGTTTGTGAGCTTAATTAGATGATAAAATCACATTTCTAAGCTATTTTGATATAAAATCTGCCATAAATTACCATTTCAGAAATCACTGAAATAATTTTAATGAAAACTATAATGTTTTAAAATGTTTTATGAAATAATGTGTAAGAAAAGCAGTGACTAATTCTATGATTTTTCTGTTTGACTTTCAGAAATATTGACTGCATAACTGCTCTTGACAAGGTCACAGCTGATCTATATGAGGATCCATCTAGTATGCTGTGCTCTATTCCTTCTTCGACTCATCAACAGAATTTGAGTCAGCTTATTATAAATGCTGCTGTTTATTATATAACTTCAGCTTTAATGTCATAGGTTTTTCTCTTCCTGTGACCACTCTAGTTCAAGGTTCGAGCTCATAAAATCTAATTTATACTATTAGATAATGTCTAAATTACCTTAACTCACCATTCCTGAAATCTGTACACAAGAAAACAAAGTAATTTTGCTAAAATATGTCAGATTCTGAAGTTTATTGTCCAAAAAAATCCTACAATGGCCTCTTATTTATCTAAGAATGAAGATCAATAGCCTTAAAATTAACACTGAGAAAGAATGTCTTCTAAGGTCCTGGTAGCTCTTTAACCTCTTCTTCTGTCATTCTCTTCTGATGAAGCCATTGTGGCACACTTGTTGGTCTGGAAGCATGCCAGCCAAATGCATGACTTATTCACATACTCTGTCACTCAGATGTCACTTCTTCAATAAAACCATCTCTATGTCTCTATTTTCCTCCTATGCTTGATTATTTCTATCATCCTTCCCACATTATTTTGTTCCTTTATATGTACTGCATTAAAAGTTATATTCTTATATGTCTATTAGTTTCTATCAATTTTATATGAGATAAAAGATTTTTCTTTATGGTCACAAGTAGATTAGTACTGCCTAAAACAGTGAGTAAATGATAAAATATATACATTTGTTAAATGAATATGTTATGGTTTTTTGAGGTAAGAGCCTATGTGTGGCAGAGGTGAAAATAATTCTCAGAGGAGCAAAGAATTAAAAAATATTTCTAGTCATTCATGTATGTACGAACAAAAATAGCAATATTTTCAATGGAAACATGGATATGTGGTATAATATATGCACTACTTTTCAAAATGCCTCTTAAATCTGCAACATGAATTTAAAAGTAACTTTAAAAATTTAAAGGTAACATTCACCCTTTAGCCAAAGAAAAGCAGTAGTCTGTTTATTTTGCTATATTAACTATGATGGGCTGAATTCCCCTTCTGAAAACTTCAGTTAACTTTGATTATTTAATGACACGGGTTTACTTCATTCTAATTTTGTGGACATTGACTTGTTTATTTGCTATATTGATTACTATTTTTATGCACATAAACAAAAATTAAAGAGATACAATTGATATGGCTATAATTTAGAGCTACAGTTGAGACAACAGATGGAATATTTTCTTGAGTAAACACATCAATTGGGAACATCAGCAGGAAGAAAGCATGCATTAGTTTCTTGAAATTTTCAAATTGTGCCTGCAGCAAAGGTCCCTGCCTTCCACATGGTTGCTCTGCAGTGATTGAAGTATTATTATGCTTCTTTCACATTGTATAGAATGTTTTAAGATGATTTGTTACTCAAAATTTAGGGACTTTTATGATCTCAGTTATATCTAACTGATAAAGTAATTCAAACAGAAATACTTAGCTCAAATTGTCAATTTAATAATGACAAAAAATACTTACTTGAAAATAATACTTTGCACTACAATACTTTTTTAATAGCCCATGCAACTCTACACACATTTATGCCTTGAGAATCCTTGTGAATTGCATAAAGCAAATACATTGCATTAAAAAAACACCGTTATTCCTGTATTTCAAGTAGGGATTTCACTACTTTAAGCAATACACAGTTTTCTATAAAAATTCTAATCTAATTCTGTCCAACATATCCTTGATTGCACTATATTTAGAATGATATTTAGTAACAATTGTCCTAGTGTTCCACAATTGCTCATATATCATTACTATTATTTGGAAAATAATCCTCTAAACACTCTTTTGCCACTATGCCCCCTTTTTATTTCTTATTAATTATGTAGTACAGTTTTGTTTTTCTTTGTTTCTAAGCATTTTTAAGCACTATGATAATGATTTAGCATTTATGAAAGTTCATATTCTTCACTAATTTACAGCAAAGTCCAAGGGAGATAAACATTTGATCTAGTACATATAAATGGTAGAAGTGAGAGAGTTAATTATTAGTGAGAGCTTGGATTTTCCCTTTTTCACAAAATTAATTGGCATAAGCCATTTTTAACAGCAGCACTATAAGAGATGCAGTTATATTTACATTTATCCTTGAACATTGAGGATTATGTTGACTGTAAATTTCTCATTTTAATGCTTTGCTAAAGATGTTTTATTATCATCATTCTATTCAGTACTAACGTTTTCTGAGATGATGATAACACTTAGGGACAGTATCTACTTTGCTCATTATTGATTTTGTATTATCTAAACTTTTACATGATACCTCAGAAGAATTATATGGATTTTTAGAATGAATAAATATTATATGTAAATTGAGATAACTATTAAGATATTAAGAGTATGGTGTTGAGAGATGGGGGAATGAATAAATGTCAGTTAAAAAGCAGACAAATTCAAAAGCAAAATTACTTTTCTAAAATGCATTTAGTAACGCACAAATCATCTGGCAATGGGGAACATAATTAGAAGTGTTTTAATTAAGATGTATTATTTCATGCATCTTAAAAATCATGGAAAAAAGTAGGACAGTTAGAGAGTAACAAGCAATTTGTTGATTCAGAACTAGTTATGAGTGAGACAAGTGAGTCAATGAACACGTCAGAATCTCACTCATTTATCCAACTTTTTTATTGAGTTCAATGATTGTTTCTGAATACAAGAAGAAAGTTGTCTTAAAATTGCATGATGTGCCTATGCATAGTTATAGGCATGACATATTTAAGTTTGATCAACATTATTACCACTTTGCAAAGTCACTAACAATAAATTAAGCCCTGATTTGTACCATTTGTTAATTTTTGTGCTATAGGTCCCCCCTCATGGCAGTTTTCAACATATTGATAGGCCATCACTGACCATGATTTTTCAAAGATAAGTGCAGTAGTAGACTATTTAACATGTCGTAAAGAAAATGTTTGGAAATTGTGGGATTTTTTGGTAAATGTATTGTTTTATCTCTAGTCAGTTGAGAGAAATTTTCCATGCGATGATGAGTTAGTCTCCGGACATGGTGAGGGCCTTCAAATTGACTTAATATAACCATATTCTTTCCTTATAGTTTAAGAAAACAGCCAGAGAATAGTAATGAATTCTGAGAGATATAGCAAAGACATTATTTTATTTTAGGACCAACTACATTTGTAAAATTGTTTTTGTCTACCTAATAGCTTAGTAACTATTTATCAGTTGAGTCAATGTGATTAGACATTCAGCTTTATGACTATTACCTTCCATTCCCAAATAGACAAAATAATTAGAGAAAACAGTGAAGTTACAATCCATTTAATAATGATAAAACCTTTCTGCTGATGTAGTTTTAGAAATGAGCAACTGAAGTAGCTATCCATCTTGCTTTTAGAATAATTGCAGTTTAAATGTGATCTCAGAGCAGAACAAACCTAATAATTAGCCACCTTGCTTCTGGAACTCCTTTTTATCAGTGTGTGTCTTTGAAGCAGAACTAAAAGGAAATAAAATAATTTTCAGCATACTGTTTTTTTCCTAAAGTAGCTTGTCCCAATTAATTTGTGGAATATAGGACATCCCATGAATGAGCATGTTCATGTTATTTTAATGCACTAAAACCATGGTTCGATTTACTGCACTTTATATTTCTTTTAGCAAAAGGAGAATTATTGTCATAAACCATTTCATTAACCATGTGTTTATCTGATTATTTTATGCAAGATTTCATTATATTTCTCTCTAGCCTTGAGAATTGGTTAATACAATATTTTCATGTTATTGAAAGTTTCAAAGTCTATTTCTATTATGTCTCCACTGAAAACAACTAAATATTTGTTAGCATTTGCATGATAGTAAACGAACAGGAGAAACTTGATGAAGCAAAGAAAATGTTACATCTTGGTCATATCTGCACCCACCCAATAGCTTAATTATTCCTAAGACAGCAGTGCTGTCTCCAACTGCTCTGGCAGGTGTATTGGCAAAGAGTAAAACTGTGAATCAAAATTCCTAAAGTTAATGACTTGATTTCCATTGGATTAACAATATATACTATGTTGAGGATTTAAAGATTATTCTAGGAAAATTTTTTTAAATCAGTGTTTAAAAGATATTTTCTTCTTGTTATATTGTAAATTTATTATTAAATATTTTTAAACAAGTCAGTTAGGAACTATGATGCTTGAATCTCCTTAAGAGAATAGATATGTAATATTCTCTTTTTCAATGAAGTTAATACTTGTTAATGTATAATTTAATTAGCTGGCTTTCAAAATGTCATGCTATCTCATATTAAGCATCATTTCTGAGAAAATTCTTTGTTGAAATATTATGGGGAAATTTTTAAATGTTTATCTAATAAATCACAAAGTTTCAAAACATTGAAAAACTGTATTACTCCAAAATGCTTTGATTATAGGAATATTTCATTTCTTAACTTTGAAAGATACCAAGTGTCGGATCTTCCCTAAACAGTTGTTTTAGCTCTGCTGATGAGATTACTTTCCTTCAACAGTTATAGAGTAGTGATTTGAGTAGTGACTGAAAAATTGTACTACTCTTCACACGAAGCACTGATTTAGGACAGTCAATAAATGTTCATTTTTTTTTTCCTCTAACTTTTATGTTAGGTTAGTGACAGTAGTGATGACAGTCTCTCTTTTTTTGTACTGAGGTTTGAGATGTAGGCATCCTTTGCTCCCTAGTAGAGGTATTATGAAACAGATTTATCACATAGGGTTTTTTTTTTTTTATGATGATTGACAAATTCAGACATGTAAAGACAAAGTAAGTATTACCACTGGGAAAAAGAACAATTCCTTGTCCTTTCAAACAGTTGTACAAAAGTCCTGGGACCAGGAGAGACAAGCATGTAATCCATGGAGTTTATAAAAATCTTTTTTTCTCAAATGAGACATTATCCTTCTGCCAAATAACTTGTCACTAAATGAAGAGTTCCTAAGCTAGCAGTTGTGGGCATCAGTATAGGTATGCGTCATTTTCATTCCATTAAGGAAAAGAGTGCCCAGTTACTATCCTTATATAATTATGCAAAATCAATATTTGGTTTCTAATTTCTGTGAACACACATTGGACTTTGCAAATCTTGCTCTCCACAAAACATGTAAAACAGTTCATAATTTGCTTCTGATATCTATCACCTGATAACACAGCACAAGTTGAGGATGTTGGGGATGAATAGGATATAGGGTCAAAAAGACAGGTCTAATTGGGCCTGCTCTCCATGTTTGCTGAGTGGACTTAAAACAAGTTTTCATTAACTGATGAAGGAGAAATTTTTTGTAAGATTTCTGTAAGAATTGCTATGACAATTAAACATAAGCACCTAAATGAATATCTGATAATGTGGTGTCAATAGATTCCACTAAAATTTCTAAATATACTTAATTTTGATTTATTAAATATCTATTTAGGTATGTATAATATTCTTATGTATTCTTTTATTCATAATGGGTAAACATAACTTACATAAAAGACAAAAATAAAGAATATACTTATTTCTCATTTTACATTTACAGTGATTTCTGTCTTTTATTGGGAAAAAAGTCCAAATATCTAATGGAAATGCAAAAAAAAAAAGAAAAGAAAAAAGTTAGTTTGCTAAAGATTGCTAATCAAACATCTCATGAATATCTATCTGTTTTAAAACTGTAAACACTTTGGCAAAAACTCAGAGTAAAATGTCTTAAATGTGATTAAGGAAATGATAATTATATTAATTAAAGCTGCCACTTTGGGCCGCATGATTCATTCATTTTTTCTTTAATAAGTTTCATAGGTCAAAAGCTATCTAATAAGCTAACCAGAAGTTCCTGAGCAGGTGATCATAGAAACACTCAGAGTCAATCGAGCTGTATACCTTGAAATTAAAGTCCATATTGACACACGTATCTTTTATTAGACATGTATTTACTCAAATTACAGAAAATATTGAAAAGCTTGACTGAAACCCTGCATGTTATCTTTGATTAAAGTAAATAACACCTTCATGAATTTTTGTAGTACAAAATGTTATTTTTCTGAGCTCAAGTAACTTCAAATTTTCATCACCAAAGTCAATGTCTCAGATTAGCAAAATGCTGTTGCTCAGTTCTAATCTTTCAATGTTAATGTTCATTGAGTAGAATAAAAAAATGCAAATTTTAAAGGTGTTTATCTAGCCAATGAGATAGATATTAAATCTATTCCCTAAAATAGTTGAGAACATTGAAAATACAAGATGTTATTTTTTAAATGGAATTCAGAAATTGGAGGTTTAAAGAAACAGATGGAATATTCAACTCTGTGAAGAAGATGCTGTGTTTAAACACATGTAAATGACTTTTTAAACTTTATGCATGCTCATCACATACTTCAGTGTAATATTTTTCTTCCAAAAGAGTATACATTTTTCTTTTCTCAACTTGTTAAAATCATTTAATTTTAAACATTTGATCTTAAACTTCATTTCACTGCTCACTAGATAAATATGCTTGCTCCTTTTTCAGATTACATTAATAATTTAATGGTTTCTATGGATCAGTCAATGAAATCTATCATCTAAAACTAACCAGATATATAGAAAATTTAAAAATGTATTTATATTTTAAAAAATAAGCAAAAAAGGCAGATATGTTTTTCAGATATATATTTGGTTTTGCATCCTGTTTAAAATATTAAATATAGAGTTTAGAGTAGTGATCCATAGGTTTTTTTTACCTAAATAGGTAGTTGGGAATAAATAGAAGAATTCTGTTTTCGATCACTATTTTCATTTTTAGAGGACAATGTTTAAAAAAATGCTTAAACATATGGATGAAATAGCTTTTTAATTATTTAATTAATTTCAGAGAGAGTGTTGGATTGGCCCATAGCACATTAGTCTTGCAGTTACCATTTTACTCCATAGATCTTTTGACAGGAAATGCAAGTCCAGGGATACTTTAAGTGTACTCTTTCTAACACATTGCTTTCTTCCATATATTATACTGAGTTACCAATTTCAGATTCTGTTGTATGATTTAGTTTATGCACTTGTGAAGAACTGAACAGCTCAAAATACCAGATATATTCATTCAGAAATGATGTTAGGGATACAAATGAATTAAAAATGCATTAGCAGTAAAGCAGCATATATTTAGTCTTCTGATAGGAAACTAAAACAGAACTGGAAAAGCTAGTTGCTATTGAGATTTACTCTATGTGTTTAATAAGTTTATTTAGAAAATTAATTCTATAAACACTTTAGGTTAAATTTTTATTAAATCATTTTGCTAACCAATTGTACAAGTGATTTAGGAGAATATATCAATAGCTTAAAAAACATAATTACCTATAAATGTTATTGCATAGAAAAACTATTTCTTCATATACTTTATAATTGACAGATTTTTAAAGTAATATATTCATTTGTTTTAAAGGAAATGTGCAGGTAGGAATGAAAGCAAACAGAAAGACAGGCAGGAAGAGGAAGAGGGAGAAGTTTTTCTACTTATTTTATTTAGTTGTTCATCTTTGCTGTTCCCACTCATGGTCTGTACCTACAATGGCACGCCTACAGGGCATACCAACATATTCATTTTTCTTCTTTTTTTAAATGTCAGGTTTTGGAATGGGTTATGCTAGCCTATTAAAAGTAGATAGGAAGTGTTCCTTTCTCCTCTTGTTTTCTGAATTATTTCTCATTATTTCCTGTGTTTCATAAAATACAACGGTGAAATCAGCTGAACCTAAATTTTCTTTGGAGGAAGGATTTTAATAAGGAAATTCAATTTCTGTCATAAATTTAGGGCTTTTCCAATTTTCAGCTCTCACTCATGCCAATTTTGTAAATGTGTTTTTGAGGGAACTTGTCCGATTCATCTCAGTATCAAATTTGTTAGATAAAATTGCTCATATATTACCCACTTATTCTTTTTAACATCTTTAGTTATCTGTAATTGACATGCCTTCATTTTTTTTTTTTTTTTTTTTTTTTTTAAAGAGAGTTATAGACAGAAATGAAGATGAATAGAAGCAGGAAGGCAGGAACTGAGAATAGGAAGACACATTATACATTCTATTTCATTGTTCATCTTAGTTGTTTCTGTAGGTCCAGGGACATGAACCCAAGACCTTGGAATGTCTGTGTCCTCCACCAGGCTGCACCAACAACATGACTTCATTTTTAACGTTGGTAATTTGTGTTCTTTATACATTTTTCTTCATCAGTCTAGCTTAATGTTTCATAGGACTAGCTTTTGACTTGGTTAAACTTTCTCTGTTGCTTATCTATTCTATGTCTTGAATTCTGGTCTTGATTAGTTCCTCCTTTCTACTTAGTTTGATTTCCTTTGCTTTTCTACCATTTAAGATCGTTCATCATTTCTAATATAAACATCGAGAGCTATAAATTTCTCCTTAAACACTGCTTTACGCTTAGCAAATTGAATAAGTTACTTATCAGTTTCAACTATTTTCTAATTTTACCTTTTTTCTGAGTAGATTTATTTGATTTTCAAAATAAAAATTTTATATGTTTAAGGTATACAGCATGATGGTTTGATACACAATACCTAGTAACATAATCATTACATTCAAGCTAATTAATTTAACTTCTCTTATAGTTACTTTTTTGCATATTAATGACAATTTATACTTAAAAACAATTAGCATGAGTTACTTGTGTGTTCAAAGAATCAATTATCAGAAAACATGCAAAGATATACACACACATATATAAGGGATATTAATTGTAACACCGCTAATAATAAAAAAACCTGGAGATGAAATATCAATTATAAATTATGGTACATTCTAGGTAGGATTCTAAACAATGGTTTTTAAAAAGGAGTAAATCTATACTGATATAGTTTGGTCCATTAATGTTTAGGGTGATTATTGATATGTAGCTGCTTAAGTGTCATTTTATAATTTGTCTTCTGTGTGTTGTTCCAGATGGTGTCTTGACATTCTTCTCTTTCTCTTAGATGAGTTGAGTGTAAGTATGTTTTGATTGGTTTCTTTTTTTGATTTCTTCTCCCCTGCCCCACCCCCTGGAGATATATTTTGAGGTTATCCTGACATTAACGTTAAGAATTCTGTTATTTCCTATTTATATTTGAAGGTAGATCAGTCTTACAGTCATTCTAACCATTCACATTTTTGCTCTCCACTCCACCTCCCCACTTTTTATATTTGCTGTCTTACTGCTTTTCAAGTGGGGGTTTTTACACTTTATATAGCATCATATAGCAATTTTTTTGTAAAACTGGTTTGTGGTGAAAAATTCTTTTAACTTTTGCTTATTGGAAAAGCTTTTTATCACTCCTTCTGTTCTGAATAATAATCTCGCAGGGTATAGTATCCTATGTTGAAAATATTTCTCTTTCAGCTTTTTGAATATATCATGTAATTCCCTCTGGGCCTGTAGCATTTTAGTTGAGAAATCCACTGACAATCTTATGAGGACACTTTGTTTTTCTCTCGATGTTTTTAAGATTTTTAATTATTTTGTTTGTTTTTTTGACATTTTAATTACAGTGTGTCTAGGTGTAGGTCTGCTTGGGATTCTTTTATTAGGAACTCTTGGGGCTTTCTGGGTCTGGAGGCGTGCTTCATTCTTCAGATTATGGACGTTCTCATTCATTATTTCTTCAAATGCAATATCTGCCCCTTTTTTCTCTCTTCTACTTCTGGGATCCCTAAAATGTGAATGTTGTTTCTTTTAATGTTATCCCATAGGTCTTGAATGCTGTCTTCATTTCTTTGCATTCTTTTTATCTCTTTGCTGGTTTGCTTGAGTGCAGTCTTCTGCCCTACCTTCCAGCTCACTGATTCTATTGGAGGCTTCATCTATCTTATTCTTGCATCCCTCTGTTGAATTGTTTAGGTCAGCTACTGTGTTCTTTATTTCTTTGACTTTTGTTTTGAACTGCTTCATTTCTTCTCTCTCCTTTTCATTCTCTTTTTTTTCCTCTATTGTTTTCTTAATTCCCATGAGTATGTTTATCACTTTTGCCCTAAATTCATGCTCACTAAGTTTTCATACATCTGTTGTATTCAGATTTTCTCCTGGGTTTTGATTGGATCCATCATTTCATGCATATTTCTGTGCATCTTTGCTCTGTTTAACATTCTGTTTATGTTTCTGTGGATTAGCTTTCCCTGTTCTTATGACCTTGTGTAGGGTATTGACTCGCATTGAGTAAGTTTGGATCTTGGTTTGGACACTGAGACATCTTAGGTTTTGGTGGTGTCACCACTAGCTGGATTAATTGAAGTTCTGTGGGCTTTCTGTTGTTACCCAAAAGTTCAGTCTATGGACTTGGAGTTTGTGTGGGAGATGCACAGACTTATCTCAGCATCCCAGCTCCGAACTGCAATGACCACCTTACTGTTGGCCCACAATCAGCAATCAGGCTGCAGTTTCACTTGCACTCACCTGGTGACACTAGTAGGTAGCATTGTGAGTTTCTGCCTCTGGAAGACTCTTCCTTTGAGCATGAGAATGAGATTTCTGGTGGGAAGGTCTTACGGCTCCATGACAATATGGTGGCAGGGGTTATGGGTGTGTTATTTCCCCAGTCACCTGTCCATATGGCGGCATCCATTGCAATGTTCTCACCATGTCCCTGTTCAAATGACCTGAGCACTGATCCTCCTTCCTCATGTGCCAAGACCCTTTGCCCCACGCTGTGTCCCAATCCCACTGGGCGTGCTCTCCACTGCTTTTCAATTCCTGGAAGGGCCAGTATTTCCCAAAGTTCAGTCCCCTCCAACATGAGTGGAATCTTGAGTCCGAGTCTTTGGTGTAGTTTTGAACCGGGACATTTTCACCTAACCTTTGTTGTCATGATTGCTACTGTGTTTCTACAGCCTCTGTATCTACTTTTTCTCAGTGTTTGTATCTGCAAAATATGTGAATTCCTGGCTGATCTGTTGGGAGGTCTCGAGTTTCACTCTTACCAGGTTGCCTTCTTGACCAGAAGTCAATATATTCATTTTTATATCCTGTTTCCAATTATATTTTCCTACCCTTTTATGACATTTGATATATCTAAATTTGCCAAATGGTAACTCATTCATATTCATTTATATGATATGTATATTTAAAAATTATTTAAAAGGAAAAATATTCATCATGCAACACAAAGTAATATGAGCACAGTTTTTATATTTTATTCAGCAGATTTCCAAGGAAATATATTCATAAAATAAACTCATATCTAAGTATGCAATACATGATACTAATTATTTCAAAGCAAGGCTTTTGTAACTTACTCTGCAATTTACTAACCTATTGTTAGGAACAGACTAGAGTGTTGATATTAATTCACGAAATTTAATTTGAATAATCATCTTGCTAATTTATTCATAAAATGGAAAGATAATAATGAGTTCTGCTTAATGTTTTTCACATGTCATTCAATACTTTGATGTACTTAAAAGTAAGTATGAAAATGGATAAATATTCATTCATGTTTTGATCTTGTTAATACACATTTTCAAATCATTTGAAGCACGATAGAAAAAGAATTGTGACTGTATTCTACCTAGATTATTCTAACAAAATAAATGTAAAATGATATGCATCTATAAAGAAACCTGAGATATGAAGTAAAATTATAATTAAAACAAAAAATTGTTAGACATTTACAAAAAACTATGGTCTATATTAGGGTGACACAGTAAATTGCAAAGTAAATCGGAAATGACTTAATCATCAAATAAGTAAACACTATTCATAGTCAATACAGGCATGTGGTTTCTACAGAAGTAACTATTTCAAACTCAACAATTTGATGATGGAACATTTTTCTTTTGCTTGTGTTAATTTGTCATTTGCAAACAAATTTGGCAATAAGATGTACTATTATATAGCTTTTCAAAAATTAAAAGTAGCTAGCCTAATATGAAGGGATTAAATGTGTCTTTGGTCTTTATTCTAAAAATCAATATGTGTAAGCTTTTTCTGCCATGTTCCCATAAAATTTTATAAAGATTTTTCTGTTTACTATTTAATTGTGGCCAGTGACATGTTAGTGTGAATATATCCTTTTGAGCTGCTTTCAAGATGCACACAGGACTTTATCAAGATAAATGTCAAAAAATTATATATTTTTCTTTTTAGTCCCTTTCTGGGGTACATGCTGACTCCTTTTCAGCTATACATCTCAACACTCAATCTAGTAATTGTTGTGGCAATTGAAGAACCAGCCTTGAAGGAGATTGAGGAGTCCTTTTTAAAATACCCTTATGGCATATGCCCTACCAACCCCAACTTATCCAAATTGAAAATTTAGGAAGTCTCCAGAATAGAAAACGTCTATATTTTAGAGATATATTCCATGATTAACCTATAAACTGAGTCTAGTCTCTCTCAATTCTTTAAAACAGGAAAATGAAAGCAGTGTTCTGTGCAACAGCTTAGAATTCCCAGATGATTTCTTAACTCACACTCAAAATGTCCCATGCTGCTCCTTCTCTGCAAAAATTTGGCTGAGGGAACTCTCAACCTGGAAAGGAGCTGAAGCAAATATGCAGGGATATTGAACTACAGGTTCTTCCATTGTATATTTCTCAAATATGTAGGGATATTGAACTACAGGCTCTTCCATTGTAGATTTCTGTGAATTTTTTTCAGTTACACATCAACTTTTGTAAAGCATACTGTGCTTAAGATTTTAAACTTAAGTGGTGACTTTCCAAAACAACAGCAATTTTTATTCTCTTTAAGAATAATAAAGTGTAATCCAAATTATAGATAACTTTATATATCTCATATCCTTACACATTCTTCTCTAATATCATGAGATATTCTAGGACAAGAATTCATTTCTCATAATCCACACTCAATTCATGGAATGTGTGATATGTGTGTATGTGTTCTATTGACAGATTATTTAGTATGCATTTACAATTAAGCTTCCACTCAGTTAAAATTTAGCGTATTATTATATTTATTTTTGAAGACGATTAATAGTATATGCAGTGGTATATAAAATATCGATAGCAATGTGTGCTATTCTATGAAATCTGGATTTATATTCACTTGCAAATGTGAAAATGCTCTCAAGCTTATTCTAATAAAAATGTTACTGGAGCATTAGAAAATATTTAGAAGATATAGAAACAAAGAAAAAAGAAACAACTCTAGACATATCAACATATTCACAATCAACTTTAATCTATGGTATATTTTTTAACTGTATATTTTCCAATTCTAATATTATGCATATATTTCTTTGGTGTGAGAATAGGCATTGCTACAAATAGGCACTTCTACTATAAATCAAAAGCAGTAGTCCCCAAAATTTAGCATGATTTCAAACATTATAGCTCAGTATTTATCAATTCTGTAGGCTAGAGATTAATTGAGTCAAAGCATTAAATACCAATGCTGCTGGAAATATGTCTGAATTTTGGAAATGATGTTGCAGTCACTCCTCTGCATTTGTAGGGTATTGGTTACAGGTCTCTCAGCTACCAAAATCCATAGATTCTCTGAGTCCTGAGTACAATAAAGTTCATGTCCTTGTTTGGTCTTTTTATGATTTCCTCAGACCATCCACTAGGCAGGCATTATTCTGCCAGAATTTTACTACCTGCATAATACAACAATATAAATTTCTAAACAAGAAAAAAATGGAGTATATCATAATCACATACTCGTTCTAGATAATCAAGAATGATTTAGGATCCAATAATTATTTAATGGAAAATAGAGAAAGTAAAATGACACTACTATGTTGATGCAATCATGATAAATTTAATATTTTGGTGTGCTATGACTAGGATTTTGTGGAAAAGAAAAGTCATTGCCAAATTTTATGACCATTCATGAAAAATTTTTCTTGAATAGCGATATAGCACTCCTAAAATAAATACAGCAAATCACACCTAATGACATATTAAAAAGGCTAATAAATTACTAACAGATAGGTTTTATTCAAGGACTATAACTTAACATTAAAAACTTGAATAACAAATGACAAATTTTAAGTGAAAATAGAGAAAAATCATTGGACCACATAAAAAGATTCAGAAATATTAAGAACTAATTCAATGCATATTTATAATTCGACTCAGAAATATCTAAGAAGGATCTCTCAGTATAATGGAGTATATATAAAAACCTGTAGAGATGTCATAGCTCAAGGTGAAATATAAAAAATTATTTTCCCCATATTAGTTATGACAAAAGATGTTATTAGCATAGTTTCTAATCAAAATTGTGTAGACTTAGCCAGTCCCCAAAAATCAACATAAAATAAAAAGGTTAAAGCATGTAAACATTTTGAAAGACTGCCAGAAATATAATTTTACTAAATCATTGTGCATGCTAAAACCACAAAACAATTTGCACATAAACATATGTTTACTTTATATACCTTCAGTAGGAAAGAAGAAAATGGGTTAAAAATGATGTTTTAGTAACATCAAATGTATCCAATAATTCCTACTGAATATAACGCAACATGAGCATAGTTACTACCTTTATAACAATATTGAAAACCATTAGAGAAATTCTTTAAAGATT
Organism: Solenodon paradoxus; assembly: GCA_004363575.1. Lineage (NCBI taxonomy): Eukaryota > Metazoa > Chordata > Mammalia > Eulipotyphla > Solenodontidae > Solenodon > Solenodon paradoxus. The sequence continues at coordinate 96,297 of RJWH01000074.1, forward strand.
GGAGAGAAAAATCTTATTATAGATGTGTCTTCTATATAAATTGATCCATAACTACTGCACAGTCTGTGTAAAAATCCCAGCTATTAGTTCTGTAGAAATTAGAGAGCTGAATTAAAAATTTAGATGAAAATGCATAGCCAATATACTTAATACAACAATAATAAGGAGAATGTGACTTTAACAGAAAGTTAGAAAAAATGAGCAACGTAACAATTAGGAGTATCTAAAGGCATATCATAATCATAGGGGTCACTTGATTCATGAACAAAATGAAACTATACTACAATAAAGTGAACAGTGATGTCATGTTCAAGAAACATTGTGAACATGGGATAAAAATACATATAAAATTGAATCTTGAACACTATAACATATAAAAAATGTTTAAATTGAATCACATGTCTGTGGAAAATGAAGCAATATAGTGCAAAAAAACTTAAGAGAATATCTTTTCAACTTGGTATTTTCTAACAAAAATGGAAAAAACATTAACAAAAAGTGAATATAATAGATTGCGTTCAGTGTAGTTAATTCTTCATTAGGGCATCAAGAGACTTTAAGATTAAGTCACAAAGTGGATGAGATATTTTCAAAACATATGCCAGACAAAGGATTCTTATCCAGAAGATGAAAAGAAATCACGCATCAGTAAGATAAAAGTAATCAAGATAAATATGTGATTAAGGAATACATATGTAAAGATAACCTAACTATCCACAAATATAGCAAAAATGTGTACAATTTATAATCAGATAAACTTAAAACTCCAGAAATATCAATACAGAACCAGCAGGGAAGGGTAAGCAAATAAAAGTAAGTAAAACCACAAGTTGGTAAACTTCATCTTTTCATTTATCAATCATTAGGATGTGGAGTTATTTGATTTTCATACAGAGTCAATGGGAGTTAATGGGAGTGTAAATCAGCACAGTCAGAGAAAACTATTTGGCTGTATATAGTCTGAATATAGCCAAGCACTATATATGTATAACTCAACAATTACCTTCTTAGGTGGAGACAGACAGAAATGTGTACAATGATTTACACAAAGATATCTACAAGGATTTTCATAGAACCAACACTGGCAGTAATGAAAGCGTTCATCAATAGTAAAATGCAGAAAAAGATTGTTGAATATTTATATAAAGGTTATTAACAGCAGAGTCAGCAAACTAAAACCCGTAGGTCAAATCTAACCTGCTGTCAGTTTTTGCAGATAAAGTTTTATTAGAACCTAGTCACATTCATCTGTTTATAGATGGCATGGCTGTATTTGTGCTACAACAGCAGAGTTGAATAACTGTAATAGAACCTATATGACTTTCAAAGCTCCAAAAATTTACTATCTGTCCATTTACAGAAAAGGTTTACTGACCTCTAGTTTTGAAGATCAACTAATTGTTACTCTACCAACATTATTTTCAAAAACGATACTTTACAAAAAGTAGAAGTGAAGTGAAGCTTTATGTAGGTGAGATTTCCACATAAATCTCAAAGTTTAAAAATAATGACAAATGGTTGCTGTCCCTCTCAGTTTATTATTACTTTATTGGGTAAACTTTGGCTAGAAGGCATTTGAGAAGTACTTGTAGAACAATGGGAATATTCAATTTCTTATTTTCATTGACAGTTGCATGGGTGTGTTTAGTTTGTGAAAAATTATTGAGCAATACATATGTGATTTGTGCACTTTTAGATATGAATGTTAAACTTCAGTAAAGAGTTAGAAAGAGAAAGGAAATAAATTGTGTAATAATGACGAATCTACTTACACTCAAATACACAGATATAGAGTAAAGGCTAAGTGGTAACAATGGATAGCATCACAAACTTGAAGAATTTTCTGTGTCAACTGCATGAGGGTGGTCTCAGTTGAGCACTAGCATTAGTGATCTTCAGCCCCTTCATACATAGATGCGGTGGGTGAAGTGATATGCAAAATTATTTTTAGCAAGAAGTATTGTCTTCCGTATGTAGATTATTTCTAGGGAATAGTGCTGTATAATCAAGGTCATTTTGTTTGTCATTCAACACTTGTGTAACCACGTAAGCAAAGACCTGTGCATTCATTTTCATTAGTAAGTTAATGTCCTGTTTAGTAAAAGCAAAGAAATATTTAAAATTGCATATTTCAGTTCTAAATATCTGCTCATTTTAAGACTTATTACACAGCTCTAGTAGCAATTAAATAACAGCTATAGATATTAAAGGAAAAACTACATATCCATGTAATGAAGGAAGAAATATTTATATACCAGTCATAGATTCAAGAAATTTTAGAAATTATAATTATGCACAAAATATTAAATTCTCTCCTACCAAAGTGCATGTTTTAAGTACGCAATAATTTATTTAATAAATGCATCATCTTCTACTTTATTCCAATCCCAATAGACAAAGTTGCAGGGAAATAACAAATAACACATAAAAGCCTGAATGAGGAGACAGACATTAGCACGTTACAATTCTTAAAATTTTCCTGTTGTTGGACCAAATGAAAAAGCAAAACCTCAAAAGGCTGACAAAACCAAATGTTGGTGAAAATACAGTGCAAATGAAATCCACATATATGGAAATGGGGAATGTAAAAGTGTTATACATTGAAGAAGTCCATGGCATTTTATTCTTTTACACAGTACTTTTACACAGTACTTTTACACAGTACTTCACATACTTTTACACAGTACTTCATAATAAATCTTCAATGAAAATATGTTTATGTTTAAAATATGTATTTATATACAAGTGTAAGTCATAGCAGCTGTCATAGCAGCATTATTTGTAAGAGCAAACAACTGCAAAAATAAATAAAACAATTGCTTGTGAATAGAAGAATGAGTAAATGAGATGTAACCATTCAATGAAAAACTGTTCAGCAACATAAAATAATATAAAAGAATGACCTTCCGACAAATAAAACTCAAGAGCTGAGTGAAAGATGTCAGACAAGCTTATTTATTTTGAGAAAATGTCATCTATCCTTGAGAAGACAGTAGAAGAAAACTAAAATTATTAGTGGGAATGTCCTTTGACACAAAAAAATCAAAAACACAAGTAAAACTAATTACTAACTTTTTACCCTGGGTGTTGCAGGGTAGGAAAAGTAACTATAAAGGGACATTGAGGAAAGGTCTGGGGTGATGCAAGTAATCTTTATTTTGTTTTGCCTGGTAGTTAGATGGGATGATGTAAATATCAGTCTCATCAAAGAAATAACAAATCTATATTCATTGCATGAAATAGATATTGACTGAGAAAAATATGGTAAATTTCCCAGTGTTTGGAATGTAAGGACACTACTTTGCATTTCTGGGGAAAACACTGTGATCAGGAGAGAAATCGCATTGATTCTTGTATCCATGTTCACAGATTTTAGGACTCCAAATAGATACCTTGTTTTGGCTTTCTATGTACCTTCTTTCATACACGATGATCTCAGAAAGTACAACTATAGTGGAAATATAATTAAATCATTCCCTTAAGGTGTATTGATGAAGTAGATTTAATTTTCCTTGAGATCTGATGGAGGATATATTATTTAACTTTGCTTAGTGCTGTTAACTATTTTAAAGAAATATTGGCCTACTGTATTGTTCAATAGTCTGTAAAGGTTTCAAGGCTGAGAATTAATTTTCTAAACCAAATTTAGTTTCACAATATAATTTGGTCATGTGCCAACATTAAATCATTCAAGTACACTTTATTGACAAATTGTTTGATATATCTTTGTAAGGTATTAGAAGAAAAAGCAATATTGCTTATAGAGGGAGAAAATTGTGTAGGATTGTTCTTGTCTGACTCTTACCACAGAACTTTATCAGTTGATATTTTGAACTTCATCCAGTGTGTAATAGTCTTATATAAATAAATATGTAAGTAACAGATTTTGGAAGGAGATTTTAAAAAGTAAGTCCAATAAATCTAGATGAATTTCTGACTTCCTCCAAAATATGTTGACTATTAAAGGTAACAAAACTTCAAAACAGCATCAACTTTGAGTTAATTAATTACTAATCCATGTCACAAAGAAGTTAAATAGTTAAGTATGATTTGAAAGTGGACAACAGTCATTTAAGGAGAAAGAGCAGGAAAATATTTCACTTTCAATTTTAAGGTAAGAGCAGAGGCAAACTCAATATGAACAAAAGTCACTGAGGATATATTTTTTCTTGACATTGTTTTGTTCATTTTGTTTATATCCATGAAATTCCATCCTCCTCTTTCTTGTTGTTTATATCAGAGAGAGAGAAAAAGAGAGAAAGGGAGGGAGAGAGGAAAAGAGAGCGAGAGAGAGAGAAAAAGGGAGAGAGAGAGAGAGAGAGAGAGAGAGAGAGAGAGAGAGAGAGAGAGAGAGAGAGAGAGAGAGATGGGTTAATGGGTAGGCAGGTAGGTGGATTGTTAGATAGTTAAAAAGATACATAGTTACATAGACAACCAATAAACAAGCCAGTCATGTTATACTCTTGTTTTCAAATTCTGATGTACTGAGAATTATCTGGTTTCCTACAGTCCTGTAATCCACAGAGCACATTAAATGTTAACTATTGGTACATTCAAGTAGCACCTGGTAGATCAATGATTTATGATTTTATGGTTTGTATTAGAATAGATTTCTAAATGCAAGTTCAGTTAAATAGTCTGAAATATAAAACTTGATTGTGTGCTTTAAATGATCTCCCTTTTTGCTTTATAGAACATAATACAGTTCTGAGTACAAAGAAACGATTCAGTTACTTTAAGCCTGATAATTTGCTGGAAAGCATGAAATTAACTAACTAATATTTGAACTTGTTTTCTCTTTGCAACAAATAGTACTATTATTTTGCCTGACAAAAGTTATCTGATTGACTCATTTAGTATTTTCCAGCTAAAAAGTAGTAGTTGTTATATAATATATTCTCACTTATATCACTAGATGTCATTCAATATTCTGAAAGATTATAGCCAAAAGCAAATTGAAAGATATCTCCTTGATTTAATTTTTGCAAAAATAATTTCACATTAGTAACAAGTGCTATCTGGCTATATTATACACAAATAGAGATAGAGCTAGTACGAATAACTCTACTTTCATACAGCAACACAAACTTTTTTTCCATGTTATATAAATTGCCAACAAACAAATCCGGTCAAAGGAACATATATTTGCAAAATACTGATCATAGACTTTCTCATTAATAAAAATCACTCCTAGTTATTTCACAGAAGCTATATAGAGCCATTTTCTTTTTAAAATCTCAATTGTTCTAAGACTTAAATTTATATTTAATCAAAATATACTTATTTTTGAGATAAAAACCCTGTGTGCAATGTTTGTAATAAAGTCTTATAAATCTCATTGAAATTCTCCAGGAGAAAATAAGGAATTTATTTTCCCTAGGGCATACATTTCAAGGTGGAGTGTAATATAGCATACAGTTTCTAGAAGCATCATTTAATGACTTAAAAGTGACAAACTCATAAAATTTTTCATTAATCAGTTTTAGAATTTTGTCATCAAAATGTCTCTTCTTGCATCACTAAATGGAGTAAAGCCTAAATAGTGATACATAATTTTTTCCTCATTCATCTCCTGATTCCTGTTTTATATTCTTAATTCTCATTCTTCTCACTGTTAATCAGATAAAACTTTCCCCTTATGATTAGTATTTCTTGCCTATTTATAACTTGAAAATAAAATGAGATTCCAATTTCTAAATCATCATGTGTGTTTAGTGGCAAAAGGGTTAGATAGAAAGAGAAGAGATGGCAGATATACAAAGAAAGAAATCTGATTGGAAGGGCAGACCAGGCTTTGTGATCTGGTAAGACTAGAATGTAAGTTTCTCTCTCTGAAAAACAGAGCAAGAGAAAACCCCAGAATCTATAGTCTACTGATAAATTCATTGTTTTATATCAGTGTTTTGAGTATTAAGCTATCTTTGAAAAGAAAAAAAAAACAACAGGGATTATTTGGTGTATTTATTTTTTGCATAGGGAAATATTATGTTAGACAGGAAAATATATTATCTATTGAAGCACACATAACAAGTGAATGTGTCAGATCTAAATATCAAATACCTTGGCTTTATTTTACTATTACTCTTCATGAACCATTTATTGAAAACAATAAAATTCCCTCTGTTGTGAACAGAATTAAAAAAAATTCTCCTCAAAGATAATCTAGCTCTAATCCCTAGAACCTGAATATCAAGAGTCATCAGTCTGATGATTATGTTAATTTTGTTGTTTTAACCTTAAAAAAAGGCAATTACCTAAGTGTGCCAAATCCAGTCACATGGACTCAACAACAGATATTTCTCCTACTGATGGCAAAAGAGAAAGTCAGAGAGTTTTGAAGTCCGAGAAGGATTTCTCATATCGCTGTTAGCTTGAAAACTGAGGCAGGAATTAAATGCAATTCCCAGATAACAAAAGTCAAAATATGTGCACCTCAATTTCCCAATTGTGAGAAACTGAATTCTTCTAATGATATGAATGTTTTGAGAAACAGATTCTTGCCACACTCTCTAAAGGAGCACTTGTCCCATATCTTGATATTGGCCTTGATAAACCTTTAGTGTCAAACCTGAACCTCTAGATTACAGAACTGTGAAATAACTGTTTTAAGGCATTAACTTTGTAATAATTGGCTACTTAGTAATGGAAAACTAATACACATATATCATTTACCAATTTGACAAAATTTTACACTATGTTCAAATGTCATTGGTGAAATTTCCTTTATAAACTCACTTTTATAGTGTATGAAATTTCTGACACCTCCCTATGAGGCAACCTAGCAATATGTATCAAATAAGTTCATTTTGTTCGAAAGAGTAGTATTAATTTAGGAGTTATCCTAAAGAAATAATCATGAAAGTGGGAAGGATATGTGCACAAAGTTGCTATTTTCAACACTGCATGAATCATTATAAAATGGTTGACAAAGATCCTTTACTTCTGCTAGTAGCCATTCCTCACCGTAGAGCACCTCCTCATGACTTTGAAAACATCACCCTGGACCCCCAAATAGGCCAATTAAAATCATTGCCCTAAACTGTATCAAGCTATTTGATATGTTTGTTAAAAAAAAAAAAAAAGGAAAGAAAGAAAAATAAGACAGCAACATCAATGACCAATATATTGTCATGGTAGGAACAAGTCTGTATTAAATAAAAAAGCTGAATGAAAGGAGGGAAACGATGATAGAATAGGTAGTGAGAGATAGACCTTGGAGGAATAGAAACCTGATTCTAGTGATTCATGGGACCCTGTCACATCTTTACATTTTCAATGATTTTTTGGTAGAAGTTATCCTACAGCTGCATGAGATGAACTAATGTTTTTCAAATAAAATATTTCTATCTACATTTTGCCTGTGTTGACTTGAGTTAGAGATATGTTGTTTGAAAATAAGACTTCTGACTAATTAGGTGTTATTTACAATAGCAATAAAGATAAAATTTCAGCACTAGCACATTAAGTAAAATATTACTTTCATATAATAGAATTTTACTTAGCTATGAAAAATTACATTTAAAAATAAATAATTGGTTAAATTATAATATTGCATGAAAATGAGTATGTAAACAATATATTCTATCAACAGTTAATACAAAAATGCTAAACCTGTAAAAAGAAAAACATGAAAAGAAATAAATTTATAGTGAATACAGCCAAAAATTAAAATTATGTTCGCATTATTATTATTTTTTCTTTTTCAGCGTTGAACATTTATAACTTTTATAATAAAAAAAAAGAATTCACTTGCTTAAAATGATCCTCTGATTAAAAACCAATTTAAAGTTACAAAAGAAAGGTAATTTACTTTTTCTTAGTAAAATAACAATTGTAAGAAGACATTGGATTCTATTTTATACTGCTTCAGATAAAATGCAAATGAACCTCTCCATATTTGTTTTTATTAAAAAAAGTCAGTTTCTAGTAATTTAATGTAAATTTCCAAATTCAAGACAATTTTGCATCAAGTCAAATTCATCCTTTGTTTCTAATGTAGTTTTATGTCGTCCCCAGGTGCCTCCTTCAGTTTAATAAGCAATATTCTGTTGGTATTTAATAAATCACACAACTACCATGAATTTCTGATTATTACAAATGTGCTTTGTCATCTTGTTAACAGATTAAATTATTTTTAGTTTATACATTTATATCATGATTTCCTTAAACACCTCAAACAGAACTTAGGTGAGAAGTGACTGAAAGAGTCTTCTTTCTTAGATAAAGGCTAAAGAGTCATTTCAGTGCTACTGAAATGTTTCTTTAGTTCCTATATGCCAATCAGTAGGTCAAAACTGGAAGGATAATTGAGAAATACACAGACTCTTAATAGCTGTTGTGGCTATCTGTAGAGTTCCCAACAGCAGATAGCAAGAACTGCACAAAATTATTTACATAATTCTAAGCAATTATTATTGTCATTTTAGTGAGTGGGCTTTGGGGTTTAAGTCTGGGAGATTAAAAAGCTTTCCCAAATTGGCCTGAATAAAAAGAATATGATTTTGGTCTTTAGGGTCTCAGATTTTGAACATTTAGTGCCCCCTGGCTTCATGGAACCAATATCATTGTGTGTGTGTGTGTGTGTGTGTGTGTGTGTGTGTGTGTCTGTGTTCTTTCTCTTGGCCTAGACCTTTGATTACATAATGTGTCACATTCTGCTTCCAAGAGGAGATAGTCTGCCTTACCAAAAAGTTGTTGATAGCTATGGATTTGACAGACTATAAATAGAAATTTGGGATACTAAACTCTGGCTCCAGAATTCTTTTTTTTTTTTTTTTTTTTTTGACATATATTGAAGAATAACTTTTCCAAATTGCTTTTTTGGGTAAGACACCATGAAAAAGAGATAAAGAGTAGAGAAGAAAAACAATTGGACTTACTTGAAATGAAAGCATCTTGTTAATTGAAGGACATTATTGGCAGAGGAAAAATGCAGACCACAGAATGGGAGAAATATTTGCAAAGCCCATATCTAGTAAAGGATTAATATCCAAAAATATGAGTAACTCCTAAAATCGACAACAATAAAACAGCTCATTTCAAAATGGTCAAGCTTGGTTAGTCATTTTTCAAAGGATGCATACAAGTGGCTAGTAAGCAGAAGAAAAAAATGCTTAACATTATCAATAATTTGGAAATTGGAAATTAAAACTGTAATAAGATGCTACTTCACACCCATTGAGAAGACTGCTATTAAAAACACAAATTTGTCTGCTGTGGAAAACAGTACGGTGGTTCCTCAAAAATGTTCATATAGATGCATCACTTGATATAACATTTGAAAAATTGAAAAAGATGTAATGTCAGAAAGGAATAAGTGTTAGGGAACAGCAGATGGGTAAAGGGATTTAATGTCAATAACGGCAGTAACAAAAAGTACATGAGTTGTGTAAGGAAATCTTATTGAGAAAATATTTCAGTCAAGATTTGTGCAATGGTGTATCATAAATGGAAACTTTTTTACAAAGCATGGAAATCATAAAAGATTTTAGAGTAAGAGCTGTTTTTGTCTTACTTAAACGTATCAGACTTCCAGAAGCAAAATGGAGAAATGAAGCTCTTTTGTGTGGGATGAATTGCTTCAGAGAAGAACAGGGTTATTTTAAGCAAAGCTGAGTAAACTGGTTCTCTCACAGCAAAGAATTTACCTGATTGTTGTTCAGAATGAAACCAGAGTTTGGGTCACTTTTAAAAAGTTACAGTTGAGTTTAAATCTGAAGTGAGAAATAGGATCTCAAATTACAAAGACGTTTTTTGTTTTTTTTTGTTGGTGGTGCTCTCTTTTGTTTTAGTTCTGGTAATATTCTTAGCAAGAAATAGAGTTTTATAAAAAAATTAATAATTTTTTAAAGTTTTACTACTATATTCACAAATACATCCTACAATATTATATATTTAAATATGTTTTAAATATATAACATATTTATAAACTAGCATATGAGCACTAATTCTAGACATGTACTAAGCTTAGGATTTTACATGCATGGACTATTTAATTATAACTATTTCTTTGAAACTTGTTACTATTTCTAAAAATGTTATCACAAAACTTAGATAATGATAATATTTTATAACTTATAAATGAGATAGACACAGAACTCATAGTCACATTATTCTATAATTCAGGATGTGTCATTATTATTCAGTACTTTTTCCTTGTGGAGTTTTGTGTCTCTATATTTTTGGAGTACCTATTATCTACTACTTTTTCCTTGTGGAGTTTTGTGTCTCTATATTTTTGGAGCACCTATTATTTACTAGGTATTAAATAAAATAATAAATATTTGAGTTTTCTCACTGAGATTGAGCATGTAACAAATATTCCTACTACCACCACTTAAGAAATATTTTACTGATTAACATACTAGTGGAGCATGCCAAGAAAAATAAATTGATCATTGATAGGAAATACTTAAAATGGTTATTATCAGAGATGATATAGTTACAAAATTCAGAAAAATGGAATGAACTTGCAGTCTATTATTATTAATAAAGATAGATAAACCAAGGAAAGAAGCGAAACAGGAAATTCAAAGGTGAATGATTTATTTACACTAAATTTTGATAAAGATGCCATTAAAATTTGGAGAGTAGGACTAGGTTTTTAAACAAATTGTCCAGGTTCAATTAGATATTCATATGGGAAAAGGGAAGAAGACCTGTCAAACTATTTTTTCAAAGTCAATTTCAGATAGATTAAAGACCCAGGTATGATAGTAAACAATAGAAAAAACATTGCAGAGTATCTTGATGACCTTGAAATGAGCAAAAGACTTTTATGTTAGGAGCATATCTGCTGTAGTAATCTAAGATTTAGAAAATCTAATAATGACTCCATTCTTAACAAGAAAAACAAACTCCGGAGTCAAAGAAGTTATGTACAATATAATAAATACCTGTAATATGCAATACTTCTCATTGATGACAAACAAGATCCTTATAATTGAAAAGGAAAAAAATATAGAAAAGTGAACAAAATAACAGGTAATGAATTTCATCAAAGAGGATAACTAATCAGCAATGAATATATGAAAATGTTTGACTTCATTGGTCATCAGGAAAATAGAAAATAAAACCACAAGAAGAGCCACTGGATATCTATTAGGGTGGCTAACATAAAAGAAGACGGGCTATCCCCAGTGTGAAATAAATCGACCTTTATACACTGCCAGTAGTATAAGTATAAGTAGTATAAGTCATACAAACGTTTTGGAAAACTGCTTTACATCACCTACTACAGTTGAAAATATTAAGAATGTCTATTTTTCTTATGTGCACATAAACATTCATTTTTATAAAAAAACAAGTCTCTACAATATCTTTATAGCAACATTATACCTTGAAAGGGTAAACTAGAAATAACCGAGATGTTATCACTGTGTAATAGATAAATGAATGGAAGTATAGTCATATAATCAAATACTTTTTAGCAATAATAATGAACAAATGGCAAATACCAGGTAAACATATCATTGAATAAAATAAGCCACAAACACATGAAAAGTGCTTACTGAGTAATATATTTTATACACAAACAAGGAATAAGCAAAGATAATATGTGGTGTTAGAATTCAAAACAATAGTTGGTCCTGGAAAGACAAGCAGGGTTATGATGGCATGTGGCAAACAGAGTTTCTCATGTTTGGGTAATGTACTATTTCTTGATCTGGACTTTGGTTTCTAGGGTCTGTTGAATTTGTGGACAGTCAACAAATTATCCATTTATAAATATTGTATTTGGGTATATAATATGTTAATAAAAAATGTTTACATTAAAAATTCCAGAATCTTCAAAGTTTACAGTATAAAATGTTACCAGTGCTTAGGTCAATTTCTATAGTTATTTGTTTTGTGGTTGATAAATATTTTTATATGGCCCACTTTCTCATCATCTAAGACAGAGGCTTATTTTACTCTTTCTCTCACATTTTTGGTCTTTTTAATTTAAAGGTAAGTTTAGACACCTAGCAGGACTGTATAATCAAATTAAGACATTATATAAATACTGGGGAAATTCTAGTACCTACTGTAATACTGAGAGACTAAGAGAAACATTTATATTCCAATTTGTGAAACAATATTTTATTTTAGACCATATTTTATTTAAAAGAAAACAAACTGTACAAGAACTAGGTAACTAACTTGAGATTCTGATAGCACACTTCAAATAATTTAACTTTGCATGAGATTATAAAGTGATTAGTTTCATACCTAATAGTTATGTTTTTCTAAAGGAAAAAAATCACCCAGTCGTTATCACAGGAAAAGTAAATAAATACCTTATATTCATTTTGTAATAGTGATTGCATACAGTTGATAATTGATAAAGGGCTAAAAGGAATTAATTATCCATCATGATTTGGATGTTTCTTTGTGCTTACTATGTCTGCTGAAGAATGAATTATGTCACTCTCAAAATATGAGTAAGAACATTTTATGTACACTATAGATATATTCTTAACTATTTTGTATCCTTAATAAGAATATGAATCTGGAAATAGGATCTAAGAGTAGATATTAAATATATGGTTTATTCCACATTATTAACTGGGTTTCCATGATTTGTGACATCCAAACTATTTTAATAGAAAGAAAATGTGTACATTTTTTTCTAAATTTATTTGTTAACCTGGAGAGTTTTTAGAAAATGTATTTTAATAGTCAAAATATTTTCTAAATCTCGGAGTCATGCTTTGACATTAATCAAATCACCATGTGTTTATACTTACACATAGCCATAGCGAGAGCATCAAGAATGAAGATATTTTCCACATACAAATAAATTAATAAGAAGTTATGATATTTTCAGTTGCTATTTAATTGTAAATAAATATTATTTCTATAATTCCTTATTGTAAACTGTTTAAATAATTTTTTGTTTCCCATCTTGTTTCGCATGTGTAAAAGTTAGAATTATCCCATATATACAATGCAAATTTATTGTTTAATTCTCAAGATTAGAAAGTGCTAATCTTTAAGATATTTTCTTAATTGAAATTTTATTTATATAAACTTAACTATATGTATATAATTTTCACCTTTTAAGATGTCATATGAGTGGATACATAGAAGTATTCACTCATTGGCGTTTCAGGTCTGGGTGATGATTTCAGGTTCCTCCATGTTGTTGCATGTACCAGCAGCCATTATTATTACTGGTTAGTACTAAGTCATTACACTGTATCATATATTATTGCAAAATATAAGTCAATATTTTAAAAATACATTTACACTTTTATGAACATGTTGAGTATTATTAGTAAAGCTTTTATAAATATCACGTATAGTCTTTGTGGCTATATGTTTAAATTTTTCCAGTTGCCTAGGAGTGAAGTCTTGATGCTCAGAAGCCTGATGTTATATGTTTAAGAAGTTTTCTTAATGTCTAGAGGAGGAGAAAATTTTTATTTGTAATGCTTGCTAATTTTGATGGTAAATATTTCCACGATGACTGTATTGAAGCAAAAACAGTAGATCCTAATGGCACAGTTGAGAAGTATTAGAAAACTCTTGCAGTTTATGTGAGCAAACACTGGAACACCATCAATTTAAAGAGTTTTAACTAAAAGAAATTGCCAAACTCTTTCCTAAAGTAATTGCCCATTTTTATATTTTCACCAGCAAAATATGAGAATTCAACTAACACTTGGACATGTCAATAATTTTATATGTAGCCTTTGAAGCACAGTAGTATCTCAGGGTGATTTCAACAAAATAGTGAACATCATTTCATGTCATTCTTATATTGTTTTTGGTTAACATTCATAATCCGTGTTCATTTTTATTCAAATAGTTTATATTTTACTTTTGAGTTATAAGAATTCTTGTGAAGTAATTCTAAATGCTAATATTCAGCTCTAAACCAAATTCAGTCAAAAAACCCTAAATTTCAGACTCCTGGCTGACCCGATCTTGAATGACTCAAATACTAATCTTCTGCAGATGGGTGAGTTAAAAAAAAATTGAACACTTATTTTGTCACTGGGTAATCAAAGTTATTTCACAGGCCATTTTTTGCAGCAGCAAATTTCTAAAACAATATTAAGCACCTACAAATTAGCTGCTTCAATAATAACAACTAGATTTAAACTTTGCAAATGAGTGGTAAGTATCAAGGTGGTTACTCGTATTTGGTAGATATTTGGTTATGAATACATTTCAGAGTGGTGAAATATTTGGCAAATATATTGTTTATAATATTTTAGAAGGAATAAAATTGCATTAAATAAATATATGTCAACTGGCAGGTAAGTTTTTAGGCAAACTATTAGGTGATATTTGTCTAAGATTATCTGATTTTGTAGAGTATTACAATAAAAAAAAGCTCTGTTTATGAATTTATTTTATATAAAATAGAAAGTTTATTAGTTTCTAAAGTTTCAGCATTGAAAAATGGAAATACTGCTCACCAAATTAAATTTGTTGTCATAAAGAGAACTTTAGGACAAAGATGAAATCCAGTGTATTGTCATTAAGAGAAAGCTTCAGGGCAATAACCAAGTTAAGTGAACAACCAGATTGTTAAAAACAATGAAAGAGATTATCTTTTTTCATAGTCAATTCATTAAATTCTTTAAAGAAATTCTAGAAAGGGAACTGAGAGCCTACCTGTTGTTAATTGTAAGCAGAAATAGGGATGGAGTAAGAAGAACAGCGAAAGAGAAAGAAAACAGAGATAAAAATGTGCATATAATTTGACACAAAGTTAGCCATAATCAAAAATATTGAAATTGCCACACGATAATGAGAAGGTTGAAAGGCAAAAGTATTGCAGCTTAGAGTAAAATATAATTCTTCATGACATAAAAACAAAAATGCTCTAGGTTCTAATACAAGGTAGTAGGTTAAGAAATTTGTTCAGCCCTCTAAAGCTGTTATTTCTTCAATATCATCTTCAAATGTGATCCAGGAGGATAATATGAAAGAAACGAGCAGCTAGAAAGAGCAGAAGCAGAAGTTATGAAAAGCAGTAGACTTGGGAGCTATATTCAGAGAATGGAACTCAGGTTTATCCCCAGTAAACATGTTTTTGTATGTTGTTTAACGTGATTTCAGAATTTTTATGAAACCATGATTCCTATATATCTATATATTTTATTTTTTGACAGAATGCTTTCTCTTATCATTCTGATACCATTAAAAATTGTAAGTATGGAGAACACACTATCTTTTCATTTATAATTCTCCAGACCAGGACAATACACTAGACATAGAGTAAGTCTGAGGAAAAATTAGATGAGATTTTAGTTTTATCTTGATGAAGAGGTATTTCTCATGAAGAAGAGAAATACATTTATGAATAAAATTGTAAACTCGTGTTTGACTTATTTAAAAATATGTTTTCACTATTTATTCCCCGATGAGAAGGAATGTAATGATCTGTATGCCCCACTGGTTTTGAATTTCCCTTGTCTATTGGAATGATATATAGTATATGAACAAAGACCTCAAATATTCTTGTGCAGTTGGGTTTGGTTCTTGCACTCATTTTGAGGTCAATATTATATTTATGTAAAAAGCAGGCAAAGCCATTGAAAGAAAATAAAATTTAAGATCAATTTCCCTCATGAACATGGATACAAAGTTCCCAACAAGAAACTGCAAATCCAGTAAAATATTATGATCAAGAACAGGTGTTTCAGGAATGAGTAAAATTTGAAAATCACTCAGTAATCCAATGTATTAATATGCTGAAAAATGACAAAAATAAAATCTCTGTAGATTAAATAAAGCATTATACAAAATTTAGCACACATCAATGAAAGCAATTATTAGAAAGTAGGAATATAATAAATATCTCAACTCAGAAATTATCTTTTACATAAATTCTACATCTAGCACCATACCTAATAGTAGTAGGATAATTCATATAATATCAGGAATTTAAAAAGTATTCAGTTTTCACTTATTTTATTCAACAATTTACTGGAAAGCATAGACTGTGCTATGTAAATTGAAGATAAATTAAAAGCGTAGAAATAAGGAAGAAGAAGAAAATATCCCCTTATTTTCAACTTATTAGGATAGGTAATTAAAAATCATAAAACATGTAAATATAGTGCTAAAACAAAATTTCTATGGAAAAAAGTACTCTTGACATCTCTGACTATACAAAAATGACTTTAAGTGAATTATGAATTTATATGTAAGATTAAAACAATAAACCTACTTTAAGACAAAATGGGAGAAATTCCTAAAACATGGATTATGCAATTTTTTTTAGTAAATAGAAAAGTGCAAACTACTGAGATTTATAAATAGGATATTACCAGAATTAAAATGTATGCTATTCAGGAAACCAGTAATAAAATAAAAAATGTAACAATGTGAAATATATTCACAACACAAGTATCTTAGATCTTCATAGTAAAACAACTAATCACTCAAAAATCACAAGATAAATGATTTCTTAATTGAGAAAAATATTTGAATAATAATTTTGCAAAGAAGTTACACAAATTTAATAAGCACAGGAAAAATTATAATCAAGAAAATGTAATTACAACTACATTGAAAATCCAATTTATAATTATTAGGATAGCTAAAGTTAAAACAGTTGACCAGTTTTAGAAACAACTAGAATTCTCATTATTTCCTATTAAGAATGGCAATTATTTTAAAATTAAATAAACACACTTACACAATTATCTAAAACTTCCCATCTAGACATTTACTAAGTTAAAATTATAATTTCACATAAATCTTGGTTCAAAAATTTGTAAAAGTTTTATTTGTAAGTTAAAAATAAAACTCTGAATGTCCTTCAACTGTTAAACAGAAAAACATATGACATACCTATATACAAGAATATACTTAGCAATGTAAAATAACTGAATATATCTCTAAACCACTATGATTAGCAAAAGACACAGGGACTAAATAATCTATACTATTGATTCAGCTTGTTAATTTATATAAAAGGCAAAGTTAACCTGAACTGATAGAAAACAAACCAATATTTATGTAGGGGTTGGTTGATATTGATGGCAAGGGAGAAAATAAGCTTTCATGGTAATAACTATATTCTATGTCTTGAATAAGGTGGCAATTATACAAGTGTGTATATTTGTCAAAACCAGTCAGCTTAAACACTTAAAATACAGTTAAGAATTTACCTGTTAAGAAAGTTATTTTAAAATGCATATTAAATATGAAATAATTCTGTGTGTTTATAAAAATATAGGATCTGTGAATTGGAAGAAAGTAATAGAATATATCTACATGGATATAAACCAGGAACAATGGAGATTAAGGAAAAGGCAAAAATGCTATAAGAAATAAAATAATCAGCATTAGGAACAAAATTAAGTGCATCACTAGAGATAATGTAACAAATATATTTTTAAAGATATCAATAACTTTGGCAATATGGAGAAAATGAACAAAATCTAGAAAATTTATGATATAACAATTTCTGAGAGATTTGTATTAATCTCTTAATTAGAACCATTTATAAAGTTTTTCCTAGAAAAATATTTAAGTTCTCATGGTTTTGCCTATGAATCTTTCAGATGTTTTAGGTAAACAGAAGATAAAGATCTATAAAATTCTTGCAGATTTAAAGTGAATATTTTCTAGATAATTTTATAAATTCAGCATAAATTTGATAAACTGACACAAATATAAGATAAATATATCCTATGGAAAATATTGTCAAATCAATTGCAGCAATGAAATATTAAATTATACCAAGACTACTGTGCACTTATCCTAAAAATGCAAGTGTTGTTGAACATAAAACATTCAAACAATGTAAATAAAAGGTTAATGCAAGAAAGGAAAAAATATGTATATAATCAAATAATAAAGTTTAGAATTTAATTTTCAAATATATATACTTATGAATAAAGCTTTACAATTCAGAAAATAAGGGATATTTCTTAATTTAACAGACTTATAACTAGTGTCTAAAATTACTTTATATTTGATAGTGAAATAATGAATTTGAGGTTGAAAATGAGACAAATATATTTATCTTGTACATTATAATTGAGATCCTGACTAGGAAGGAGACTAAGGGAAACAAAAGAATAGAAGCTTTCTGATTGGAAAGGAGGAAAAATCTCTAATTTTCTGAGAATCATTTTGAATATAATAAAAACAAAAATATCTATTTATAATAAAATTAGGAATAATTTAGCTAGACTGCTGAATTAAATATTAATTTATTTCCATATTGCACAAGAAAAATAAAATTGAAATAAAAATAATATATGTAATAATACCTCAAACCTTATATTCTTTCAATAAGCATAACAAGAATTTATAAGATATTTGCACTGAAAAGCTATAAAAATATTGAGAAAATTGAGAGAGCTAAATATAGGAATATATCAACTTTATAAATTGAAAGATTTGTAAATTATGATAGCAACACTTTTCAAATTGATGTTTAGATCCATTGTATTTCCATCTAAATCTCAGCATGTACTTTATTGAAATCAACAAGGTAATATAAAGTACATGTGGAAATTTGAGAGGAAAAATGTTGTCAAGGCAGTCTTAAGATAAGACAACAAAATTGGAATGTTTACATGGCCAAATATCAAAATCCTACCATAAGAAATCTTCACCAGAGAGATAAAATATTTCAGGATCAGCAATTGTATTCCTTGCTATATGTTCAAGGACAAATCATTCTTATTTTCACAAAATAGTATTTGTTGAATTAATAGTATGTGCACTATTAGGATTAAATATTAAGTCATTCAATATCTTTTTACAAAAGAAAGAAAATACATTTTGTTATGTTCAGAAAATGGAATGCTATGAAAAGGAATACACTGCAATGACAAAAAATAATATGGGTAAATCTTGCAAAACTAATCTCGAGTTAAAGAAGCAAGGAAGGAAAGAGTACTCAACTGATGAATTCCACTTGAGTTCATTGCACAGTCCATAATGGTCCTAGAAATATAAGCAGCAAATTCTCTTGGGAGATGTGGAGGAGTGGCAATATTTAGAAAGGGGAATAAAAAGTATTTCAATAGGCCACATTCTTGTTCTTAATATAGTGGTGACTATATAGCTATTTTCTCTTTCTAAAGATTGGCCAATGAGGTGTGCCATGTCCTGTATGCAAATAAAAATAGAAAGTAGCACATTTGGAAATACAGGCAGGAATTTGTGCAGAAATGTTACTGGAAGTTTCTAAATTACTATAGACAATGTCTAAATATATTTGCTTCTGGCATAGAGCTGCAGTTCAAATAAGACATCACCCATGGATTCATTTATCAGATATATGACTTGATTCATTTCTCATGGTATTATACAAATATTTTCCAATAATATTCACCATATGTATGCAACTTAAGTGAATACTTCTCTCATTTTGCAGCCTAACAAGCCTAAACCATCTAATAGTCAATTATGAAACATCTTTACAGTAGGATATGAATAAAAAGATAACAGAATTAAATCATTTACTTCAATACATTTTGCCATATGTATATTCCCCAATTCACGAATAGTTGTATAACTTTACTACATATGATAAATATATGCCAAAGTTCCCATTAATAATTTACTAGATCATTGTACATTATTATTCAGTAAGCTTTTGCATAATGGGATTATTGAAGGATTTTAATTGCTTGGGTTGGCAGAGGTAGAGAGGTTATATATAGTTTTCAAAAAACATAGATATGTATGAAGACTCTCAAAGACCTCTGTCAACTCTATGAATCTATAATGTGATGCTTTGTTTTGAAAAATACTGGTGACAAATTATTTCCAACAAACCACTATGCATAAATACAAGTGTTGACTGTTAAGTAGCAAAACTGATTATGTTTGTCATTTGTATATTCTCTCGAATGTCATTTCTTATTTCCTAAAAAAATCACATCTAGCATTCTACCATATCACTGCATATTTACTACTGAATCAGAAAACAATTTTATTTTTAAAAGTCTGTATATTTGTCATTCTCTTTCTAAATACACACACACATTAGTATATGTGTCAGAATAAGATAATCTGTTATAAATGAATGTTGGAAATAAAATATCTACCAATTGTGATTTTTAGTGAAAAATTTCTAATCTAAAAACTTTTCTATGTGTCACTAAAAATATCAGTGTACATAAGAACAGGATACATGTTAAAAATAGTGTTCTAGTTAGTCTTATCGAGTATTTAACAATCTCAATGCTCAATGATTAAACAAAAATAATAGTCTTTGTTTTCATCTCTTCTGTTAATGCTAGAGGTCTTTTTTTTCAATTAATTGGTGATTGTGAACTTGTGCTCATAGCTTTGGTAGTGGTTCTCAACTGTTGTCTCATATCCTTTGTGATCAAGATAAAAGGGTGCACAGCAAGTTATGCATAAATATTATGTTCATTTAAGCAGGCTAATACCTCAGGAACTTCTAAAGTTAGTGTCCTTTCTTTCAGTGGTTATAACTTCCAAGGAAATATCCACACGTTTCCACCCTAGATTCCATTGTCAACGGGATTTTGTTAGCTGTGGTGGAAGTGGAGTTTGAGCATTTAACACATACACACTTGCCTTTAATTTCATTCTTACGGAATGATAAAATTACCTTTAGGAGTCTAATGGGGTCTTCTAGGAAATTGGCCCTTTTTAAAATTCTTCTTACTTACCAATAGTTCTTCTACTATTGATTTTGTAGTATTTTACTGCTATCAACTTCAATATTATTCCTTCTGGATTATGCTTTCAATATGTCCTTTAATTGTCATTTATGTTGATAATGAGAGGAAATAAGCATAAATATGTGTATTTGTTCCTTCAATTTCAAGAAGAAATTTGAATTTTCAAGCCAAATATTTTGAGAAATATATAACTAGAAAAAAAGTAGATGTGAAAAACAGCAGAGGAATGGAAAGAGCTAGAAATAAATTAAGTTTAACAAAATAGGCTTATTTTACTATCAAATTATAAAGTACCATTTTCTAAGCAGAGACAATAATCCCTATGTTTTGTCAGTGCTGAAGATGCTCTGGTGATTGGAGCTAGGTGAATGGAATTAGAGGAAATTAGTCAAGATAAGATAAATTCTAACAGAAGGCAAAATAGTGTCACTATTTATTAGTGCCCTGAGATATTTTTTAAATGTGGATCTATTTCTCAAAGTTGATTACCAAAAACAATGCTGAAACTTTTCCTAGCTAATAGAATAATTTGCAAAAAATGTTAACATGCTTAGATTTGAGTGTATCTAAAGGCAATCAAGATGAAAATCTACCCATACGAGTCTGTTTGTTTTTAAAAGAAAGGTATAGGCAGGAATGAAAACAGAGGTAGGAAGACAGGAAGAGAGGGGAGGAAGAAGCATTTCATTTTATTTTATTTAGTTCATCTTGGCAGTTGCTTCAAGCCTCAGGACAAGTACCTAGGACCTTGGGATGTATATGAAGTTGTGCAACCACTACTCCACCAGCACACACCCAAATCTGTTTAATTAATGCTCATAGACTTTTGAAATGATATCATTTGCAGTTTTACATAAAATTAATCACATGCATATTTTAAAAACTAATGATATACTATTCAGTAATATAATGCATGTATATGTACACACAAATAGTTACGTAGGTAATTCACAACACTCGAATTTGAACATTCTTAAATGTAAAACTTTACTAGCCATTTTACTATATAATAAATAAACTACCAGAGTCCACTCTCCTTTTAGAAAGTTATATATTAATTCTAGATAATTAATTTTAATAATTTTAGCACATTTTGATTAATGATATTCAGTATATCAATTTTCACATTTTAATTAGTCATTATAAGAACCTGATAATTAAATTAGCCTTACTTCTAATACAATTAAATTCTATACTCTTTATTATAAAAGTGCTTTCATTCTTCACTCCACAAAATAATTTCTTCTCTCCTATCAGTGAGTACAATCACTTTATAAAAGCAAAGAGAAATTATCTTACTTAAGTGTCATTATTTTTATATTTGAAAAATCCTACCTAATCTAGTATTGAATTCAGAAACATCTACCTTTCCATTTCTACTGTGAGAGATATATTTTCATTACCCAATAAAGGAAAAAAAGCCTTGTTATTAAAATACTTATCCTTCCACAGTCAAAAATATAGACAATCTACCCAGAGACATTTATTAAGATTTATCTTTTATTAATTATTACAACAGATAGCATATGGATGCTGTTCATTAGGAACTGGTCCCTTGGTTCTTGGTATAACAATAAATGTGAATTGCTGCTTATTTCTTTTAAACATTTGTTTAAGAGTCTCTCAGTCAAGTCAAAGGAGGGGGTGAGTTTGTCTAAGGTTTATAGGAAATATCATCCCTCGAAAAAGTCTGCAAACTCAGTGCACTCTGGTGGATCTATTTGAATGAAAAGTTTCATAGGCTTAAGATGGTTAAAACTGAATAGTGGGCCTCTTATAAAAGCAATATGAATCATATTTTTAATTCTACTACTATTTTAACATTTTTTAAAGTAATCAAGTAACATATAGGTTGTATTTTTAAATATATATTGCAAGCTGCTTTGGAGAAATGCACTAAACTGAGAAACAAATGACACAACCTCTATATTTTAAATTCTATAGAACTTTTAAAATTAATGAAATGTAGATATTTTCCTAAGTTGCCATTAATGATCCATAAATTTATTACTAGCTCTGAAATTCTATTATTTTATGTTTCAGGGTGAAATTATTACAATGGATGTTATAATATTCTACATTAGTATATATCAGTTTTGAAATAATTGTGCAATCATTTCCATTTGTGAGTGAAACATTAAGCTTTAAGTTAAAATAATAGTCTTAAAAATTCTGTCCCATAAACTTAAGTGACTAATTAGTATTCACCAAAATCTTCGGTGTATTGAGGCTATTATCTGGTAATTACAGAATAATTCACATCACAAAAGTCTTCTGACTATAACTGATAGAAGAGTATTGAAATATCTGATTATAATTGTGAATTTTTTTATTTCTTATATTTTTCTATCTTTTTTGCTTTCTTTTTTGGAACTATTTTGTTAGGTGCATAAATATTTAGAATTGTTATAGTCTCTGGATGAGTTGATATTATTATTCATTATGAAATTATTTTTAACCCTAATAAGATTCTTTAATATATAGTATCTGATATTAACATAAGCACTCCACAATTATTTTTGTTAGTATTGAAATGATTTATCTGTTGAGTTGATTGATATAGCGGATTGATCTCCTTTGGAAACTAAAATTGCATGATCTATAAAATGCTTGAAATTGCCTCATAGTTCCTCTTTATGTGTTTTGTTCTGTTTGCTTTTATTTCTCTTTCTTACCTTTCCCTCCCAGGCTTCCTCCCCAGCTTCCTTTCCATTTTTGTCCAATTCCCACCCCCCCAAACAATACACACCAGAGCTAGACTCAAAAGCAGACCAAATATCCTATTTAAGAAAATATTTAATCTCTAGGAATGAACTCATAAACTTTCCGTATCAATCTTTGAGTAAAATGAAGCAGCTTAAACTTCTCTCATTTAGAATGAAAATATATCCCAGTATATTGGGATCTTTCTTATCATGGTTATCATTTTTTCAAAATATTTTTAATAGGAATAACCATCTTTTCCTTAAGGAACTTTATTCTTTCACATAACTCAAAAGAAGACATAGTATTGTTAGAGATGCATCAGTTTTCCATGTACTTCTAATGCCACATGTTTTTATAAGATGTTTTATCTATTTTATAACTTGGCAATTGGTTCTTTGATATCATACTTTATAAAAATTCTAGTTTAGATTAGATACTTATGGGTTTTGTTGTTGATTTTATTAAAAAATCAGTTTATAACATCTGTTAACTACAGCAGTCTTTCCTTCTGGTTCTGTCTTCAGAGATCATAACATTTTCTCCAGTCACACATTTCAAAATACACTTTGTGGTATATTTTCCAAGATGTTTAAAAAAATTCCTGTTATGATCCTTTACAATGTGACTTTGCCATACTTCCATCAAGAGTGGAATCTACTTAAGTTCCCTTGAATTTAGAATGGTCTCTGACTTGCTTTGACTAATTAAATGTAACTGAAGTAAAGTTATATTCTCTGGGCCTAGGGATTAAGGTGAGGTATAGCTTCTGTATTTGATTTCTTAGAATGCTACAGGGAGAGTGTTGTGTAAGGAAACTCTATCCTGTAAAAGTGGGGGTCACATGGAGAAGAATCAAAGCTCACTATCCCACCTTCTGGTAACCAGTGACAATTGCCAGTTGGGTGGGTGAGGCCATCAGATATCTCCAAGACAAGCTCATCCTCTGATAAAGGTAATAGGTAAAATCACAAAGGGAGGGATTATGTAATAATCCTCAGAATCATGAGGTGTAATGCATTATTTTTCTTGAACCACTCATTTTAGAATGGTTTATTATGCACCTGCTGGTATCTGATATGCTAATATGAAACAGAAATATTAAGCATGGCTATATCAAACCAACCCAAAAGAAAAAGGAACATTTGTGAACCTAATGAACACATATAAGCATTTGCATATAAGCATATAATTAGGTGTATCTAAGATACAAAGAATTTTAGATAAAATATTTCAAAACATTCTATTTTATTAATATATATTTATTTTAAATGTAATCCATAAAAGTAAATAAAATAACTGACAAGTGTCAGTTTTGTAAGCCTGCGATACATTTCCTTATATAAACTTTTGCAAATCACTTTTTCACTTAAGAATAGCCTGCTTAGAAATAAATATACAACTCAAGGACTTAATGCATAATACAATTATTTTGAATGAAGCAAATTAATCTTGTTCTCAGAGCTTATGATAGGTATAAACCCTTTTATCTTTATTTTATAATAACATACATACTAAAAATTGATAGATATAAAAAATCATGCAAAAAATACTCGAGTTTATAAAGTTAGTTACAAACAAACAAAAATAGAGTTCTATATATGTTCACATACTAGAATAAATACGTCACACTAGCATGAAAAAAACCTGCAGTTTAGTAGTGGAAGTTGGTGTCAGAAGGGATGAAGCTCCTGAGTTACAAAAATGTGGGGACTGTTTCTGAAATTGAACCCAGTTTTAATACCAGATGTACGTGAGTCAGATTCATAAAACAGAAAGTGAACTGAAGAGGCTGGTGGATGTCTGTATTTTCCTTTATTACTAACTTGTGTATTACTACTTCTTGTATTATCCAGTTAACTGTTGGATTCATTTACTGCACCCATTTTATAAGGATCTACTGTTTTTTAACAAGTTGAATAGTAAACTGATTTTCATCATTTAATTTTTTTTTATTGATAAATTGCTTTGCAATGGCATATGCTCATGAGAACAGATTCACACCTTGATTTGGTTATAATATCATGCACAAGAATTCTAGTGGCATTCTCCACTATCAATTTAACATCCTCTATCAGAGATTTCCTGGCCTCTTCCCTTTCCCAACCTCTGTTAACCACCATTTTGTTTTCAGAGTCTACAAGTATTATTGCTGTGTTTTGTTAGTTTATTTACATTGTTTCTTTTTATTCCACAGAGTGAAATCATGCAGTGTTGACTTACTTTGCTTAGCATAATCGCGGCGCATTCTACCCATGTTGTTTCAAAAAAATGATTTCCTCTCTTTTTATAACTGAGTAGTACTCCATTGAGCTGGTGTGGGTGTTTGTGTGTGTGTGTGTGTGAAATCTTCTTTATCTAATTATCCATTAATGAATATTTAGTATGAATCCATTTGTTAGCTATTGTGAATTGTGTTGCTTGAACACAGTTGCATATATCTTTTGAATTAGTGTTTTCATATTTTGAGAATGAATCCTAGAAGTGAAATTGCTGGCTTATATGGTTGTTCTTAAACGCAACATAATGCTTGGAAGAAGATATTTGCACATCATAAATTCAACAATGGGTTAGTATCAAAATAATTTAAAAAAAACAAAACTCATACAACAGCAAAAAAAAAGCAGAAAACAAATCCGAGCAACCCAATAAAAAAAAAAAAATGATAAGAAGACCTATTGGACACCTCTCCAAAGAAAACACACAGATAGCCAACAGACACATAAAAAATATTCATCATCACTTATGATGAAGGAATGCAAATTAAAACTATGACCTCACAAATGTTAGAATGGCCTATATCAAAAAACTGGAAATGACAAGTGCTGGCAATGGTGTGAAGAAAGAACCTTATTACAACGTTGTTTGAAATGTAAATTAGTGCAGCTTCTATGTAAAGCAATATGGTGATTGTGTATAAGTTCATTTTAACTAATTAGTTGCTAAACATATTAGAAGTTTTAAAAAATTAAATCATTTTTAATTTCTTTGGTTTATATTTCTATATGTATTGAAAGATATTTAAATGATAGTTCTGTGTGCACATAATAGAGGAATGAAGTTTCTTCTAGTCAAAATTGTCATTTCTTACCAGAATTTAAAAGTAGGTTTTTGAATGCATAATGTCAGCACCCTTCATTGTTCATAATAACTGATTGATGGAAATAACAAAGCTCTTCATGAGAGCTGCTTTGAAATTACAAAATGTTCTGATAACTTGTTAAAGAAAAAGCATCTAAGATATCAAACATCAATATTTTATGTGTATACATATAAACATATATACATATATAATAATTGCTTTGTTTCCGTCTATGATGGGCGAACACTCTAAGACTCAAGCACTTTTAGAGTTATTGTTTGTTTTTGTTTTTTAGTGCTTCTATATAGCTTATGTATCTGAAAGTCTGGGGTTTGTTGTTTACTCAAAAATTAAGAAATCAATTCTCCAAATTAAGAAAATTAAATTGTATCAAATTCAGTGTTTCGTATTTATGTAGGTTAGATGAAGTTTCAAATAAATGATGTTGCAGATGACTGAAATCATGTATTGTAAGCCTAATCTCTGCTGTAATGTTACTTTGAGATGCAGCCTTTGGGAGGTGATTATGTCATGATGGTTAAACCCCATGAGTGAGAGTATTGCTCTGATACATAGGTCCGAGAAAACTCCCTGATTCCTTACAACATTATAGCAAAAAGATGGTGATGTAGGAAGTGAGTCTTTATTAGACACCAAACATGTTAGCACCTTGATCTTGGACTTACTAATTTCCAAAACTGTGAAAAATAAATGTTTGTTGCTTGCAAGTTTCTCATTTTATGGTATTTCGTTATAGTAGCTTAAAAGGATTAAGAATAGCACAATTGAATATTTGAAAAATAGCATGGTTTATTTATAATGTAATAATATAAAGAACTGAGTGATAATATCTATTTTGCATATTGACTGTGTGGTATTAATATCTGCTTAACTAATACGATTCTGATTTCAATACCAAGGAAATTTAGACAACCTGAATATTGAGCCAATATTTAATAACAACTTTTTTCCTGTATAGAATTTTTCCTATAGTTTTTCCTGTGACTATGGAAAATAGCTTCATTTTTTTATCTTATTTTTACACATGCTTTTTAATGATTGTACACATACGAACAAAACTCTCTAGGTGTAGATTCTCAATTTTTTCTTTGCAATGGGGGTAGTGATAAATGAAATATGTATACATATTTAAATATATCTATTTAAAATCTTGTGTTAATCTCAACTTTTTGAATTATTGCCGCTTGCCTTAAGCTATAAAAAAATATTGCTGGAAAGCAAACAATTGTTTTTCTAATGAAGATTTAATTCATTTAAAATAAGTAATAGTGAATATAGGCATATAAATAGTAGTCTAAAAGAAAGACAATAAGTATTATAACGATCCATATACTGGTCAGTTAGAATATAAGTTATAGTTTACTAAATTATGTATTTCATAGTGGTTGCCAACATATTTCTCTTTTTTGTGAGACTATTATAAAATCTTTATGAATTTCTAGCCAAATTATTTTATGTTCATATTAGAAATAAAATTCATATTCTATATAGAAAAATATAAAAAATGAAGTAAGCTTAAAGGATAAAATAAAACAAATTCACCCAGAATCCAACATCTACAAATATCCACCTTAGCTTTCTTTTGAACCTTATTTTTTAGATGAATATACATATATTTTAAAATAAAAAGCTATTCACACTGCACATGACATTTTATCTATTTTCATTATATTAATATTTTATGAATATTTCATTAATATTTTATGAAAAATTTTAAATCCACTAAGAGTTATAAAATTTTCATTTAAATCACACTTATCTTGACTTTGTTTCTCTTATAACAAATTTCTCCAGGTTGGAGTTTCTCAAAATTTAAAACGGTTTAAAATTCATATACTGATCATGCCTAAATATGCATATTTGGCATGGAACTCTCATATATATGTATATGTTATATCTTATATGTATGTGTATTTTAGGTTTATCTATTTGAAATTGAACTTATAAATTTTCCTTTTCAATTCTATACTCTGTTCAATCACCATCTCATACATATACTTTAGTGCTATAAACCTAGAAATCATTACTGATATCACCCCCCTCATACCATAAATACTCAGTCAATTACTATATAATGTTATTACATTTTAATCCATCCTGAATCTTTCCATTCTCATATCTATAACTCTATTTTGAACCACCTAGTTCTTTCAGCTGATTCATGAGATGATTTCCTAAATTGCTTCTTTGTTTCCTTCCCCCTTAATCCAATATTTTCTATTAACTGCAAAAACATCAGTTTAAAAATTAAATTGTCAATTCTCTTCTCATTATGCACTAACCTTCTTTCAGTTCTCTTATATGTTATATTTCATGTAAACTTTGCAGATGCTAATTACTATCGTTACTATTATTTAAATCTCATCATAAGTGTTTTCAGAGCAGCCTTCCCTCATCCCACAGTCAGGAAATTTTAATATAAGAGAACAACAATTATTTCTCCTTTGCTTGCCACTTTAAGCCTGGCCCCGAAATAATACCCATAATAGTAACTATTTGTTGAATCAATAGAATTAGGTGATTAATTACTGAACTAGTAGAAAGGGGCATGCCGGATGCTTTCTTAGTGATATCAGCCAAAGAAGACATTACCTTATGTCCATATAATTCCCTCAGGTTTAGGAGATTAACTTTTACAATTATATTTTTGGGTCAATTAGTCAAAGAAATATTTTCTTTTGGAGGTACATTAATCTTATTTACCTACCAAATGATTTATAAAAAGATCATAAAAGTGATGCAAAAGTTACACGATGCTATGGTAATGAAAATAAAAAGAACTTAGATGCTCACTGAAATGCACCCAGCAGACCCAGCTATTACTTTAATAGGAAATATAAGCTCATCAACAACTAGTTTCCTTTTTTCTCCCAAGATTAAAATGATGTTCTATATATTTTCTAATTTTAGATCTAGAATAATACGTAATCTTGAAATTTATACTTCCGGCTATTTTATATGATGATTTTGAAAAAGGTAATCAGCATAGGAAATATCAGATATAACATTTTTTGTTTCAAGCAAGTTAACCTAAATATAAATGTATTTAGCATAAGATTTTAATTTTGAATAATTTTTCAAATTTAAAATGAACCAACATGTTCATTGTTTAATTCCAATGAATTCAGGGAGTTCTTAGGAATGTTATCATTTTACATTATTCCTCAACTTCTTAAGCATATTCAGATTATGAAAAGAAATTTCATATAATTTATACACAAAAAACAGAATACACAATTAATTGCTTTCTCTTTTGATTCAGAAGACACATTTTATGATAAAAGTTTGGGAAGGAGGAATATATTGTATATGTAAAAGTATTTTACTATAGTTATATATTCATCATTAAGAATATTAAGTGATTTTAGTATCCATCAAGTAATATATTAGTGCTGCATTACCAAAGAGGATGTTATTAACCCATTACTACCTAGAAAAATGTTTATAAAGTGCTATATCCAATAGTCATGCCTAATTTATTTGGAGTTCCTGCCCTTGATTAATTGTTGGTTACAGTGAAAAGTTAATTGACCTACAAATGAGTCGCTCCTTTTTATCCCAACTTGTCACAGAGTCATGTATGGCCATTCTAGTGTGGTTACCCTCATCCATTAGTATAACCAAGCACAAATAATAGTTCAACAATGTAAAGGAAACACATTCTACTTCATAAAAAAGAACAAAAGATATCTTGAGAGAACATTAGGAAATGTTTAATGATCTTTTATTTTACTGCCAGAATTATTGCAACCATCTGCTGCTAAGGAAACATCTCACTGTCATAACACTTACTTTTCCTATAGCCCAACTGATTAGAAAATTCATACCTAGTTAAAGACCCAGTAAACACAGGATGAATTTGAACTACTTTTCATTTGATTTTAAAACAATGCAACAAAATTATTTTTAAAAAGTGTAGTATGATATTAGAAGCAATTTTTAGAGTCTACCTTATTTGTCCATATTTTAGTGCTTCAGTGATCAAATAATACATTTTGTCAACTCCATAAAAATCACTGAAATCTCTCCTCTTGCCTACCTCTCTCCTCTACCCTCTACTCCTTCAACTATTTTCTTTCCACTACTTCATATAGATGATATAAATAAAAGATAAAGTTTAAGCAAAAATAAAGATATGCCTTGTTTTTGTTGAGACATACTCAAAACTTTTTCTTCCCTGCTATCAGGTGGACGCCTCTCTCTCCCTTAAACACCTTGGATTACCTTTTTGCATTTATTACTTTCGTATTTCTTTCATACATCTCTTCTACCTTCTTTCCTCTGTTGAAGAACAAGAACAGACATGTGAAGCAAAGTCTATACTGTACTGGAGAAAGATTACTTGCTACCTAAGACTACCTGCATGACAACTAGTCTTAAACATAGAAAAGAGTGTTAAAATACCCTAAATAAATCAAAATTTTGCACTTAGAGTAAGTTTGCCATTTTCTGATTTAGCTGGTTCATGTTGATTCCTCTCTTTGAGAACTTTCCTCATCTAGTGCTTGTTATGGCAACTACTGCCCTCATGCTGCAGTCTTGTCTACCAACTTACCCTCTACATGGATAGTCATATTTGAATATATTCATTTCCCTATGGCATCTGTTAAATTCTGCTTCAAATCATACTCCAGGCAATTCTGATCCTGTAAAACTCTACATGTTCAATTTATTCTAAGTCTGAAATTAGTTCAACTTGGACCTTTGAATTACGAACAAAGAAGAATCCTCATAATAGTATCTAGTCCCAGGGGAAAAGTGCTTATGTGAAAGACAAGAGATGTTTATATATACTGTACATTTGATATCATTTAATACAAATAAATACATAAAATTCTGGATACTTAGCAGCATTTTTTAAGAATGGTTGGACAGAGAGATAGATGGATGAAACCTGATCCATGTCAATGAATGAATGAAGCAATATAAATTGAATCTGATATAGACAAGATATCATAAATAGAATACATTATAATGAGCATGAGAAAATACTATATGTATATTGCAAGTTTTTCTCAATATTCAAGTAAATTTATAACATGTTGCAATAATAAATTATTGTTGAATGTTAATCATACCAAAATCAAATTTAGAATATCCAAATGAGATAGGTTGTATAAAAAGCTGAGGTATTAGAATGCTAAAATAACTGTCCTACACTGGAATAAAAATTTGCATCTTCTTTCCTACTTGGTGAATGAACAGGACAAACTTTTGTAAAATATTTCTTTTCATTTGAGATGTTAGTGGATTTTATTTTTTTCTCCATAGTCTCCTACTGCTCCATTATGCCACTGACAATGTTCATTTATTTTGATGGACTTGTTTTATGTTCAATGAATAATAGTCAAAATAACCTAAAATGTCTAATTCTCCTTATGTACTCTGAATTTATGGTAGCTTCTAGAGAAATAATGAATGAAACTGGGAATATTCTGGGAAATTGAAGCTGTCAAAATACAGGCTTGAAAGCTCTTTAGATATTGAAATAAGAGAATGGAGTATGCCAATTCAAAAGCATAATACATCCTTCTAAATAAATATGCTCCTTTTTGGCTATCTCATTGGGCATGAAAACAGAGGCAGTACGATAACTGAAAAAGAGGTAGTGAAATATTGTAATAAAATTATTCAATAATATTAGACAAGAAAAAAATTATTAAAAACAATATAATAATGGTATCTATTATATCTCAAATTAGCACATAGAAAATGCCATTCCTCATTTTAAATTCCACAACTTATAAAAGGTGAATCTCTGTCATTCAAAAGAAATAATAGAAGAAAACATGCAATGTACAAAAAGACAGTGCTAGTACATATTTATTTAATGTTTCTTCAACAAATATTTATTAAATATACAACTGATTAGTCACCAAAGGAACACCAAGGATACAAAAATGCCTGGGATACAGTTCTATTTCTCACATAATTGAAGTAGGTTAAGAAGAACAGAAAAGTAAAAAGATCAAAAAGATGAAGATGAATAAGCAATGTAATTAGATGATCGATTACTACAAGGAGAAATTTAAGTACCTCCTACATAAAGACAGAGAGAACAGCACTTGGAAGGACATTTTCAGGTGATAGTTGTACTAAATCATGAAAGATATACTAGTACAACGTAAGAATCATCCATTTGAAGTAAAACAAGTGCACAAACAGAAATATGAAAAGGCTGACATTTATAAGCAAATATAGCTAGCATACAGGGTACAAATGGCTATAAAATAATTTGTGCTTATAATGCCTTAGGGAAAAAAGAACAGATACCTCTGATGAGTTTATTTGACATACTCATGTCTTTCCAAAATGATGAGGATACATAAACTTTTTAAGAATTTGTTCTAGCTCCAGTTTTTCTTGAAGCTGTTAGTTTAAAAATATTTGATTAAAAATTCTCTGAACCTTTAATTCTTATAAAATATATAATGCATGTGCTACATAATTACATATTGACATATTAAAAGTTCAATTACATATTAATGCATTAATAATATACCTATTAAAATATAATAAAAATATACTACTGTGTATGTTCATGTCAACACTAGGTTAATCTTAGGAAGAATTTTAAGATCTGTATATATTTCAGCATTCTTTGCCAAGTCTTTCATTTATTTTACTCCTAATAATTTGAGCTTGATATTTTTCAGGTTCCACTTTGAAAAAACTTCACTTTAGTGTGTCACTGAGAATATTATTCCCAAATCCTCACCTAATTTTATTACCCTCTTCTATGGCAAACATATTCTATAACCCAATTATTCAAGTCATTATTATATTAATTAATATTTACTAGTTTCGCCAATACTATTGTTGAAAATTCTCTGTCAAGTGATAATAAAGGATTTCTAGAATAAAGATGTATTCAATTGTTTATTTGCCATTGAGCTTCAGTGATGGGTGGTAGCAAATACTTTAAAGTTCACAATCTTTTCATGGAGTCCCCTTTTCATTCCATAGGGATCATTCATCCATGTATGAACAGAAAGTAAGTCCATGATATTCAGATAGTCAGAATATTGAGACTGCATTTTCTCTCTAAATTTTAGGAGCTTAGTGATCTAAAGTTGTCCTACTTTTCAGAATCTGTTTCCTCATTCACTTTAGTGGAAACTTCAAAATAGACCTTAGGTTTATTATGTGAAATGAATGAGGACATGTATTTGACAACACATAAAATCATATTTGAAAAATAAGACATTTTAAGATTTTTTGTGATTTATGAATCACAATAAAAGTAAAATTTAAGGCAAGAAATTATAGAGGTGGAGTGCCTGAGTGGCACTTATATCTTTTGATTGATTCCAAATGTCTTCTGGGAAAATGTATGCATTAGTCTGTAACTTATCTGGAAGAAGTAGAATATTTAAGTAATTCCAAATATAACTGTGATAAATGTCAAGATGAGTGCTAAAGGAGAAGCAAAAGAGTCTCTACTAAGGAACAAGAGACAAGAAGGAGATGTAGTGTTGGTATGACACCACAGGGAAACCAGACTGAGGAGTATGAAGACTGTGTGGAACTGGACAAGGAGAGTCTTTAAAGGGAAAATAGTGATGGAATGTTTAAAAATATTTGTATGAATGTGTGATTAACTGGTTACTTACTTCTGCCAGAATATAAACACAGATTATTATGATAATTGAAAGTTAAACTGTGGTACTTTATATTTTGTCACAGAATCTTTTATAGTAGATATATACTTACACATTTTTAAATGGTTATAAAACACAATTTTAGCCATAAGATAAAGTGGCTTTAATCAGTAGAAATAAGCTAATCTTCAAAAAAATATTTTAAGTCCCATAGGGCATTAGAAAACAAAATAATTACTGGTCACTATAAGAAGACTAGAAAGGACAAGAGATTTGCTTTGTTTTGTTTTTATAAACAGGAGTGTGTTTTTTGCTTTTTTTCTTTAATTAAAAAAAAAAATAATAAGGGCTTTCTTCCTGGTAGACTTGGTATATAAGGAGCATGGAAATTGTCATTCCATTTTAACAAGTAAAAATTAGAACAAACTGAAAAAAATTCACCTAGCAAGACTTGTAACCTGTCAAATGACCATTTCTTCAATTAAACCCATGTCATGCTTGCTCATGGAAAGTATCTTATCACAGAATGACCTCAAACCAAGGAAGCATAACCACC
Source organism: Solenodon paradoxus (assembly GCA_004363575.1). Lineage (NCBI taxonomy): Eukaryota > Metazoa > Chordata > Mammalia > Eulipotyphla > Solenodontidae > Solenodon > Solenodon paradoxus. Next base: position 130,881 of record RJWH01000074.1, read on the forward strand.
AGGGCTTCCCTATTATGAAGCACACATAAAAGTTACCTGCTTTCCTTGCAAGAGATTTTGCTTCATTATAGTTGTAAATTATCTTCCCCTCCATACCATGACAGATTTGACACTAACCAAATTAGAACTGAAATGGGCAGGAATCCTTATTCTTGAAAATTGACACCCCTTTATGAGAATTCTGTAGACATCCTGAGATTTAAAATGTCACCTTTGCTTGCAAGCTCAAATAATCCCAGGTCACCTGATACACAGAAGAGAAGGACTTTTGAACATGAACTCCCTTCTCCATTTCTTGACCAACCAAAAAAAAAAAAAAAAAAAAAATACTGCTATTTTATTGTCTCTGCTTGCTTTTACCTGGGGAGATAAAGAATAAGAAATTTGGTAATAAAATTAACAGTTCTTAGATCCATCAAAGAAGTGAGGTCACAAGAAAAAACTACTGCTCTCAAAATTGTGAAGCAGAGAATGTAAGTTTGCACTGAAAGAGACCTTTGCATCATTATCACATCACATGAAAATGTCTATATTAAAAAAAATTGCTTAATGTTATTATTTTTGTTAATAAAGCATGCAAGTTAATCATACCTGAAGCTATAATTCTAACTAATGTATGTACTTTTTTCTCTTATTGACCATATGTATGTATGCATCTTATATGAAATTTCTATTCAAATTAGTTTATATTTTAAGCAAATGAATTTGTATTTAGTTTTATTACTGATTTGTAGGTTTTTATTTGTTGTACATTCCATTCATTGTATTACAAGTATGGCTTAACTTTTCACTTTATTAGTGTTGTCTTTGAATAACCAGTTGTTTTTTGACATTAATAATTCTTATTTATTTTTCCTTTATGCTAATGCTTTTACTGCTATAAGAAATCCTCCATAAGATTTATTTAAAATAAATTAATCAAATTTAGCACTAAATAATTTAACTCCTTCAGAGTAAAATATAAAGGACACAGTTACTTATCAAATTTTGAGATCTGTGATAGAATAAACAAGAATGCCTAATAAGAATGATTTTTTAAAAATATTCACCCAACTTAAATTTATAAATACAGTCACAATTTTTAAGACACCTTAAGATTTTAGCTTTCACCTCTAAATCTATGATCTATCTGCTGTCATTGTGTGCTTGTGTGTGTGTCTGTTAACATGTCCTAAAGAAGAAGATTAAAGTTAATTTCTGCAATATAACTATCCAGGTGCTCTTGTAATATTCATTAAAGGAAATTTTCTTTACTTATATGAGTGAATCGGGACCTTTGTTTAAAGCCAATTGACTACATGCATTATTTTGAATTTCTCTCTAGGATTTCAAATATCTAAATCTACCAACTTTACAATATTATTTTATAGTACCTTAAAGGGGGTCTTAAAATGGTCCCTGTGGAAGTTTAAGGTAGTAATCTGCTAGAACCCCAGACTCCCCTAACTCTCCCCAAAAAACAACTAGAAGACAACTATTTTGCTGACACAAATTTTGCTGAGGAAAAGTGGACCAGCAACTACGTAGGTGGCAGCTGTATTTAACACCATAAAGTATAGGTGGAAATGTCTGCTTTCAGTATGGTTTAGGCATTCCAAACCCTAGGTGAAAAAATTTGCAGCAGAGGGCCAGAGCCTCAGGAAGAACTGGGCCTCCTGCAGATACAAATAAATCACTTCAGCAACAAAGAACCCAACCAGCATAATCACAGTCACTGAACCAGGGGTGGTGAGTTTTGGCACAGAATGGAAAGAGACCTGGTGCTCTGGTGGGCTGAGTCACAGCTTCTGAGGGAACAGCCCTCAGGCCACACAGCCATTTCCAGAAGACAGCTAGGAGAAACATCCATACTCTCTCATCATCATTGGGCAGGAACAATTCACTGGAAATTCCACCTATCCAAATCAAGGGGCATTAGAAACAGATCTCGAAGATTACAGAGAAAATTTCCCAGAAGGGAAAAAACCTACAAAAACTATCCTACAGGACTACCCTGTTACTCTGTGTATGGAGGTGAAACTGTAAACTTCTTGCAGGTCGTGAGCCAACAGATTTCTTCAGGTGGTCTTTTCCATTCAGAACTGTGATGTTAGGGAAAGACTCCATATCCTTGCACCCACCCCAGTGAACTCCAACCCCTTAGACTGAAATCTCAGGCCTCAAAGCAAGGTCCACCTCAGGACTTCAACAAATCAAACCAGTGGTGAGATCACACATAAAGTAAACCAGTATTCAAGATTCAGACCTACTTGATACAATATGACATTTTACCACAAGGTCATTACTTCAGTGAAACTTAACCTACAGAAACAAAAACAGATAGCAAACAGAATGAACACACCAAGATATACATGCAAAATGATGGAGCAAATTAAAGCCATAGGGGAAAATCTGAATGCAACAGACATATATACACAAACTATATGAGGATGAATTAAGGACAATGGTGATGAGCATACTCATGGAAATTCAGAAAACAACAGATGAAGAAAAAGAAAACAATGTAAGAGAAAAGAAAAGGACCTCAAAACAGTTTTCAGAAAATAAAGAACACAATCATTGACCTAAAGAATCCAATAGAGGAACTCAAGAGCAGAGTGGATGAAATTTCCAATAGAATCAGTGATCTAGAAGATAGAACGCTCAAGCACCAGTAAGAATAAAAGAAACAAACATACCATATGATACCTATGAGGTAACATCAAAAGGAATAGCATTCACATCAGAGGAGTCACAGAAGGAGAAGAGACAATTAAAGGGGCAGCAATAGTACCTGAGGAAATAAAAGCTGAGAATCTCCTTACCCAGGAAAAGAAAGCCTCCAAACCAAGGAATCTCAGAAAGTTCCAAATAAAATAAACCAAAACAACCTACATAAAGGCACATTATCATTATAATGACAAAAATGCAAGATAGAGAACTTTAAAAACAGCTAGAGAAAGGCAAGTAACAAAGTTGTACCAATAAGATTATCAGTGAATATCACAGCTGAAACTGTAGGCCAAAGGGACTGGAATGATATATTCAAAGTGCTGAAAGAAAAGTATCTTCAACCTAGGATACTATACACTTTTAGATTATCATATAGAACTAAAAGAATGATAAAAAAAACTTTTGAGGTAAATAAATGTTAAAGGAATTCTTTACCACAAAATCAGATCTACAAAAGAAATATTAAAGCAAGCTCTATAAAGTGTAAAGAAATACCAATTGAAAACAGCAAGACAACGAAATATAAAAAGTTACAAGGAGACAAGAATAAAAGTTTTTTTAAGATGAGTACAAGACTAATTTAGTATCGAATTAAAATAGTAAATAAACATAGAATTCTTAATACAAGCCCCAGAGTAAACTCAAAGCTCATCTCCAGGGTAAAGGCAAAGAAGAAAACAAAAAGGGAAACAAATCAAAACGTAGCTGAATTCAAGCCACCTAGAAAGAGAAAAAGAACAAAGTCACTGTCTGTAACAACCAGAAAACAACTAACAAAACAACAATTGACAGTTACATACCAATAATTACCATAAATATTAATAAACTGACTTCACCAATCAAGACATAGTGGCCAAGTGGATAGAAAAGCATAATCCAACCTTCTGTTGCATTCCAGAACCATACTTTCTTTCCAATGATAAACACAGGCTCGAATTCAATATTGGAAGAAAATCATACAGTCATATGACAAGCAAAAAGAGCAGGACTAGCTATACTTATATCAGATAAAATGCAGTTTCAACTAAAAAGTATAAGAAAATGTAGATATATATATATATATATACACACACACGTATATACACATATTTATATGTATATGTATATATGTATATATATGTATATATGTATATGTATATATATATATATATATAGATATATATATACATATACATATAATGATTAAAGGGTCAATCCAGGAAGAAGACATTATGCTTATTAACATATATGCATCAATTGAAGGAGCATCAAAATACATTAAGCAAGTACTATCAAAACTAATGAGAGACATCAACAGCAAGTCATTAGTAGAAATCAACATCCCTGCTTACATCAATGGACAGATTTATCAGACAGAAACTTAACTGGAAAATAATAGTTTTAAATAGCCAATTTGATCAGATTTGTCTAATAGATATAAACTGAACATTTCATACAACAACTACAGAATTCACATTCCTCTCAAGTATGCATGGGACACTAAAAGACAGATCATATCTTGGGACACAATGCATGTCTCAACAAATTTACAAAGATTGAAATCATCCCAAGTAATTTCTCTGACCACAATAGTTAAATCTAGAAACCAACCAAAGAAACAAAGCTGGAAGACCCAAATTAATTGGAAACTAAACAGTAGTCTTTTGAATGACACTTTGGGAAAAGGAAAAAGCCAAAGTAAAATTTAAAAAATACTTAGAGCTAAATGAGATTGAAGACATGAGCTATGAGAATCTAGGGGTTGCAGCAAAAGCAATAGTAAGAGGGAAGTTCATTACAATCCAGGCCTACCTTAAGAAATAAGAAAAATTCTAAGTAAACAATTGAACGAAACAGCTAAAGCAACTACAGAAGAAATAATTAAAACCAAAATTAAGTACACGAAAGGAAATAATAAAATTTCAAACAGAAATAATGAAAAAGAAAACAAAAGAAAGTCCAGAAGATCAGTGAAACCAAAAGTTAGTTCATTGAAAAAATAAACAAAATTGACACCTGTTGGCTAGACTCATAAAGAAAAAAATGAGAGAAAAATTTATAATTAGAATCATAAATGAAAGGGGAGAAGTTACTATAGATACCATAGAAATGCAAAATATCATTAGAGACTACTATGAGCATCTCTATGCCAATAAAGCAGACAACCTCAAAGGCATAGACATATATTTACAAAAATGCAGTCTACCTAGAGTAAACCTGGAAGAAATGGAAATCTGAACAGAATTAACACAGTAAGGGAATTGAAGAAGTAACAAAATTTTTCCTAAGAATAAAAGCCCAGGCTCATTCGTTGACTTTACTAGTGAATTTCATCAAACTTTCAGAGAAGAATTACCTATTCTTCTTAAACTCTTCCCAAATATTCAAGAACAAGTAGCACTTTTAAACACCTTTTTATGAGGCCAAAATTACACCAATACCAATAGTGATAGATATGTCACCAAGAAAGAATATTATTGACCAATATCTCTAATAATCATAGATGCATCATGGGAAACAAAGCCAAAAACATACATTTGAGAACACATAAAATTGCAAAAGTTTATTTTTAGTGAAGAAAACTTCACAAAAATTAAAAGGCAACCTACTGGCTGGGAGAAGATATTTACATTCCGTATTACTGATAAGGGTTTACTATCCAAAACACACACACAAAAAAAAAAAAACCATAAAACTCAGTAATCGAAAGACAGGCAATCCAACTAAAAAATGGGCAGAAGAATTGTAGAGACATTTTTCCAAAGAAGACATTCAGATGGTCAATAGGTACATGAAAAACATTCGTATTCACTGGCTATTAGTAACGTGCAGATCAAGACATTTAGCTATCATTTTATACCTGAGAGATTGATTATTATTCAAAAATCTGGGAAAACAAATGTTGACAGGATATAGAGTAATTGAATCATTTTACTTGTTGGTAGTAGTACAAATTAGTGCAACCCCTATGGAAAAGAGTATGTAGATTCCTCAAATAATTTGTAATATGGAAATCTCATATGATCCCACTAACCCATTTCTGGATATTTACCTAAAAGATACAAAAATTTCAGTTCATAGAGATTTATGCACCCTCATGTGCATTGCAGCTCTATCCATATAGCTAAGAAATGGAAACTAACTCAAGTGCCAAATGTCAGATGAATGAATACAGAAGATATGGTACTATACACAATGGAATGCTACTGATCCCTTTAAAAGAAATGAAATCCTGTCATTTGGATTAACATGAATGAATCTAGAGGGATTATGCTAAGTAAAATAAGTCAAAAGAAGAAAGCCAAATACTAGATGACCCCACTCAGAGGTGGAATGTGAATAGACAAATCAAAGAGACAGAAAAAACAAAACAGTGGCAATAAAACTGAGGTTACCAGTAGGGAATGGGCTGGGGATGGGTGTGGGGGTGCAACTGGTGGTGGTGGGGTCCACTGGACAGTGGTGAAGAACTCTTTGTAATTTGGCAGAGGGCAGTGTGTTGACATGTTTGAGGAATGTGGAACTTGCAAATATGGGGAACCTACACAAATGAGGTTGTTTTAATTTACAAAGTTACCTCAATAAAATACTAATTCAAAAGAATGGGTCCCTGTGATTCAAATTACTATCATCTCTACCAGCTCTACCTAACTTGAAAACACAGAGCCCTAGAAAACATTCTTCTACAGATTCTGACATTCATTTTTCTTATTCCTGCTTTTTGTCTCTCTATATTTTTAGTATAATCCTTATGACAAGAACATATTTTTTCAATATAGATTTTTTTAATATAGATTGAGATACATTAATGCATATTTCTCCTTTTCATCTCTCTTACATGCTCATCTCTCTACATCATCTATTTATCTTCTTGAAGAGGCATGGTGCAGTTATTTTAATTATTATAGCAGAAATATAAAAAGAGAATGAGTCAAGTTTTAAATTTAATTGCTAAAAATATTTGAACACTTGAAATTTTATTGAGAAGTATTTTCTGAATGCTTTGTGTTACTTAGCATAGCATGAACCAGGATGGAATGCATAAAACACAGAATTATATTATGAAGAATACTAGAATTCAAATTTTAAAATGTCTTCAAGTTCCTTGAAACTTATCCATCAAAGTGGAATTTAATTTTCTTCCACTCAAATATAGGCCAGGTTTTTTGAACTTCTACTAATAAAAAGAATTAACAGAAGATAACTTGCTTGACTCTGATGCTAGGTAGAAAGGCCTGGTTCTTTCTCTTGAGATATTCATCTGGCAACTCTGCCATCATTTTGTGAGATACCAATATCACATGGGAGGCTGTATGGTATGTTATACAATACCACTGTCTTTGTTATCAGTTACAGGCAACTTTAACCATGACATATGTGAATGAGTCAACCTTCAGATTATTCCATCATCTTCCTTCAAGCATCCGATACCCACTACCTACTGCTGAGTGAAACAAAGATAAGCTGCACCCTCAAGTCCTGTTCTAATTGCAGATTTGTAAGTTAAAAAATGTTTTGGTTTGAACACTAACCAGTGAAACTAGCGTGTTTCACAGCAAGATATGCTTCAAATAGTCTTGGGTACCAGTGGGGTGCTTGCATAATAAAGCACTTAAAACAGGGGTGAATAGATTAGCCTCTGAGGGTGGGAGAAGCTGGAAGGACATAGAGGGCAGAATAAGTAACAATCCCAAAATAATTAGCTTCAAATTCAAACCATTTCTAATGGAAAATAAATAAGATTACTGACAGTAGAATGAAACAGTTTGAAGATGAGTCCAAAAGATATCCAGAATTCCAAGCTATATGATAGCCTTAATTAAAGTTGGGATATTAGTGTTGGCTGTGCTTATAATTAATCACAATCATTAAATTGACAATTTATGACTTTCAAAACTCTCTTCAAAAAAACAAGCAAAAAAACCCAACTACTTCTATCTTGCCCTCTTCCTCTTAGAACACTTAAACCTTGTACCTATTCACATGGTATAGCTTAAGAAAGCCAAGGGAATATGGGGAAATCAGCATAAGAGTGACATTCCCTCCACTTGAGATCCTAGGTAATAATCAGTAGTAATATCGAGTTATGGGACTCACTTAGCATATCTACTAGCCATTTGTGATAAATGAAAATCTGAAAGATGACTACAAATGAAATAATTATTTGCAGTGAAAAAAAGAATATTTTAATCAAAAGATAATTGAACATGAAAAGGACATATTTCTCTGCTATGGATGTCTGTAGTAGCATATAACAGAAATCAACTCAGCTCTGGAGAGGAGAAAATTTTTTTCCTGCATATATTAGAATTCATTTTATTAGAGCTGCAGTCCCACTGCAATGTTTGAATCCATATTTTGGATGTTCAATGAAGTTTCACAAATATATTTTATGAAAATATGCTATTCAAAAATATTTGATTCCTTAAACTGTAACTGTGCTATAAATATATAATATAATAAAGCTACATATGCATAACCCTAAATGCATAACCCTAAATTACATAAATAAGGAATCAGGGGCAAGGATCCTTTTTCATCTGAGGAGTATAAACAGGATATTAAGAGCTGCAAATTAGCATGAAAAAACAAAAAAACTATTGCTTCTAATGAACTTAGGGAAATATTCTAAAGGATATTATAGGCCATAATACACAGATAAGTACAGGAAAAGCTTCACGTAAAACATAATTTTCAAACTTGGATGCAAGAAAAAAGAAGAAAAAGGATTGGATATTCTCCCTCTTGTGTATGTGAAAATACTAGATAGCTCTCTTGTAAATAAGATACCAACGCCTCCCTTGTTAAGCAGCCATTGTTACTCCCAATTTCTCTTGCCTTTTGCCTTATTTTTGGATCCTCATTTTATCCTGTTCCTATTATAAACTTGTTTGGGAGCAGAGCAACATAATAGGAAACCAGGATAACTGTGCCTATAATACACTCACTTAAATTCTAAACCCTAATTCTTAATTCATATAATTTTCTGTTTTTGCTGTTACTGGTTGTTAACAAAAAGGTGATGGTGTTTAGGGTTCTTTAAACAGTTAATCTGCTTTTTGAAGAAACAAGTAAATGCAAAAGGAGAAAGGAAACTTGACTGGGTTTATAAAGGACAATCAACCACTACACATGCAAGAAAATCAGTGCTCTTGCTTTTTATGTCTATTTGATTATGTCACAAAGAGTGAACAGAGCAAATATAGAAAAAAGCTGGGGAATATTTTAAACTCAGAAAAAAAATTTTGCAGATAGTAAATTGCCTGCTTTGTTCCAAAAATTTTAATTGATTAATTAATGAAAAAGACAATAAGATTTTAGATTATAAGGAATATGAAAGAATTATATTAACATGAACAAAATTTTATTAGGCTCCATCTCTTAAGAGCCTCCTCCCCTGTCTCCACCTCTGTGAGCTTCAGACACTTTATCTTCCCTGCAGTCACTCCTCTATTTCCTTGTGTATGCAGAACTTTATTTAACTTGGGTAATGCTACTTGTATGAATTGATTTACTATTATATAGCTGGAAGGATGCACTGCATTGCAAATCCTCTAGATGCAGACTCTGTAGAGAAGAAAAGAACAATCAAGGAAACTGCTGAACTTAAAAAAATAAGCTAATTACCAAACAGTTGTAAATGGGTTTCTTTACTTCAAGACTCTTGATTTCTTCCTGTTGTTCTTTAGCTTCCTTCCCTACCCTGATTTCTATATCCATCATATTTCATTTCTTTGAAGTAAACTTATGCACTTAATGGTCCAGACTGGGCAATCAATGTTGATTGAAATCAACTTCAAATTGATGCAAGAGGTCCACTGTTGCTCCAAGATCCAGCTGTGTAAATCTAAGAGAAAGAAAGCTGTCAGCTTTTTCCTTAATTGTGTATTTCTAAATTTTTATATACTTACTGCTGTTATAATAACCCAGTAAGCACTTATATTTAGAAAAGAAATCACAAGGTAATCATCAAAGGTTATATCTTCAAATTCCACAAGACTGACTTGATGTTTGACAAAAGAATTTATCCCTGACTTGTTCATCTGTTAGAAATAATTTGATTTCTTGGATTCAAGTATAGGTCACATGTCACTCTGATACTTGTTAAGTGATAGGACAAGTTCTCCCAGAAAGCCATGGATGATTCAGTGTTGTGAGTGGCTTTTGGGAGGGATTCTGCATTGGCCTGTCTCAGGGTTTCCAGGTGGCTTGAGAGGCAGGTCCAGGGGCTTTTCTCACTCTCTTCAGATAAGGATCCTCATTGTTATGACTAATGTTTGTATTAACATCTTAATGAATTTCTAAACAGACTCTTTGTCTCTGTTCTCTGGGCAGTAGTGCCTGCCATGAATCTGAAAATTCATCTTGTTTCCATCTCCCTATAAAAAGCCAAGAGTCCTTCCTCCCAAGACTGAATTTCGCGGACTTGGAAATTTCGCCCGGGTGTGCAAAACCCCAATAAAGCCCTGGCTATTCGACTTTTTGGTCTAATTGACTTTTTCTCCTCGCGGAGCCCAGAAAAACCTTACAGTCTACATGAAATCCCTCATTTCTTGTTACCAAGAAAGATAAAAGATAATAAAAACTAAATAATATTTGTCTAGAGTCAATTATTTGTCTCTCGTTTTAGTTCAACTTCATAAACATTGATTTAGCTTTTTCACATTTTAAAACAGATTTTATATTTTAGAGCAATTTTAAGTTCACAAAAAAAAAAAAAAAAAATGAACAGAGCTATAGAAATTCCCCCAAATAAGCCTTGCCCTGTACATACGCACAGACTATCCCACTATCAAAATCCACACCAAAGTAATACACTTGTTAAGATCAATAAACATACACATGATGCCAATGTAAGGTTTTTCTGGGCTCCACGACGAGAAAAAGTCAATTAGACAAAAAAAGCAGAATAGTCAGGGCTTTATTGGACTTTGCGCACCCGGGCAAAACTCCCAAGTCCGCAAAATGGGCCTGGGGAAGTCGTGCTTGAACAAAGGGGAGCCAGCTCTTTAAACAGAGGAATTTCGCGGACTTCCTATGTGGCCATTGGGGATTGGCCCTGTGAATCCTGGTGTGGGGGTTGCATCCCTTATTCTGATGTTATCCACCTTTTTCCCAGGCTTGGCCGCCGGGCATGCCCGCCGTCCCGTCTTTCTGAGCCAGCCTAACAACCAACTAAGGTCATTGTTGATATCAAAGTCCACTACGGTTTTGTACATTCTAACAGTTTTGACAAATATATGAAGAAATGTATCCACAGTCATAATATTATAAATGATAGTTTGACTGCATGCAAAGTTCTGTATTCCTCTATCCCTTTTTTCCCTGTAATAACTGGCAAGACTGACAATATTGTCTCAATAGTTTTTCCTTTTCTTTAATGTCATATAATTAGATTCAAGAAGAACATTTTTCAGATTAGCATCTTTCAATTAAGAATATGAACGTGAGGTTTTTCAGTGTCCTTTTACATGCACACACACACCTTGTGTTGTTGCTGTGACAAATTATATCTTATACATTATTTTCATGTTATCACAAATTTATGATTATTGGTTTATTCATTTGTTTTTTAAATTGTGTTTAAAATTGAAATAATCACAAATTTGAAATATAGTTAATACCAGACTGTATTTAGTATATAGCTATTTTTATCAGAGTTCTTTATATATGCACATGGTTTCAAATTACAGTCCAGTATCCCTTCATTTCACTCTAAAAGACTTGTAGGGAAGGACTACTTACAATGAACTCCTTTAGATTTGCTTTATTTTATATGGAAGTGTCTTAACTTCTCCTTGATTTGTGAGGAATGGTTTTGCCATATACAGAATTCTTGTTTGATAGTTTTTTTTTACTTCTTACTTCATAAAGATTCAACTCCCATTTATGTTAAAATCTTCAAAAGGAATACAGTAGAGCACAACTCAACATAACAAAGGCTATATATGAGAAATACACAGCTAACATAATATTTAATAAGAAAAACTGAAAATGTTTCCTTAAATATCAGGAATAAAGCAAGGATAATCATATAATATTGGAAACCTTATTACACTAAGATAATAAAAGTACATAAAGGTATCCAAATTGGAAGAAAGAAGTAAAACAATCATTATTTTCAGATGCTGTGATAATATACACAGAGAATTCCAAATTTGGACTTCAGTAAAAAGCTACTAGATATAATAAATGAATACAGTAAAGTGATAGGCTACAAAATTGGCATATAAAAATAGTTGCATTTCTATAAATAAATTGCAAACTAGTATAAAGAGAAATCAGCAAAATAATTCCATTTGCAATTGCATTAAAAAGAATGAAATACACTGGAATAAATTTAAACAAAAGAAGCAAAATGCTTCTGAATATTTCAAAATACACTGGAAACTATAAAACATTGTTAATAAAACAGAAGACAAAAATAAATGGAGATACATTCCATGTTTATCGACTAGAATTAAGATTGTTGAAATGTCTAAAGCAATATACAGGCTCAAAGCAATTTCCATCAAAATCCCAGCATTCTTCACAGACTAAGAATAGAAACTTATAAAATTTATTGGGCACTGAAAAAGACACAATATCACAAAAACAACACCAAGAATAAAGAACAAAAATAAAATATCATACTCCTGATTTCACACTGCACTACGAAATAATAGTAATCAAAACAACATGATATTGAGAGAAAAAGTAGTTACAAAAGTCGATATAACAGAAATAAGTTCACAAATATATAGACAACTAACTTAATGACAAAGGAACCAAGATTACAGAATTGTGCAAGGGCACAATAAATGGTATTGAGAAAAATGGACAGTCATATGCAAATGATGAATCTAGGCATACCATGGTGGAGTAGTGATTTGGTCAACTGCCTCTGGCCAAAGTGCATGCCATGTATGTACCAAAGACATGGGTTAGCATTCCTGACCAAGAAGAACAACAAGACGTACAAATATATAAAAATAAATGGAGTGAGGTAAGAATCCAAGATGGTGTTAGAAAATGATCCTTGCTCTGAGACTGGAAACACTGACAGCTTTCTTTGTGGTAGAGACATGGACTTGGAGAAAATCAGCACCCTAAAAAACTTGGAAGCAATGTGACAACATTTAGAATCTCACAAAAGTGGGTACAGATGACTCAGAAAGAGGTGCATGCAGGCCCTGTGCAAAAGCAGCAAGCATTGGTCAAGGAAAGAGGATGAGAGAGAAATAGCTGGCAAGCTCCCAACAAGTAAATTAGCAACATATGATCTAAGAAATAACTTTGCTGAGAAACTTCTGGCCAGGCAGAACCACACACCCCAGTTGACTTGTGTGCTAGGCAGAGCCTCCTGACCCAGAGAAATTCTGTACCAGGTGAAGCCACACACCTCAGGCAGTTTTGGGACTGCACATGAGAAACTTCTATACCAGGTAGAGTCACACTCACCTAGAAACATCTGTGTCTGATAGAGTCCTTGCTATGGGTGATTTCTGTGCTTGGTGGTGTAGTGCTCTGGATGGCCTTGACGCCGTGCACCCAGAGTGACTTATATGCGGAATAGAACAGCTGTCATGCCTAGTTGAGTGATTTTGGCATGGAATATTCTCTGGAGATGGATGCCCAGGAAGACCGAGTCAACATAACCTCTTATGACATACGAGTCTAATTTGAGATCCATAGAGTGAGAAGCTTGCTGGAGACTTCTATGCTATGCTAGGGTGAAGCCCAAAGAGAAGATGTGACCTGAAATCTCAGCCTTCACAGGGATAGAAAACAGAGCAAAAAGCACAAACGAAAATGCCACTCTCCTCCCTACTACCCAATCTCCCAGGACCCAACCTCAGTGGAGAGGAATTCTGTGACCATGATTTAAAGGCTTAGGGAAGAGGGCTGACCACTTGATGCCAGGAGATTCCAGTCCATCTGAACAAAGCAACACTTCGTCATCAACCCACAAACACCTCCCCACCTAGAAGCTATATCACACCCTCAGTACACACACACACGCAATTATACTAAAAGTCTGCAAGGGAAAAATATAATAAAGAAAACATGAATCCTGCTGTTGAAAGGGAAAGAAAAATCTCAGCAAGGAGGAACTATCCAAAGGAGCCAAAGAAATTCCTGAAATCTCAGGAAACCATGGAGTCACCCATTCAGAAACCAATTGAAAGACATAGATGATAGTTTCTCTTTAATGGATAAATAATTCAGTTACAATCATAATGAAACTTCGAGATAAAACAGATCTCAGAAAAACAGTTTAAAGTACTTCAAGAGAACTCAGCAAAATAAGTCAGTTAGCTCATAAATACAATCAAGAAACAGAAAGCAGAAATTGAAGGTCTAATAGAAACTAATAGAATTAATTTCAGGAAATAAGGAATGTGATAAATGTTATAAATTGTTATAAAGACAGAACTGAGCAAATGGAAGAAAGAATCAATCATCTGGAGGATAGAATGTACAAAAAAGCCAACTGTACTGAGATAGATATAAAATGTAAAAAAAAAAAAAAAAAAAAGTATTCCAAGACCTATCTGATTCAAGTAGGTAAAACTACATAACAACATAAGAATAATGGATATAATGGGTATCCCAGAAGGTGAAGAGAAAATGAAGTGAACAGAAAACATCTTAAAGAGATAATTGCTGAAAGTTTTCCAATCTGAGAAAGAAAATTAATGTACAAGTAATTTACTTGTACTTAATTTAAGCCACCAGAATGCTGTTACCTAAATGCAATAAGACCTAACAGAGATACCATTGTGGAACTATTGAAAAGTCAGGACAAAGAAAAAATTGTTAAAGTTGGTCAAAGAAAAAAAGCAGGTGACATACATTGGTACTTCCATCAGACTTCTCAGCAGAAAATCCATAGGACAGGAGAAAAAGGAGTTATGTGTACAGAATATTCTAAGATAACAAGTGCCACCAAGAATACTATATCCTACAAAAATCTCTCTTAAATAGTAGGGAAAATAAGGATAGTCCATGGAAAAAGCAAAAGGAATTTGCTGCTGCAATTTTTTCCTATGAGAAATATTAAAAGAGGCTCTTCTGAGAATTCAAGAATGTAATCATGAAAGAGACCAAACTTGCTTCCTCCCTCCTAGAACAACTAGTAATAACCTATTTTGCAGGCATAAATGCTGAGGAAAAGCAGGAACTGCACAACGAGCAGCAGTATTTAACTTTTTAAAGAGTGGGTGAACATATCTGGTTTCAACCTGCATCACAGTTTTAGGATCCCAAAGCCCAAGGGGAAAAAAAAAAAAAAAAAAAACACTGCTACTGAAGGAGTGGAGTTAAGGGAAGAACCAGGATTCCTGGAGATAAAAACTCCATCTGGCAACAGAGAGCTCACCCAGTAATATCAAGGTAATGAGCCAGGGGAGGGGACTTGGTACTGTGTAGAAAGAGGACCAGCAATCTATAATCTGAGTCAGAGTTCCCAAGGGGAATCTGTACAGGACACTGCCATAACCAGATGTCAGTAGGGGAAACCCTCACTCCCAATTTTTTTTATTCTGGAGTCAAAGAACTGCCCACAAGATATCCTAGCAGACCAAAGACACAGAGAAATGTGTTAAATGTTGGATTTAATTAAAAACCAAAGGGAAAATTGGAATTCAACAGACATATGCAAACTCCATGAGGATGAATTTAGGGCAACGGTAATAAATATACTCATGAAAATCAAGAGAAAAATAAAGAAAGAAAAAGAGAACAAGAAAGGTAAAACAAATGAAGCAGCTCAAAACAAATATTATAGAAATAAACAACACAGTAGTAGCTGAAATAAAGAACTCAACAGAGAGACTCTAAAGTAGAATGGAAGAAGTCTCCATTATATCAGTGAGCTAGAAATAAAACAATCAGGCACATCATCAGAGAAAAAAGAAATAAAAGAAATGAAGACAGCATAAAAGATCTATTGGACAACATCAAAAGGAACAACATTCACATGAGAGGAGTTCCAGACAAGAGAGAGAAAATGGGACAGAAAATGTATTTTCAGAAATAATAACTAAAATTTCCTACCCTGAGAAAAGAAGCAAACCTCCTGATTCAGGAAACTCAGAGTTTCAAACAAAGAAACACTAACAGACCTACACCAAGAAAATTATCATAAAATATGCAACATTCAAGATAGAGAAATATAAAAGAAGCTAGAGAAAAACAAGTCACATACAAAGGCATTACATAAGATAGTCAGCGAATTTCTCAGCTGACACTCTACAGGTCAGAAAGGAATGGCGTGATATATTCAAAGCATCGAAAGAAAAGAATTTTCAACCTAGGATATTGTACTCTGTAAGATTATCACTTAGATTACTAAAAAAGAAAAAGGAATTCATCACCACAAAAACAGATCTACAATAAATAATAAAAGAGGCTCTATAAAGTTTAGGGAAATCCACTTAACAACAATGAGATCAAAATGTAAAAAGTGGGGAGATGTGGATAATTAGAATGAGTCAAAGACTAATTTGTTTTACATAAAAGTAGAAAATAAACTTAGAATTCTTGACACTAACTCTAGGTTACCTCAAAGCACTTCTCCAGGGAAAAAGCAAAAAAGGGAAACCAATCCAAATATAATTACACCCAACCCATCTAAGAAGAGAAAAAGAACACTAGCACTATCTATTCCAACATTGAGAAGATAAATTGAAAATTGACAATAAATAGTTATATATCAATAATCATCTTAAATGTTAATGAACTGAATCCACCAATCAAATGACACAGTGTGACCTAATGTATTAAAAAGTATAATCAAACCTTCTGTTGCATTCAGGATACTTGCCTTCTTTCAAAAAATAAATGTAAGCTAAAAGTCAATGGTTGGAAGAGAAACGTACTAATGCAACTAAAAAGAAGCAGGAACAACTATACTTAGGTCAGATTAAAGATGTCCAACTAAAAAGGATAGCAATTCAGGGGTCAATATATCAGTCAAGTATTATCAGAACTAATAAGAAACCTTTATAGTAGCATAGTAATAGGAAACTTCAACATTCCACTTATAACAATGGACAGTTTAACACAGCAGAAAATCAGTAGGAAAACAACAGCTGTTAATGACCAATTAGAACAGTTTGGTCTAATAGACATATATCAGACACTTGATCAAATGACCACAGAATTTACATTCTTTTCAAGTATGCGTGAAACATTCTCAAGGATAAACTGTATATTGGTAGATAAAACATGAATCAAAAAAATCGACAAAGATGGAATCATATGAAGCATATTCTCTGTTCACATGACTTAAAAAATGCTAAGAGATAAACAAGAATGAGAACATTAGCTACCAGAATCTACAGTATTCTTCAAAAGCAGTATTAGGAAGGAAGTTCATTGTAATCCAGGCCAACCTGAATAAACAAGAAATATTGCAAATAAACAATTGAACTGTACATTTAAGACAAATATACGTGGTATGTCCTGGTGGAGCAATAGGTAGTTCAATCACCTCCCAAGGACGTCGGCTGTATACCCCTGGGTTCAAGTCCTGGATCTGGGAAGAACAATGTGAATAACTAAAAATGAAATATAAATAAAGTGAATAAAGTGCTTCCTCCTCCTTTCTCTTCCTGCCTTCATTCCAGCCTAAAAATTGCCTTAACAAATAGAAAAATAGGAATAATTAAGGCCAAAAACCAGCAGAAAATAATAAATAGATATTCAAGCAGAAATAAATGAAATAGAAAACAGACAATAAAGGAAATCAATGAAACTAAGTTTTTTTCTTAGAAAATTAAGCAAAATTCACAATTCATTGGTTAGATGCCAAAGAAGAAAGAGAGAAAACTCTCATAACTAGAATCAGAAATGAAATGAGGGCATTTACAACATGATACTACAGAAATACGAACATCATAGAGACTACCATGAACAGCTCTCTGCCATTAAAGTGGACAACTTTGAGGACGTGGACTTATGTTTAGAAAAAAAAGTCTACCAAGATTGAACCTGGGAGAACTGGAAAACCTGAACAGAATTATAATAAGCATGGAAATTCAAGAGGTAATTAAGAGAATTGCATTCCTTAAGAGTAAAAGTTCAGATTGATAGCTTTACTGATGAGTTTTATCAATATCAATCTCAAACTCTTCCAAAATGTGGAAGAACAGGAAATACTTTGAAATGATGTATACAATGGAAACTGTAAGTCCTTAAAAGAAATATAAAGATGCTTCAACATATATAAATCTATTAATTTTATATACCATATCAACAGGAGCAAGGAGAAAAACCATATGATCATATCAATAGATGCAGAGAAAACTTTTGACAAAAATCAAACATCCATTCATGTTAAAAACAAAACAAAACTGCATAACATGGGGGTGATAGAAAGTACATACCTCATCATAATAAAGACCATATATGATAAAAGTAAAATCAATATCATAGTCAATGACAGAAAAAAAAAGCATTTCCTCTAAGTTCAGGAGCAAGGCAAGACTGCCCACTATTACCACTGCTATTTAACATCATACTGTATGTATTAGCCAAAATAATTATGCAAGAAAAAAAAAGGACTCAAATTGGAAAGGAGGAAGTAAAACTATCAATACTTACAGAGAGTATGATTATATATATAAACCCTAAAAATTCTACCTAAAACTAATCAATGAATACAGTTAAAGTGGCAGGCTATAAAATCAAGGCACAAAAGTCTGTCTAATTTTGGTATGCAACCAACATGCTAGAAGAAAACAGAATCAAGTAAACCATACCATTTCAAATAGAAGTAAAAAGAATTAAATATCTTGGAATGTACTTAACAAAGGAGGTGGAAGAGCTGTATAATGAAAATTACAGGTTCTTAATAGAAATAGAGGAGGACACACAATGTTAGAAAGACATGCCATGATCATGAATGGGAAGAATCAACATTATTAAAACGGTCATTCTACCTAAAGCAACATACAGATTTAATGAAATCTTCATTAAAATTTGACAGGATTATTTCAAGGAAATAGAATAAAAATCTTTAAATTTGTATGGAACAATGAAAGATTCTGAATAGTCTAACAATTATGAGAAAAAAGAACAAATCTGGAAGGATTACATTTCCAGACACTGAGGTATACTTCAAAGTGATAGTGATCAAAATGGTATCGTACTAGAGTAGTAACAGAGGCTTGCATCAGTAAATAGAACTGAATCACCAGAAACTGACTCATACACAACCAGTCAGTTAATCTACAACAAAAGAGTCAAACGTATGTGATGGAGAAAGGAACGTCTTCTCAATAAATGGTGTTGGGAAAACTGGACAGCCATATGTGAAAGAATGAAACTAGACCACTCTAATGCATTCACAAAATGGCTAGTTGGATTAAGAATCAAAACCCTACATACTGTTTACCAGATACTCAGGTAAGATCCAGAGACAAACATGCGCAGTGAAGGGATAGAGAAAGGTACTCCAAGTCAATAATGAAACTACAAAAGCAGGAACCTACAAAATAAAAATAACAATCAAATTAAAAAATGGGCAGATCTTAATAGAAATGTCTCTAAAGAAGATATACAGATGGTCAACAGGCACATGAAAAGATGGTCTAATTCTCTTATCGCTAGGGAAATGCAAATCAGAGCAACAATGTGATATCGCCTTACACCAGTGAAAATGGCTATCACACAACAAAATGAAAACATTTCCTGGAAATTGTTGATGAGAATGTCAGTGGTACACCCATCATGGATAGAAGACTGAGGAGTCCTCAAAAAAAATGGACATCCCATATGATCCAGTTATGCCTCTGCAAGGTTTTTGTCTTTAAAACACACTTATCAAGAGATACATGAATCCTCATGTTTGCTTCACTGTTATTTACAATAGCCAAGAGCTGGAAACAACAGGGCAGATCATCTGCTATTTTAGAGCATACAGCAAAATGTGAGAATACTCTTAATGCCTACAATATATCTTAACTAATATTATAAATATCAGGAATTATTAATATTCTAACTCAAGCTCTACCTCTTACAGTTGTATGTACAGAAAACTCTTCTTTTGAATCCTTTACTGCTTAATATTTTTATTGTTGTTTGAAATCATCATATGCTGCCTTCTGCTGGAAATGATTGTCATTATATTTTTGTTTTATTGTCTTAATTATAATATGTAATTAACCACCTCTGTGTAATGATGTGGTTTCATGTTTATACCATACCTTTCACTTAGATCTTGCACATCTACTAGCAATTATTTATGACTACATAAAATGATTGATTTCCTTCTTTTTTGAATGCTTTAACAATATAAGTGACTCTCGAAATCCTTTCCTATTAGTTTCTAAGATGTGACTACACAAGGGAGAATGGATTTTATAAACGTCATTCTTTCTGACTTTTTAGAGAAACATTTAACCTTGAAATCAGACTAAATTGTACATAAATAAATTATGAATTTTCTTTTGTTATCTGGTCATATTGAACAAATAACTTGGTGATCAAGTATGATTTTTCACATGATCCTTTCTTTAGAATCATTTATTTTACATTGTTATCAGCATCTAGCCTTATATTAGTACAATTTATCTTCCTATTACGACTTTTTCCTTTTAGTAGTTCCACAATCTAGTAAATCTGTATCAATTTAGGAATGTTCTACCAAAAAATCAAGCAAAAAAGTCTCATAAAATAATACATTACACCTGGATAATTAAACTTCGATAAACATTTTTAATTGTCAAAAGGAAAAATAAATAAAAGCAAGGAAATATAAAAATATAGAAAAGGGACACATCCTGTGTCTTAGGCTGTTGAGAAGCTGGTGTGTATAACAGACCTGGATTTGAGACCCAGGCTGTTATGAAATTCCCCCAAAATAAAAAAAGATCAACAAAATAACTAAAGATATTTCTTTGCTTTCTCCCTCCCTCCCTCTCTCTCTTCCTTCCTTCCTTCTTTCTCCACTCCTTCACTTTTACTTCCTTTCATATATATATAGAGAGAGAGAGAGAGAGAGAGAGAGAGAGAGAGAGAGAGAGAGAGAGAGAGGGAGAGAGTGTTAAAGAAAAATTTAAATTTATTCATGATACTCATTAAAGAGAATAAGGCATACATTATCCAGGGAACTATGCAAATAGGATTAGGAACCACTACACTGGTGTTTTGTATTGCGATTGGGCTCAATTCTGGATACAAGGAAAGTGGGAATTTATAGGCAAGGTGGGTATGAACGTAGATGGATAAAATGTGCAATAGATGAACGTACAATGGATAAAAAATTAAAAGGTAACACCAGGGGTAAAGATTTCCTATGCCTAAACAAGCCAATAGGTATCTTGCTGAAGGCATGATAGGTTCATCGAATATCACCTGGGGGATGATAGAGGATGAGGAATCTGAGAAAACCAGAAGTGATCCAATATCCGGGATAAGGAATTCTGACTAAAGTGACTTAGCAGGATGCTTGTTAAAACTGGACAATGTAGAAGTGAACACAGAATTCCAAAAGTTTGAGGATTAGTTGCACAATTGTTCATATCAACTGGTCAGTGGAAAAAAGAAAGACATATGAACATGAATCTTCTTTACAAATGGCATCCATGAGGTATATAATCTTTCCAGAGGCATAAAGATGCTTTAAAAGAAAAAAAAAAAAAGTCCAAACTGAGCAATTTAAATGTGAGGATATTTGTAACACCATGATTTTGTGATTTTTGTTTTGCTAGCAAAAATTTCCAATGAACTTGCACCTGCAGAATTGCATACTGCAATTACATTCAGCATGTTATTCTGTATGTACATAAGATCAGGTCATACGTTCCAATAATTTTAAAGTTTACAGATGATGTAATTAATAAGTGCTATTGAAAGGTATAAAATCTGACTTGGAGTTCTGGTGGCATGTTTGTATGTTGCTTTATTTGTTAGAGCTGTCAGTTATTTTGATCAGCATACTAGTATTCTAAAATTGAAAAAAGAAATAATCTAGGATTGCTTATTGAGTTGTATGTCTTTACAGAATATAATTTATTTTTTCTCAATGTAACACTTTAATCTCTAGTAAGAATTACATTGAAAACATTTCCAATGATCCTGAGATTTGTCTTATGTAGTAGCTCAGATAATTGTGAAAAGAAAACTATTATATTATTGATTTTTTGCCAAGTTCCTTGGAAGTATTAGCATAGAGAAGCACTTGCCCTGGGATTAAAAGTGGATTATGTGGTCCATCATTCGCACTTTTATTTAACTCACTCCACTAATAGGTAATTTCTCAGGTGAACAGTAGCAAGCTCACTTTAAGCATTAAAAGTTCCGTCTTTCCCAAAGTCACTATAATTCACCTAGCTGACGTGAATATATATGGAACATTAGAACATCTCTCCAAATTTTGATTCTATCTTCTCCTGATTTTTCAGTAACTAATTGTCTTACACAACAAAGGAAGATTGATAGTTGATGTGCATAATATTTTAAATACAGTAGTATCCAATATGTTTTATGCATAAGGGTATATCCTTTTCTGCATTTGTTTTCAAATATTATTTCTTTCAATTTCACTGAAATTGTCATTTATATCTATGAAATTTCGATGATCATATAGCACTGTTATTTTATCCATTGATCCCGAAAATAAATGCTGTCAAAACTTAGCAAAAAAAACACTGAAAAATTTGCCTTTTAGGGCATAAAAGAAAATTAATTTGTATTATAAGGAAAGAAGATAAATTTTCTTTTAGACTTGTAAGACAATGAATAACATAGAATGGAATTAGTAGAGAACTTGACTCTACTATGGATGATAAAATGATGAGTCACTGGAAAATAACTGAGAGTGTGATGACAAGATTATCTATCATGAGTTAAATTATATCACCCCCAAATTTATATTTTAAGGTCCAAATCTCCAGTACCTCAAAATGTGACATTATTGGAAGATAAGACCTTCACAGAAGTTATTAAAGTAGGCTATAAACCAATACGGCTGTTGTCCTTATAGGAAGAGGACATTTGGATATAAACACACATAAGAGAGATGATTCAGTGAAAAACAAGTAGAAGACAGCCACATGCAAGGGAAAGAGAGAGGCCTGGAGCAGAACTCTTTCTCACAAACCTCAGAGAAAGAAGCAATCCTGACAACATCTTGATTTAGAACTTTCAATTTCCAGAACTGTGAGACAATACCAAATACCAAAACTGGTATTTTTTTGTAACAATCTTAGAAGCAAATACAGTGTCATTCTGAAAAATGTCACCCTACAGTTAGCATCAATATGGAAAACACTATTCACAAAATCTTGAGATTATAATTCAATAAAAGAAAATTGTGCATATAATTCTGAGAGTATTACTCTGTTTAAAGCAGTTTTAATTTGATGCTAACATAAGCTATAATAATATTCTATGTGAAATTAGGCACCAGAGTGAAAATAATTCCTTGAAAAATAAAACCGCCTTTTAATGTTTTTTTTTTTTCCAGTTGCTTCTTGACAAATACTTGTGTACTCCTTTCTGCTATTCCATTTCATTACATATAAAAGAGAAACTTTTATTCTTTTTTTTCTTAGAAAACCACTTTTTAGGCTTTACTTTTTTTCATACTGAACAACATGGGGAAATAGTTCTGAATTTTTTACATTATCTGTAGGCAAACGTTTTATAATACAAGCAATTAAAACAAAGGCAATCTAATGAAATATAATAATGACATAAAATTATAATGATTTTGCTAGCCACAAATAACTGATTTTTAAGACTGATGTAATTTTCATCATTAGGAACTATTGAAATAAAGATAAAACAAACCTGAAATTATTACAATAATGTGATTTTTATTGAAATCAGAATCTAATAGAACTTTATGAGATAGTGGAAATAATCTTATCTTTGATTTCCAATCAGACGGCCACAAGCAGATTTATAATCAGATGGCTATTGAGAAATTAAAATGTGACTATTGAAAAAAAGGAAATTAAAACCACACTAAACTACATAAAAGTGAATTTATATTTGGCAAGGAAACCATGAATAATCGATGGGGAAAGATAGTCTTTTAAATAGTTTTATGGAAACAGAATAATCACAGCAGAATAATAATATTAGAGTCATATCTTACACTAATCACAAATATTAACTTGAAATGGTTGAATTATTCAGTCCCGAAACCTTAAAAATACTAAATGAACACATAGGAAAAATGTCTCATAACATTTGCCTTTCCAAATAATTTATGAAACAAAAACAGAAGCAAAAGAAAAGCAAAATCAAAATAGTGGGAATTTTTCAAACTAGAAAGCTTCCACACAAAATGGAACAGTCAACTAATAGAAAAGACAACCTATCATATGGGGAAATATTTATAAATCATTTATCTGATAAATGCTTAATAAACAAAGTATATAACTCAGTATTTCAAAAATACGTGAATGATACTCATTAGACATTAAGGAAACCCAAATCAAAACCGCAAAGTGGTTTCATGTCACATCTATTAGAATATCTATTTTCTAAAAAAAAAAAAAAAAAAAAAAAAAAAAAAAAAAAAAAAAAAAAAAAAAAAAAAAAAAAAAAAAAAAAAAAAAAAAAAAAAAAAAAAAAAAAAAAATGCCCCAAAGATTGCAAATGTAAGCAAGGATCTATTTATATGTAAAGGAAACCCTTATGCACTATTATCAGTCACTATAGAAGCAGTATGGAATTTAATCTAAAAATTTAGTCAAACCACCATAAGATTCAGCAATCCCACTACAGAGTATATATATCCAAAGAGTAAATATATCCAGAGTATATATATATCCATATAAATCCATGTTATTTGTAGTATTATTCACAATAGTCAAGATTGAAACATGGCATAATTGTTTATGAATAGATGGATAAAGAAGATATGATTAATAGATAATAAGCAGATATAAATGGGATATTATTCCACCATGGCAAGGAAGAAAGTCCCATTTTGCAACAACTTTGCACCTTGAGACATTATACTGTTGAAATAAGCCATATGGAGAAAGAAAACTGCTGTATTATATCAGTTACATGTGGAATTTTAAAAACAAACTCATAGAAACAGAGGCTAGAATGGTGACCGTCAGAGAGTAAAAGGTGGAGAATTGGAGAGATGTTGATCAAAGAGTACATACTTTAAGTTGAAGATGAATAAATTCTGGAAATATAATGCAAGACATGGTAATAATAGTTGATATAAAGTAAAATATGTTGATAAAGGTTAACATACTTGAAAATTGCTAAGAGAATAGATCTTAAATATTCTCACCACATATTAAAAAAAATGGGTTTTTTTTGTGGTGATTGGAGGTGTCAACTAACCCTATATGGCAATCATTTTTCAGTAGATTTAGGTATCCAAACATCATATTGTACACTTTAGTTTGCATTACATGTCAATTTATATCAATAATGGTGACAAGAAGTGGCTCAAAGTAAATTATTTTAAATATAACTTAGATATCTAGCTTATACTTTTCAATTGATCCATAACACAAACATTTCATTAGTTATTTTTGCATTTTTATCAAGAGCTATGGAAGTTAGCAAATATTTAGAAAAAACATTCAAACCTAGAATTTAAAACTTTATTTTGCCCATTCAGTGGGTTAGAAGTAAACAAAGCAGAATATTAAAATCTATGTCCCAAATTACAAGTCAGATCACTTTCAATGAGTCTATTTAAAGGACACTACTAACTTAAATACAAAAGATAATTCATAAATTTGATTACATTTGGTAATTTGTCAAGATAATTTTATAATTTCTTTTTTATAGATGAAATATCTTGGAAAATTTGATGGTAAGAAATAATATGAAGACTAGTGGTCAGTTATCTTGTAAAATGCCTCTCAATTTGTATTTGAGTTTTCTTGTACAAGGACCGAGGTTATAGTTTTGGGAATATGGATCTGAAGACTAACACAGGAGTGATGCTCTCATATCATTGTACTTTCTCAGGGACACACATGTCACTGTGATTAATTTCTGGTCTTATTAACTTGATCACTTGGTGAAGGCAGTATATTCCTGATTTCTCCACTTAAAGCAACTTTTTTCTCCCTTTCCATTTTCCATTCATTATAACTGAGTCACAACACAAGCCCAATTCAGAGGGAGGATAATTAAATTCCAACTCCTGCAGGGAGTATCAAAGGATTTATGGTTAGATATGAAAATAACACAGCAATTAAATATATTGGAAGGAAGGTATGTTGGAGCTGCACATATTTTTATTCTCTTAAAATTTGTATGCACTGATTTTAGTATTTATCAATAGATGTTACCTGAAACAATCATTACCATAGTTTTCAAATGGAGATTTTCAATTTCACTCATTTCCACCCTAACTTAATGGATTTCTGTAGGATAATATCCTTTATTCCTCATTTATTCACTGAATTATTCACACCAGTATAGACACAAAGATATTTATTCTATGCTTAGTAGTGTAATAAATGCAGTGTTATTCATCACTTAACTTTTATCTTTGGCCAATGGGAACTCTTTCAGATTGAACATGCTCCCACATCACTTTTTTTTTTTTTTAATTTCAAAATTAAGTACCTCTGTACTTTTTGTCACAGCAAGATGCCTTCCAACTCTTCTTGTATATCTCTTGCCCCTAGATTCAACCTTTCATGCTAGCTTTACCCACTTCTCCAAGGAGCATTGAAGTTTCTATTATAATTACATTCATGAACAAGATTTAGGTCTTAAGTGTGCCTGTTGCTACTGGACTTTCATAGCTCTTAGATTCAGTCTGGAGACAAAGCTAGTATAAATATATCTATGTAGACTAAGCTGTCTATAAACACCTATCTATTTTGTTTCCACTCTATATGCAAGTGATATATTTAAAACAATGAGAGTTCATACTGATTTCTTGGACTCTCATTTAATATAGTTGGGTTCTTTTTAGGTTTCTTCCTGTTGTCTTGTATCAATCTCCCTTTTTACCTATATATTTAGCTAGTAAGATAATTACTTCTTTCTTTGACACTGAGAACTTGACTCCCTTTATGGATAATTTGTTTACATATTTTCCAACCCTGGTATACAATACTGGATTCCGATTTTTAGCCCATATAGTATGAGAAACACATTTACCAACTGTAGTGTAATGTACAATTCTTTCAGTCTTTTTCCTTAGAGTAACCAAACCTAAAATAATCCAAAAATATTTAGGTTACTTTTTCTACACTCTTTTAGGTGAAATTATGTCATATCTTTGTTAATACACTTGAATGTATTGTTATAGGGCAATTTAAGCATATTAAGAAGTTTAAATCAATAGATACTTAGGTCAGTCCCTTTTCAATGCAAACGTATTCTACTAGAAACATCTAATTTGTAGAAATGAGTAATTTCTATATTATAGTCACAGGGATAATAAAGAAATGTCACTTATCTTTCTGGGTCCCAGAAAATACCATGAAATGTTGCTCCATAAATATAAACCACTATATTGCTCTGCATTGTATTTTAATGATTTGATGGCTTAGGGAAAATATCAGGAACATACAGTTTTTTTTAAATGTGTAAAACAAAGTTATCGTAATAAAAACTATATGAAATAAATTACATATATCACTTCTGGGATGACACAAACGAAAGCTTGCATGATTCCGCTATTCCTAATTTTTCTTTCTAAAAACTGTTTAATTCATATGTCATAGCTGCAAGAAAAATAAAAGCTGAATCACTTCAGATTTGATATATGAAAGAAATAAGCCTATATGAAAGCAAGTGCTGGGTTTTTCTTTCTTTTCTTTTTTAGAAAGATACTTTTCAAGGATTGCAATGCAGGAAGGATTCTGTGTTTGTTAGAGGTAATATTAGGAATGAAAGTGATGTTCTGTGTGTGGTGCATGCCAGGGTGTGAGAAGTTATTTGTTATTCTACTCAAATGAAGATCATAGGAACCAATATATACTGGGGAATAATAAGGCATATATTAAATTTATGAGACCAATTAACACAATAGACTGTCTCCTAGTCTATTACATTGATGAATTAGTTCATGACTCCTTTGGTACAGATCTGTCATATTAGGCAGCACGACATGCTTTGTCTTGGGGCCAGTCTGCTCAGCTAGATGCCACTTTTCTATTCCTGCCTTTTAATATCTACATCAGTCAAACCCCTGTTTATGTTGAGATTCCTTGCTGTTGAAAACTCATGGATTTCTATTAACTAAAACAAAACAAATGCAAATAGCCTACTAGAAGTATAATGGAAGTTGTCAGTGGTGTGAACAATAAGAGGGAAAAGTAGTTCAACTGTAATATCAAAAAAGTATTGTGATTCTCACAGGTATATACTTTATGATTCAATGAAGCAAGTGGACTTCAATAAGATTTTTGTTTATAGACATGTATAACATGAGATAATAGTGGAGGAAGGAACAGAGAGAATATTAATTTATTGTAAGAACGCCACACATATTGGACAAAGAGTCGGGGTAAACTTGAGGGGGCAGTTGAGTCTAATGCAATAAGGAGAATAAGTTATTCACTTTCCTCAAACAAATACAGAGAGACATGTAACTTACATGACTGACCTGTGTCAAGTTTTATATTATTATGTAGTAAAATGGGTATCCAATAATAAAGCCATTAAAAATGGGTCAAAGTTATTTCTCTCCAACCATAGAAAAACATATGCATATATCTAGCTCTCTCAATTTTTCATGAAAAAAGCAAAAGTCTAGCTTTTTATTAAAAATTAACCCAAATTAATGCTTATGAAGTTTTTATAATATTCAAGAAACACATTCCTATGATCTTGTTTTGGACTAGTGTTTACCAATTTGTCACTCATGCCATTAATGCTTGATACTGTTCTTTCCAGAACTTTCCAAGTCTACAGTTATATACACCAGAATTTGTGGTTATTACTACAGACAGAAATTTAACTAAGAGTTTGTTCAGTTGGTCCTTAAATTAAGCATACTGTTCAGCAGATGCACTGCAGTGAAAGTTTCTTGGATTTTTCTAGGGTGGCATGTATAAGCAGTGATGCTCATATCAAAGTGAGAAGGACTAAGGAGGGAAGAGTGTTTAGTCAACAAACACAATTCTTGCAAGAGTCCTATGGTGCTCTCTGACTTTGCATTCATAAAAGATTTTGGAAAAACATGTCATCTGAATGCCAAAGATTTGATGGGACCAGAAACATAAACCATCTTTAAGTGCATGTCCTGGTGGCCTAAATCCACATACATACGAATCTACATATATATGAAGGAAGGGAGTTTGAGATTAGGGGCTGGGAAAACAACTAGGATGAATGACTAAATAAAATAAATAAATCCTTCCTTTTATACCCTGATTGCCTATTCACATTCATTCCTCCCTGATCCTTTACTTTTAAAAATATATTTAAAATATTTAACATTTGTGTTCCCTGGTGGAGTAGCATTTAGGTCAGCTGCCTCCTAAGGAGCACAGTTCACAGACATGCCAAGGACCCAGTTCATATTCTAGGGGGAACAACCAACGTGAATAACTAAAAAATAAAATCAAATACTTCTTCCTCCTCTTCCTGCCTGCTTCCCTACTTGCCTTCATTCCATCCTAAATATTTCCTTAAAAAAAGATATTTGAGTTTATAATAGTTAGGAATGTAAGATGGGGATCATCAGGACACTATGAAAACTGAAAAGAAATGTCATATTATATAAATAATATGTGATTCCCTGTACTGCTGTTTGCCTAACACCAGACCATCTCTATTATTCACTTATTCTTTATTCTGCACTCTAAAAGGATAGCTAACATACAAATTATAACTGATAAGCATTTGAGGAGAAGTCACATTGCACACACTGTCTACAGCTTAGTGAGCTCTGAGGCATATATCCATGAATTTATGTTATATTTTATAAAACTGACTGGCTTATAGAAAGGTCATAACAAATATTAGTTGTTATTATGAGGATATTAATCATTTTTAAAGGCATGTATTTGATTTACTAATTTGTCCTTGATATCCCTTTTGAGTATTATCCAAATGGACTGAGAAAACTGGCTAGTTTAATAAATGGAGATTTATTTAATTTTTCTTACCATTAAAGTCCTTCCTGATTGATAAGAGAGCTTTACATCCATCTTCCTTAGCTTTAAAGTTGTTGCATGTAACGATGATTTATGATACACAATGAAATAGTAGCCAATAACTGAAAACATCTGCACTTCAGCCATCTGTTTGTGCCTAAATACCAGATGCTATATATGTTGAAAATTTATATTTACTAAAATTGCCTTAATACATGTATTTAACCCACTTGTAATACTACAGCTAACAAAGCAGCACAGACTAGAAATGTTTTTGGTTCACTGATGAATTCAAAGCATTCAGCACATCTCAGTACATTAAGTATAATGTTTTGGCAGGTGATATGGAAATATAAAATAATTTTAACTGAATACCTAAAGGTTTGTGATGGGTGGAAAGAATTGTATTCTGTGGCTACATTACCAGTGGTATACAACAGATTAGAATTTTGATAATTAAAAAAATATGTTGATAGACATTCTGTGGTGAGGGAGGAGATACTGTGTCAGATATATTATAAGTTCAAAAGAGTTTTTATCATGGTAATGGCAATGAGTATTTCTATAAGAAACAAGAAAGTTTATTTAATGCTTCTCTCACCTCTAAATATTCCCACACTTGTTTGACCAAAGTTCATTTTCTTCCCTATTTTCCAGAATACCTGTCCTAAGCCTGTGATTCCTAATGTGTGAATCTCAGAGAATATATAGCTTCTCCTGTCTAAATTTTAAGCCTACCTTGTCCTCAAATTTGAAAAACTTTGTTCTAGATGACGAAACTGGAGGAAAGAAAAACAGAAAATCTGGAAAGGAAATATATTAGATATCTTTGGGGACGGCATTTGTATACAAGATCACTAACCCTCTGCATAAAAGAATTTGAATTTGAAAACTCAGAAGAATTATGTGTCAAAACAGAATATTCCATGCTTCTGTCATTATTACTTAAAATTTGAGATTTATTTCTTATAGAGAACTAGCTCCAATTCATCTATAAATCTCTTAAAAAGAAACTCATTGACAAATGTTATATATTAGCATGCCTCTGCAAATACTGATTCCTTAATAATTTAAGAAAACAATTTATATTCAGCAGAGTGATATATGGGAAAATATTACACATAACTATCTAAATATATATATACATATAAATATATACTCTACACAATATGTGTGCATGTGTAGTTGTTGCTTTTGTATCATAAAGGCAGGAAGCAGTAAAAAAATCCATTTCTTCCAGGTTCATTCTACTGAATGATAAATAAATGTAAAGTTAATCT
The DNA here is from genome assembly GCA_004363575.1 of Solenodon paradoxus. NCBI lineage: Eukaryota > Metazoa > Chordata > Mammalia > Eulipotyphla > Solenodontidae > Solenodon > Solenodon paradoxus. Next base: position 161,893 of record RJWH01000074.1, read on the forward strand.
ATGTTACATAGAGCAGAACTTACCCTTTCAAGGATCTGGTACAATAATATCCAAATTATGGCCCAATAAGTTGACTAAGTAATGCTTTTCCTTCATTTAATTTATTGTGTGTGTATACACACATGTGTTATTTGAACATGTACACACTAACAGTTTTCATAGATACTCCAGCTTCAAGAATTTTGATTAATTAGAATTAAAAAAAAATCCTGAAGACATTTAGAAATACTAAATTTTAAAATAGCAAAACCAAACTAGAAAATATTTTATTTTAAACCTTATCTTCTAGAAATAAAGAAGGATAACAAAAATTTTGCTAATTTTGAATATCATATTACTCTAAGCATTTTCCTCAATTCTGGAACATTTTTTTGACACCCTAACTCTTCTCAAGATGTTTCACTTCCAAATGGATAGAGAACAAAGCAGCATGAGAACAGGAAAATGATTTTTCTTAACTTTCCTTCAATTGGTGGCTCAGCAATAAAAAGTGAAAATATTTGACTTTTGTATAACCAGAAAATTATTTTTCTGTTTAGAGTATATGAATAAAATTAAATAAAAACTACGGTAAGTTGTTACAACTTGTTTTTCTACCTATTTTAACAAATACAACTGAGAACACAAATGTATATTCTGCTATATGCAGCTATTTTTTTTAGGAAAATAAAATGCTAAAAGCTTACATTTTTTATGTTTTTTAGAAAAATTCCTTTCAGTCATTAACAAGTAAAGTGGAATCTCTTATAATAATCCTGTCAATAATTCTGTCTTTTTTTCTGTTTGTACTGTCACTGTGATGGCCATTGAACATAACACACCATTTTTTTTCAAGAAAATGATTTCTGTTTTTGCCATAAACTGGCTCAATCCCTGCTTACCTGCTGTATTAATGTGTTTGCATTTAACCAAGTATCCATTAATGTGACTTCTTTGAACATTTCAAATGTCACATTTTAGACACATATTTTGACCAAAAATAAAAACATTTTGTCATATAAATTATGACATAGATAAAGAATGTAGAGATCTGATTTTAAAGCTTCTGCAATACCAGAAGCGTGGTATTGATTTTTATATATCAAAACAACACATCACTGATACATTTCAGGAAAAAATGATGGTATCAGAGTGAGAGAAATTTTATACAGATCAGAGAAGGAATATGTTACTCCAGTAGTCAAAATCTATATGGCATTGTCATAATTATTATCAGCAACCGATCTGAGATATTGAGTTGAGAAATGAGATATCTACTTTGGTGACTTTCATAAAATTTAAACAGACTTTAGTAAAGGAATTACTCCCTGAAGAGAGCACAGAATATTGACACAAATGTTCAGGTTCAAGTACAGGGAATACATCAAAAATCAGGCGAAGACTCAGGCAGAGTATCTTCATGAGAAATTATTTTTCTCATTTTCCTTGTTAAGACTAACTTAAGCAATGTATCAAAGTCTTTTAAAATTTAATAATAGAATTTTAAAACTGAAGAATTCTTAAATATGTTCAATTTCAACCGGTCAGAAAGTTGCAGCTGAAAGTGAGTAATGCTAATTACTTATTGCTGTGGTAGTACCTGGGTAGATTAGTGAAATACTTTTGATGCAGCAAGCAATACAGAAATTGACCAATTCAGCAAATCTCAAGCAGTTTATTTTGCTGTGCTTTCCTCCTAATGATGACATGAAGAGTTGGCTAGTTTTCTCTTTTAACATTAGAAAGCTCATCTATTGATGAAAGAAGTGATACTCATGTTTTAGTTTTCCAAGGGGAAAAAAATTAAATACACATACACATATGAATCATAATATCAACATAATTATAACACCTTATCTAATCAACATTTCCATTTTTACACTTGAGAATATTTTGGGCAAGCCAAGTCTGTAAAGTACCTTTGTAGTTCAACACAAGCATGTATCTAGAATGACTGATTTTCTCTATTTTCACTTTGGAGTTGCATCCCAGATGACAGATTAGCTCCAATATACATTGGAAAGTTTACAGGGGACAAAATAAAGTGTATACCTTGAGATTTTGGTTCTATTTTTTCTTTATTGTATTCTTACACTCTCTGTAGTTGTTACTACATTCAGATAACACACACTGGTAGACAAATGACAGAATTCAGTTCTCTTAATTCTTGAGTTGACCTGCAAATTGCAATGATGCATTCTTTTTTTCATGAAACTGATAGTTCTCTAAATGTATAGAAGTACAGAAGTCTGATCTATAAAGCAATTGAATATAACATTAAGTTAAAACATGGATGTGGTAGGAGGCAACTTTATATTCAAGCTTGTACTCTTATTTAGAATCTGAGTATTGTTTGCAAAGTGATAAACATGATTTCTCAGTTTCCTTATAAAAAAGAGTATAATGTAAATTCTAGGTCACATTTTTAAATAAATTGAAATTTAAAAGACATTAATTTCTGTATAATACATAATCTGATATCAGTTGATAAGAGTATTCAAGATAAGAGTGTTTTCAAAGCGCCATTTTTTAATTCTCTTTCTAATGATTCATTACATTTTTACCATATTATACACATGCCTCACCAATTTTGTGTTTGCTCCTATATTATCTTTATTTCATCTACCAGTAGCTAAAAGTAACAGAAATTGTGGAAATGCTTAAGTTGTCATTCAATAATAATATATAATCGGTGTTTACAAAGATGTTAAAATCTATTGTGAGGACAGATAATTAAACAAAATGCAATGGAAAGGAAATCGGGTATCAGTTTGCAGTTGACTGTTAATATCTGAAAAAAATGAAATTATTTGTTAATATTTCTGAATGTTATGAGAAATATGTGGGCTTAGTCAAGAATTCGCCCACAGTAAAGAATGAAATATTATATAAGGGAGTTCAAAGTGAAGTGATAAAAAGAATTTAGTACTCTATCATATTAGATAATCATATAACTCATTTTTATAGACATTATGCAATTACTACTGATAAAAGCTCTATGATGTGGAGATAAAAATTTAAACAATTAAGTACATGTCCATAATTATACCGGTTTTAAATTATTGAGTCAAAAATTGATAAAATGAGATATTCTAATGGCTTCAGCGATAAAATTGAGAACTTTCCTTGGAGAGACAAAAGGAAAGACAAAATCCCCCAAAAAAAAAAAAAAAAAGTGCAGGAAGAATGTTTAGAACATCTCGTCTTAATACGTAAGATGGGCCGTGAATCTTTACAATGATCTTACATACCCTACACATATGAGGATTTGGAAAACAGCTCATTTAAAACTACTACAAATGTTTTGAATAATTGCGAGAGAATTATTAGGAAACATACAGATTCAGGTGTATCCTCACAGTTTGAAACTTAAGACTTCAAAAAGATGCCTGTGTTCTTTACAAGTAGTCATTTACAAAGAAAAATGTAGTATAGACCTTTATAGCAATAGAGAACTTTTTTTCCAATCTGTGTAAACATAAAAAAAAAGTTAATATAAGACAGTTCAATAAAATTAAAAAATTGCAAGTAACTTAGATGACAGTCAATGCTTATTTAAGTAGTTAAAGCACAGAAAGAACAAACACTTTGCCCAAAGTCAAAGCTAATTAATGATAGACTCACGAGCAGGAAGATCCTTTTCTGTATCACATATTGTGTGGTTTTGGCAATTTTATCATTCGCTACTTTGCCTGCACCTTTCCTTTAAAAAAAATAAAAAAAAAAAAAAAATGGAGACTGGAGGACTCTTTTGCTGTAACTCAGAAGATCACAAAGCAACAATAATTCAAGTAAAGTGAATTTTTTTAAGAAAATGTGGCTGCAGGAATAAAGGTGAATAGGCATGCAAGCAGGAAGAGAGAGGAGGAAGAAACATTTTTTTTTCAGTTGTTCGCACTGATTGCTTCCCCAACTTCCCCCGACTTGGAATTTGAACCCAGGGTTATATGGCAATTGCTCCTTTGGAGACAACTGACCTAACCACTATTCCACCAGAGCGTGTCAGGTAAAATGAATTTTAAACATAATTTTCTGTACTCACCTCCTAGTTTGTGTATGGAGACAAGACCCTAGAGCTCTGTTGAGTTCCCAGGAAAATAAATACATAAGAATGTGGTATATGTTTATTCACTTTATTCTGTAATTGGAAACCTGTGAGTCATCATAATTTGTAATTGCTATTTGGATAATACTTATCAATATATAGTTTAGCGATCTGTCAAAACATTTGAGCATTTATATAGAATATATATGTCGTTATTTAAACTATATAACTTGTTGTTTTTCCTACAGAAGAAATTAAAATATAAAGTAATTATTTCAGATTCTGTTAGACTATATAAAGTCAAAATAAACCTCAATCATCTAAAAGGATTGAGTTCATATAAATTAACTTAAAAGGATTGTGTTCATATAAATAATGTTCTCTAATCTCATTGATATGAAATTAGAAATCAATAACATAGGAAAAATAGAGAAAACTCAAACTAATAAAACTAGTAATAAAAGAAGGCGCATTATTATTGAACTTACAGAAGTAAAAATAATGAAAGAATACTATATGCAATAGTAGGCAAAAGCATAGATAATCTAGATAACTTTAATAAATTTCTAGAAACATGCAAACAAGCAAAATATACTGAAAAAGTAACAAAAATATCTTAATAGACCTACAAGTAAGTTTACTAACAAAGCAAATCTAGTACAAGAAAACTTGGAATTTATCAAAATTAAAATTTTGTGTATCAAAGAATGCTAAAAAGTACATAAAAGATTTTTAATGAGAGATAATATTTGCAAATCATATATCTAATAATGAATTTATATTCAGATTGTAGATAAACTTTTTCAGTTCATCATATAGTGATAAAAATTAATTACTTTAGCCAAGGATTTTAATAGACATTTTACCAAAATAGGTAAGATAAGGGATAATAAGACATTTAAAATGCTAAACATCATTAGTCTTTAGAGGAATGCAACTCAAAGTCACAAAGAGATACCACTTCACAGTCACTAGGATGACATTAATTCTTTTTATAAACGTAGACAACAAATATCTGCAAAGGTATGGGAAAAATACAAATCTCATACACTGATGATAGGAATGTAAAATACTGGACAGTGTAGAACAGTTTGGCAATTCCTCAAAATTTAAAAAATAAAAAGACAATGTGGCCTAGCAATTCCACTCCTAGGCATATACCCAAAAGTGCTGAAATTAGATATGCAAATACTTGCATGTGACTATTCATAACTGTAGTACTCACAATAGTCACAAGTCAGAAAAAAACCAAATGCACATCAATGAATTAATGGATTTATAAGTAAGATTCTAAAACAAATTATTATCTAGTCATAAAGTGCGTGAAGTATTTGGCGCTTTCCATAAGTTAGAGAAAAATTAAAAATATTCCATTGAGGAAAAGAAATAAGACACAAAACATAACATAATTGCTTAATTTTGCCTGTTAGAAATGTCTAGTCTAGGTAAATCTAGATGAAGGGTATAAATCAGATTTCCAGGGTCTGGATGTAGGATGAATGGAAAACGACTACTAAATAAATTCAGACTCATCTTTGGGGTTAATCAACATATTTTGGAAAAAGCTATTATATTTCCATGTTATTTTAATTTTGCTACAAAATTGCTACAAAATTGTAGACTTTGAAACAGTTTATTATAATATCAATTTCACTTCATTTAAAAAGAAACAGAAAAATAAAGGACAAAAACCATATGACTATTTTAATAAAGACAAAATCATTTGTTAAAATCCAACACATTTCTTTGATTGAAACACCCAAATCTTTAATAAACTTAGATATCAAAATTTCCTTAAATTGATAAAGCACCTTTATGAAAAACCTACTACTAACATTCCACCTAGTGGTGAAAGACTAAAAGTTTTTTTCAACAATTCTGTGCAGCATTGCACATAAATCTAACAAGGTAATTAGGCAAGGAAAACAAATATAAAGTATTGAGAATGAAAAGGAATAAATAAAACTGTCTCATTATTTAAAACATCCTAAGTAATCCACAGGAAAATTAAAGCTCAATAAGGTATTTTGGCAAGTTTGTGGTATACAAGATGAAATTACAAAAAAATAAATTGTATTTGTAAACACTAGCTTGAAAAATGTGGAAAAGAAATAACAAATTATCCATTCATAATAATATCAAAAATAAAATGCATAAGAATAAAATTTTTAAAAGTATATGACATGCAGTACAATTAAACTACAAACATTATAATAAATAAATGAAAGACCTATATAAATAGAAATATATTTTGTGTTTATATACTATTGTTCAGGTGTAGTGCTTTCAAATTTGTTCTACAGAGTCCAAACAACTACAAAATCTCAATTGGGAATATTATAAAAATTGGTAAATAATCCTAAAATTTACGTGACAATCTAAGACTCCCAGAACATGCCAAAAATCTTAAAAAGACTGACCAAGTTTGGACAACTCCCACCTTTTGATTTTAACCTGATGACAAAATAATGGCCATAAAAATGGAATGATGTCAATATTAGCATAGATATGTAGGTTAATGGAATAGAATTGAGAATACAAAAATAATCTTATATCTACATATATCTTCTTGACTTTTGACAATGGTGTCAAGACAATTTAATTGGGGAAAAATAATACTACACAACAAATGGTCTGAAGAAACTATATATACATGTAAAGATATTTGGACATATAGCTTAAACCTTATATCAACCTTTTAACTCAAAATGGATCAAAGCCTAAATATAAGAGCCAACATTATAAAACTTTTAGAAGAAGCACAAGTATACATTTCTCTTATCCTGAATTTGATGGGGTTTCTTAGATATGAAACTCAAAGCTTAGCCAACAAAAGAAAAGTAGATAAATAACACTTTGTCAAATTTTTAAAGATTTTACACTAACGGGTGCTGTTCATAAAGTGAAAAGATAACCAGCAGAAAGGGAAAATACATTTGCAAATCATCTGTTAAGAGATTATTTAAATGGAAATTCCTTCAAAAAAAATATTACCCACATTATTAGCCATTTTTGACCAATCAAAATCACAATGAGATTCTGTTTTACACCAATTAGATGTTAGAAGTAAAAGCAAAAATATAAGTGTTGATAAGTGAGTGGAGTAATTTGAATGATAAAATATTGCAGGTAACACTGTAGAATAGTTCAGTCATTTTGTAAAACACTCTAAGATTCTTAAATGATTAAACTTAGAAATGCCATGTGACTCAGTGATTTTACTCTTATGTACATTTCAAAGATCATTAAAAACATTTTTCTCAAAAAAATTTATATTTACAACACTATTCATAATAGCTCAAACACTGAAACTAACCAAGTATAAAAAAAATTGATAAATGGATAAATAGTTGTGGTAAATACATATAGTAAGATATTATTAAGCTACAAAATATTTGAAGTACTAAGATGCTACAAATGGAACAAAACTCAAAAATGTTATACTAGTTGAAATAAATGAGACATAGAAAACGTTTATAATTATATGGTTCATTTATACAAAATGTTGAAAATTGGCATATTCATAGAGACGAAAACTAATTTAGGGGTTTATAAGGGGTAAGCAGCATAACTTAAGTATCATGAAAATGTTCTGAAATTATATAGTCATGATGGTTTCCCAACTTTGTGAACATACTAAAAACAATTGAACTGTGTATCTTTAAGGGACAAATTTTATGTCATGTAAATTATATTTTAATTGAAAAGCAATGTCATTTGAAATAACTTTAAAGAAGTTGAAATGTTTACTTACACACTTAATGAATTTGTACATAATTTTATGCTGAATCATTATAATGCTGATTTTATAGTATGCAAGAACTTCTAAATGAAGAATTATGTTGTGTGTATGAATTAAAAACAGAGTCAATACTGACTCTTCCCAAATTAATCTATATATAATGCAATCCCTATCAAAATCCTAATACAGTGTTTTATAGTTAGGTATAGAAGAGATAATATTTCCATAAAATTCAGTGGAAATTGAATAGTTAAAACCATCTCTAAATACTAATAAATTGAATGTGCCATGGTGGAGCAGCAGTTGGTCTACCACTTTGACTGGCACAGTCCATATTCATTCCAAGAGTTCACATCCCAGTACTGGGATGAACAATCAAACACTCATCAGTGAAAAGAATAGAGTGTCTGGATGGGTTAAAAACAAAATTCAACTTTCTGCCACATACAGGAAAGCCATGTAAGCTCTGATGATAAATACATGTTCAACATCAAAAGTTTATCACACAATCAAATGATAACCTCAAAAGGCACACTTATATCAGATAAAATAGATTTCCAAGCAAAAAAGGCAACAGAAGCAAGGGTGCACACTTACATATTATTAAGGGTTCTATTAAACAAGAAGATATGACACTGCTAATTTGACACAAAATGAGGAACATCAAATTAAGCAATTAATTACAAAACTAAAAAAAGATTTTTACTGCAATACGATATAACAGAAGACCTTAACACCTGATGTGCAACAATGGGCAGATCAAGCAGGTAGAAAATTAGCAAGGAGATAGCAATTTTAAATGACATGTTATAGACTAAATGGGTTTAATAGATATCTACAGAATGTTCCACTCAACAATGGCTGAATTTTCATTCTTCTTAAGTGCTCATGGAACATTCTCAAGATAGTTCATATACTGGGACACAGTATCAGTGTCAATAAATATACAAAAATTGGGTTCATATAAAGTATCTTCCCTGGTCACAATGGCATAAAACTAGAAATTAATCACAAAAAGAAAGCCAGAAAATTCCAAATTTTGTGGAGGCTAAAGGACATGCTTCTAAATTATAATTAGGTGGAAGTCAAAGAAATTCAAAAAATTATTGTAGTCAAACAATAAACACATGAGCTATCAGAGCTCATGGGTCACAGCACAAGCCACATTAAAAGGAAGGTGTATATATGTGCTGGCCTACCTCAAAAAACAAGAAAATTGTCAATGTAACCATACACTAAAGCAACTAGAGAAAGAGTAAATGAATATAAAAGTCATTAGAAGTAAGGAAAGAGTGAAAACTAGAAAAGAAAGAAATAGAATAGAAATAAAAAAGACAATTGACAATTCAGATAATGGAAACAAAAACTTGCTTTTTGAAAAGATAAACAAAATTGACAAACTTGAGATGCTTCACTAAGAAAAAAAGAAAACACTTCTAACTAGAATCATAAATCAAAGAGAAATTAAAACAGGTATCTCAGAAATAAAAAGTATTTTAAGAGACTACTATGAAAAGCTATGGATAATTTGGATAATATAGAGGAAAATGGGAAAATTTATAAACTCATAAAACTAAATCTAGAATAAATATAAAATATGAACAAATCAATCAATCACAGACAAGGAAATTAAAGAAGTAATCAAAATTCTTTCACAATATTAAAGACCTGTACCTCATGGCTTTACTAGTTTTACCAAGCCTTTAGAGAAGTATTAATACAAATCTTCGGAAATGCATTCAGAATCTTGAAGAAAAAAGAATGTTTCCAAACATTTTTCTTATGAAGCCAACATTACCCTGCCAACATACCCTGATACCAAAGCAGAGAAAGATATCCAGCAGAAAATTACAGATCAATAAATCTTATGAGCATAGATGAAAAAGTTCTCGACAAAATATTAACAAACCAATTCTATAATCCATCAAAAGGATCATACATCATGTGGAAATTTTTCAGTGATGCAATGACACTTCAATATACACAAATCTATTAATATAGTACACCACATTTTAAAAGGAGGAATTATATAAACACGTAAGAGGAATTATAAAAACATTACATAAATAGATGCAGATAAAGATTTTGACAAATTTTAGCACCTAGATATGATAAAAAAGAACTCCATAAAATAAAGATGGAACATATCTCAACATAATAAAGGCCATATATAGTAATCTACAGCTAACATTATGTTTAATAAAATGAGATGGACATTATAGTCAAACATTAACTAGAAATACGTGAACTACATATTAATCTTATGAAAAAAGATTAAAAAATCAACAAAATTTTAGCAAATCAAAAACAGCAGTGTTTCATTATAAAACAGAGCTTATTCTGGATACATAGAGCTAATCCAACATTTGAGAATCAAGCAATGTAATTCACCATATTAATAGACTAGGCAAGAAACATGATCATCTCATTAGATATAGAAACCACATTTAATGGTAAAAACTCTTGTAAATAAAGGATGGAATGTAACTTCTCTAATCTGCTAGAGGATTCCTCTAGAAAAGTATACAGAATATTTAATGGCCAAAGACTGAATATTTTCTCTCTCTTTTTGGACTTAAAATGAGAATGTTTTTTTCTCAATGTTTCTAGTCAACATCAAATTGGATCTTCTAATTGTATGGCAAATAAAATAAAAAGCACACATATAGAAAAGGAATAAATAAAGCTGACTCTGTACAGATGACATAGTGGTCTATGAAAATAAAAAATCCAAAGGCATCTAAAAAGTGATATTTAGCAATCAAGTTTAGCATTTTGGAAGGATACACAGTTAATTTACAAAAACTAATTGAATTTTTATATACTTGAATCAATGAATAACTGGAAGGAGAATTTTAAAATCTGAAAGAATATGTGATATCACCATAAAAAGTCAATACTTAAGTACTTAAGTATGACAAATTATGCAGAATATTTGTATGTACAAAACTATAAAAATGTCAACAAAATACTCAAAAATATTTATATGTAGAGAGATAATATACTCATATATTGAGAACTCTCATGAAGATGTCAGTTTTCCACACAAAATACATAGATTCACTGAAATCCCAATAAAAATGTGAACAGGACTGAGAGTGACATGAAAATAAGTTTAACTTCATGAATACTTAACTATTCCCATGGGTACTTGGAACACACAATAAAAAAAATCCTAGAATTATAAAAGTAACATATTTGAAAGTAAAAATTTGATTGCTCAATAATGGAAATATTAATTTCATATTTGTTTTGTTTAAATGCATTTTTATTTGCTAATATGCCAAATAAAATAAAATTTGGAGCTTATGATAAGTCTGATCTTTCTTTAAAATGTGCCTGCATAATCATTTCCAAAGACAAAAAAACAGGAATTGTTATTATCACAAATATTTTAGCAGTTCCTAGAAAGATGATATCATCTTTCATAGCTCATGACAGTCAATTAAGATATTTCATTTCCATGTATTTTATTGGCTACATAGGATAACTTTTCTTAATAACATAGCAATCTAAAAGATCGAAATGTTTAGTATTCCCTTGATTATACTGTTTTGCTAAGACTAGCTGCTGACAGGTTATGAGTATCATAGTCATGGAATTCAGGTGATTTTCATTCTCCTTTCATCTGTTTTCTCTACTCATTCCTTGGATAAAAGACTTTTGCCATGATTTCTGTTTTGGAAGTGAGGAAGGCATAATCTGTTATGCTTAACTATGCAGCCTGGAAAATGAATTCTAATAGTATAGCTAATGCTTTCCATGGAAATAGATAATGGGAATTGAAGGGCTTGCCCCACTTGTGAATTAGCACTATTTAGAAAAAACAGTGTATGCAGAATGATTGTGTGTTCTTATATCGTGGTCTGTCTTTTTCTTATATGTAGATTATTCTGTTGAATTTATGCAATTTTCTCCCAGAAATTTCTCTTTTATAATGTGTAATAACTATGGTTTTAAAATTCTGTAACTACCCTGTAATTATCTAAATTAGAAGTGATTGTATTGAACACTATGAAATACCATATATAATAAATTAAAAGCTGATTTTTGACACTATTAATCAAGGTCTAATCTAGATAACAGACTTATAAGGGGTTTAAAATGAAATAATTTTGAAAGATATTTTGCTTTACTTAATACTTAACTTTTATTAAGTAAATTAAGATAAACTTTTGTGCAACATGCAGGATTCAATCTTTTCTACTTGTTATTCTTGTGTGAAGGCAGGAACTTGTCTTCTAGCAGAAAGCTACTTTGAATGCAGTTGGACAAGTAATGAATATTCTCATGTAGATACACAGATGTAGTCAATTTCTTTGGGCAGAAAAGATTTGAAGGTCAAACTGATATTGAACTTACTGAAGGGAAAAAATAACTTTATAGGTATCAAAGTAGAATTAGAATGTTTTTCCACTAGTAACTTTCAAGTATTTCTTCTATCTTTATTAGGATAAATATCTAAACGGAACAATAATATTATTAACTATTTGCCTAGGTGCAAATTTGCATAATTTACCAAGTGACCAGTAGAGACCTCTATTGACAGTCAAAATATCCAAAGAATTGTCCAGTAACTTGTTTCACAATAATGACTTTTCCTTATGTTTAAATGCTTCAAAGTTTTCTGTTGTATTTACAGGACTCTATGTTTCCTTATCCACAGCAAAAATAAATAATTAGCCTACTTTTCACAGAAAAATCTATAAAAATAAATTTGATGTAATTGTAATAGCACCTTAAAAAGAGTCTACAGCAGTGTTTTAAAATAACTTTGCTAATATTGTTCCTCTCTTTTTAAGCTTCTGCCTCAATATTTCTGTGATATTATTTAAAATGAAAAATTAGTAGATGAATCTAAATCTCTGATTGCGACTCCTATCTTTTCCTAATGTCTTTCTGAATTTTCAGTAACAATGAGTCATTCTAGTTAGATAAGTAACTTGAACATCACATTGAATTGTAAAACTTATCCTTTACTGCAGTAAGATGCTACTGATATAATATCCCAAGATATTTTATTATGCCATGTATTCAACCTGATGTCAATGAGAGTTCCAGATGCTAGATTCACAGATGTGACCTTTTGCTAAAGAATTTCTCTGTGGAATAACTATAGTAAGAGTTAACTCTTGAACACCTAACATCACCCCTAATCTGGCCACATTAGACGTAATGTGAAACTATATCATTGCTTGTCTCCTTCTCCTTCTCTGTCTTGTTTCGTTCACTCTGTAAACTTTTCCAAGTCACCTGATTCAGAATTATTTTCTCCCTTGTTTGAATTTATGTAAAATTTAATTGAATTTATGCCACATGGTATATAAACATCAACTTTAGTCATCTTTAAATGATTTAATTCCCTTATTAGCATAAAGCACTTCTTATCAACTCGTTGTTTGGGCTTACACAATTCAGTGCCAATTACAAGCCGATATTTGAAATTCTCAATAATATTGTCAGTCTGATTCTGGTATAGCATAATCGCTAAATACTTGTATCAATTCACTCTTTGGTGAAAAATTCTCCTAAAGGAGTTTTAATGAATTCTAGTTATAAAAAAACAAACAAACAAACAAAAACCCAACAAACTGGTCTAAAACATCAAATAAAACATGGGCTCCCAAAAAACATGAAATAAAGAAAGACCATCCAAAGCACCTGGATAAATTATTAAAATAATGGGCACTATCTTCAAAAGTTTCAATTCAGTAAGTCTGGATTAACTGCCCAGATGATTCTAAAGCACCTCAAGGTCAGAAGCCTCCAAATAGAACTTAAGGTCCAAGCAAAACTGAATTAAGTCCTTGATTTAGTGCTCACAACTTAGTTTTGATACTATTTCATGATAACTTGAGCCCTGATTTTAGTTATTGATATTGAGGTTCAGGTCAGGGCTTCAAAATTTGCCGAAGTGACATATTGTTTATTTTGAATTAGAGTTTTTTGAGATCTAGCCTAAATAAATAGAATATTTATCCTCTTCTCCAATTTCCTTTGTGAAATGTAGGTACCATTGGTCGAGAGACTTCCTTCTCTTGAGTGGTAGGGAATTCAGGGTCATAACTATGTAAACAAACTTTGTTTCTTGCTAATTAAGACTTAAGTCCATATTCATCACATTTCTGTATGTAGAAATTTAAATTTGTTTTTATCCCTCTTGTTTTTCTGTCTTTTGTCAATTTAGTGATCAGAGCAGTCAAAACACAATGATGAAAAGTTTTCTCTCCTACAATGTTCTCTTTGTTTTTTATACCTTGGCTGGAATGTATCCTTTTCTCTAACCAAATGGCTTTACTTTTCATCAAAAGTAAATTTTGCCCTTCCTGGCCATTCTTTTTTATTTCACATCAACCAACTAAATAGTGGATTGAAAGACAATTTTATAGAAGAAATAATTTAGACAGAGAGAGAAAAGAATTAAAGAAGTGGGAATGTAGGAGGGAGGGAGGGAGAGACATTTCTAAAGTGAACTAGTTGTAATTGAGGAACAGATAGGAGGCTAATATGTCTGCAAGAAAAGGAGTAATTAGATATGTAGTAGGAGTGAGTCTTTAATAAAAATATTTCTAGTCTGAGCATATGGTTTTATAACTTTTAATTAATTGGTGTTTTGTAATCTAAGATATTCAGTAGACATTCATAATCCTCAGTTATTTCATACAGACAATAAAATATTTGATTATATACATGAAACTGAAGTTCCTTCCAAGTTTTAAATATTGACAGAGGTACTTATCTAGGCCAAGATAGATAAACGAGAGTAGTTTTCTTCTTCATAATTTCTTGTGATAGTAGGAAATGAAAATGGATATAGAATATTATCCATGGATGTGTTTAAGAATCCTGTGGTGATGATTATGAGGTTCAACCTTACAAAAGGTAACTTGTAAGTCTCTTTGTCTATAGACACCAGTTTCTCAGGAGTCCTTTAAAACATTTCATACTGAATTAACAATACAAAAAACGCACCATTTGAACAGATTTCTGAAGATTTTTATAGCATATATGTCACAATTATTGTACAGACATTATGAAAAACACATTGATGTCTCATTTTGATTAAATATTCAGAATAAGGGTTTTTCTATACGTGTAATATTGCACCAAACAATATTCCAAATGCTATCATTTGCAATAGTAAATAAGAAAAAAATGTGGAAAATTACCTTGAAGAAAAATGTTGACTTCACTTGATAGTGGTTACTATGGGTTATAGGATTTTACTACTTCTGTCCTCTATAAACTGTCAAGAAATTTCAAGTTAATTTCTGTACTTCATTTGAATTTATGTTGTATGGTATTGTCAATAATATGAGAATGATAGCAGAGTTCCTAAGACATCTGCCAACATCACTTTTAGTGAGTTATTCAAATGTTTTAGACAGCATAAAAATTTTGCAAATATAACTATCCTTGCAGGGATGTTTGGTTCTTGTTTTACTTGGTAGAAGCAACCTGGAATCTTTTCATGTTATATTTTGCCTTAATAATTTTCTGTGATAATAGATTTGAAATGTTGTCTTTAGACATAAAGTATTCAATTTAGTACATTGAAAACTGGTCACAAAACACTTAAAAAATTATTCCTTTGGAGTCATCATATTTTTCTTTGGTATAGTGGGTCGAAAAATTTCACCCTCCTTGTGCTACTGCACTCAGACTCACAGTGTTCTTTGATATGAGAATTTTCTGAATTTTTGTTTTGTATGGTAAGAATTCCATTTAATCACAGGTTGCACATACTGTAAAAGCAAAATTTAAGATAAAAATCAAATATTCAAAATCTCTAGTACTTATAAACAATATATGTAGATACACAAATTCCAAAGAGTATACAGTATAATCTATATATTAAACTTTAAAAAAGACAAAAGTAGTTAAAGAAATTATTCTGCATTTTTGAATTAATGAACATAGAGAAATTAAGTTTAATGTCTTTGTAAGAATAATGCTGTGTTTTTGGTTAAGATATTAATCTTATATGTTTAAATCAGTCATTTAAATTTATTGATTGAACTTTGAAACCAGAAAATAGTAGGGAACGTTAAGAACAGAAGGTGACAGGACAATTTTTCAAATGTATTCTTGCTAATATATGCCTGTATTGCCCTTAGATTATTTTCCAATTTTCAGATATTTAGTTTCTAAGTTTTAAGCTATTATAACAACAACAACAAAAAACCTCTATATTAGGTATTGAAAATATTTGCCAGGTATGGGTTCATATTTATGTAAAAGATTATATACAGTCAGGACATTTTTCCTTAAAACTTCCTAATGTTTATTTTATAAGCTTTGACAAGTTGATCCTCTTAATTTGAGAGTATACATATTTTGGGTAGCAAGATGGGTTGCTTTCTAACATAACAAGCATAAAATAGACTTACCATGAAAATATTCCTTGTGTCATTAGAACTTAACAATGTTTTACTGTAACCAAGGAAAGGTTTTTAGGTTTATAATAGCTAAATAAGGGATGAAAAATGTTTTTAGGAAAGGCTATTTGGAATGTAAAAGTCCTCTAAATGGATTAGTAAATTCAAAGTAAAAACAGGAATGTTAATCTGAACAGTCTTTCTATTCATTCCAAATGGGAAAAAAAAGGTGGAAAATGACAAGATTATAATGCAGTTTTCATTAAGAAGGTAATTAGCTACTGCTTTCAAAGACACCTCAATTTTCCTTTCTTATAAACAAAACATTTTAACATTAACTACCCAAAATAGTCATGCTTTCCATAAATTACTTATCATTTCTTTAATGCAATTTCATTTCAAACTAAAAACAAAAACACCAATGTTTCTTATATGATGTAGGTCCAAATATCTGAGGTAATGAGCACTTTTAAAGGCTGAGATAAAATGCAGCCTGATGTTAGATTCCCTCTGCATATGATTTCTTTCTCTAATTTTGCTTACTCATTTTACCAAATACCAAATCATGATTTTTCTCCATACTTCCATTATTTAACATTACTTAAAATTATTATTTAAACTTAATGTATCAAATGAATTTATTCTGATATCGAAAAGTCCATCGAATTGATGAAAAATCTATTGCGTATGAGAAACTGCACATCTCTCTTGCCCAAGAAAATCTCAAACATACAGATATAAAATGACTACCAAAGCCTAAAAATGACCGAAAGATTGAGAAAACAAACGTAAACAACGTTAACTTGTGTTTATAAGGAAATGATTCTCCTATGGATACAATCAAAGATTTGCAACAAAAGACTTTATAAAACAGTTGCTGAATTTGAATTTTAATAACATTTTTCCTTTTGCTTTTTATGTTATTTTCAAAAGAAAATGCCTATATAGAAACTATGAAAAATTATTGATAACATTGAAAAGTAATGAGAATTAATTGCTGTCTTGCCAGAGCATAAATTACTTTTAATAATGTCTTTTCATCTCATTTTATCAATATTTCTACAAATGTTTATAGTATACATATGATTATTTTCCTTATTATGCTGATAAAGAAATTGACATAGAAAAATTAAGTGATATAACCAAGGGTACAGAGTTAGTAAGAAGTTGAGGGCATCACTGAACCAAGAAGAAAGTCCTTTCTTTTAGAATACTCTAACTACCTGAACTGAGTCACAAAGAATCAACAACAGCAAAAATTAAATTGCTGAATGATCAGAAGCCAGTCAGTTTTAATAATCAGAATATGTACCAATAAAATGGAATTTCTAGGAATTATGATAAAAATATAAGTATTTGGGTTCAATCTAGAAATACATGCACTCACAATCTTTAATCCCAGCACACACGTCTTTTCTAAAATAGAAATGGTTTTTTCATTAAAACCTCTGGTGGGTGAACTGGAGGGGTCAGTGCTCAAACTTTGAACTTGATGTATTGACCTAGAATATTACATGAACTTAATAGAATAAATAGAATTCAGGTTTAAAATTATGGAATATTATGAGACTAGCAGTTGAAGGATAAATATTGAATTAATGGGGAAAATAACATCCACAAAAGAAAGAAACATGGAGGAGGAACAGGTAAAAATTATTGGAAAAAAATTTCTATAAAAGGAAAAAAAAATCCTCAGTCTAGTAATAAAGACATATCAAAATGCTTTAATAATTTTCAAATTTCTGATAAAGTTCCGATTTCAATGCCAAGGAATTTTTACTATGTGGATAGCAACAGTCGGTAAACAGAATTTTCAAAAATTCCTTTACCTGTGTCTCCAATTAATTCATTAACTAGTTCCTCCAAATCTAAATCCCTTTTCTCCAACTTCCATTGACAAAACTATTTCCTCTAATATCTCAAAACATTCACCACTTCACACCAAAGATGATTTAGCAGGCATTCAAATATCAAGTGGCAATTTATTTTTTTCCCTCCATCCTTTTTCTTGCCTCAAAGTGTCATACCAATTCTGATTTTTAGGTCTGTAAAGCAATCCTCTCGCAACACCAATCTGTGGTAACAAAAGATCAGATTGCTAGTATGACATAGCACATAAATTAAAGTTCTTATGCAGTATCAAGCTTCACTAATAATCTCAAAGATACAATCACTCAATAGACGCGGAAAAAGCAGAGAGATCTGCGACAAGCAGCATGTGCTAAAAACCAGCTCCTTCCCTCTTGAATCTGATTTACTCTGAGTCAAG
This sequence comes from Solenodon paradoxus, assembly GCA_004363575.1. Lineage (NCBI taxonomy): Eukaryota > Metazoa > Chordata > Mammalia > Eulipotyphla > Solenodontidae > Solenodon > Solenodon paradoxus. The sequence continues at coordinate 180,306 of RJWH01000074.1, forward strand.
TTGATAGATTAAATTTCTAAGTTTGAGCTTATTTTATTTACAGAGGTGACATTTTGATCACCAAACACATATTTTTGATGAGTAAATTACATGATTTATGGATATTTTCTCAGAAACCAACCTTCAATAATCCATCGAGTCCAGGCTTCCTTGACATAGCAATGCTAGACAATTATGTATATTCTCTGAAGGCATTTCTTAGACAAGAAATCTGCTGCTAGGAAAAATTATTCAGTTTTCTTGCCAAGAGGTCCATTATTAGTATATTTATAAAAGGATTAGATAAAATCAACACTCTTTTTTCCTTGTAGGGCCCCTCTCCATCCTCTTTCCTTAGAATAAAAGGAGAAAAATCATAAATTAGTAGCTTGCACTTTTCCTTCTTAATAGTTAAAAGTGCTACATTGTGGGTAGAGACATGAGCATCATGGAAGCATGAGAAATCCCTCCTTTTGGTCCTCTCCCTCAACAACAAAAATTCAACATCCATTCACAAACAAAAGCTCTGGTGAGAAAGTTGTGAAATCCAGCACCATACCTCAAGGAACCTAGATAAAATCACAACCACCCATGAACCTGATAATGAGCAGACAGACCTCAGTCAGGCTGCCGATACAGAAATAAGTCAGTGAACTGGTTCCAGTCCCTCTCAGCCATGGTCCAGCAGAACCTGGAAAAGTCTGTGATTTATCTATCCATTTATCTATCTATCCGTCTATCTATAATCCATCTGTCATCTGTTTTTATCATCACTATATAGCTATCATCTAGTAGCTATCTGTGTTTTATAAGTATGTGTATATATGTAGGTGCCTGTGTATACATATATAAACATATATAATATGTATGTGCATATATAAACATACATAATATGTATGTATATATATGTATACCTTCTTTATCCATTCATAGACAAATATTTAGGTGCATATCCTGGCTATTGTGAATAGTGTTGTGATAAACAGGGGGTTGTAAATATCTCTTTTACTTTCTGATGTTTGTTTTTTAGAATATATACTCAGTAGTGGGATTGCTGGATCATATGGTAATTTTATTTTTAATTTTTTTTAAGAACATCCATAGTGTCTGCTTGCATACTATGTAATATAAGTAGTTTTTTCTACAGTGTCTGTACTGATTTACATTCCCACTGTGTGCAATTTGACATCCTTGCTAACCTTGGTTATCTCTTGTCCTTTTGATTCTCCTCACAGTGTGAGATTATATCTCAAGGTTGTTTTTGTGTACATTTCCCTGATTATTAGTGATGCTGAGTAGTTTTTTTATATACCAGTTTGCCATTCCATGTCTTTGGAAAAAATGTATTTTCAACTCCTCTGCCCACTTTTAAATTGGATTGCTTGTTGTTTTTGTTTTGGTTTTGTTATTGAGTTGTGTGGGTTTTTAAAATATATTTTGGATATTAACACATTATGTGACATGTTTTGCAAATATTTCCCTCCATTGGACAGGCTTTTTTTGCCATATTTTTATGTAATCTAACTTAGTGATTCTTACTTTTCTTTTGTTGCTTGTACTTTTGGCATCATATTAAAAAAAAACTGTTTCGAAGACCAACGTTCTGTTTTTTTGTAGGAATTTTATAGTTTCTGGACTAAGGTTTAAGTCTATAGTATGTCTGAAATTAATTTTTGTGAACGGTGTAAGAGAGGGATCCAATTTTATTTTTATTGACACATTCTCTGGATATTATATTCTTTTTTAAACTGCATACTAGATTTATTAATATAGCATTGTTTCTGCTTGGCTATAGGAACAAATAACTTCCCTCAAGCTGACAAGGTAAATTTAATCTGAAGAATTAGGCAGTCAAAATCATAAATACAAGGGAAGTTTATTGGGTTCACTTCCATACAGGGGTCCTTGGTACTGAAGCTGGTGGACAGGGCTTACACCAAGGAAGTAACCACATCACCCTGAAAAGAAATCGTCTTCTAGTCCCCTTTCTGCTATGTGTTACCACTTAACTAAGTAAAAAATTAATGCACGTCTTGGCCCAGCATCGTAGAGATATACCTTAAGGCCTTTGTTCTTCTGAAAATTGACTAGTAATGATTAATTTTGTGGTCAAGGAACAGTGTGAGTCACAAATTCCAGGATCTATTTTTGGATTAAATATCTGAAAGAAGATAGTTAGTGGTCAAGGGCCTAAAATAGTGCTATTCAAATTAAACGCTAGTTATTCTATTCCATAAAGTTTCTTAGTATAAAAAATTCCTGTACATAGTCATAGAAAAAGATAAGGCAAGGTAGGTTAAGCAGACACCTTCCAGTCCTTTTCCTGAGTTACTATAGAACCACTAACAATTATGTAGAGAGAGAGAAAAAAAAAAAAGAGTTACATTTCTGATTTTTCTTGTTAAATATCTTGTGCCTTTGCTATGGTGGGAATTCTGATTGAGCACCCTGAAGGAAAGATGTTAGCTAGGGTTTTGGCACATGGCAATGTGAACTACTTTCCCTTGAATACTTTTGTAATATACAAGTAGAAAAGTCACAGTGTGCAATGGTCTAGACAACATTAACAGTAACAAAGTCAAAGAAGCCCTAAAAGTATAACTGTCGGAGTCAGTTGACCATATCCAAGTGAGATAGAGGCCTAGCAAGAATAGGTATTGGTTGAAGGTGGTCTCTGCTTTCCTAGCCTTGAAGATTTTGATAAGCTGTGGAAGCACAGACATTGTTAGAAGGTTGGATGAGGATGCACAAAGTCTCAAAAGAAGAGAAAGCATAGTTGATTAGAAATGAGAGACCTCACACAGGGAGCATCAGAACTCTACTTGAAAGACGTATCATCACTTCACTTTTTACCTTAAACCTCATGTAGAGTAAGTATGCCATTGCACAGGAGAAAACAACATAAATAGACTTTTAAGATATATTATATAATGAAATAAGCAAAGTAAAAAAATCAGATAGCCAATTCTGAAGACCAGTGCAAACAGAATGTGACTTTTCCCTGAAAAATGGTATAGGAGCCTGTTTTTCCATATCTTCAGGAACAGGATGACATTCACCACTATATGGGACTAATCATTTAGGAGCCAGAAGATATTCATGGTGGGGAAGCTCTAAGTACTCAACAGCTTATATAGAGAGAGGATAAAGAGATATACACACCCAATATCTCTGGCTAATATTCTGGATTCTGTAAGAAAGAAACGAGTCTCTTTGGCAACATCAGGCACAGTTGAGGAAGCTGGGGCTTCACTCATTTGTTCTCCCTTTCCCCAGAGGAAGAAGTCACCTGCTGAGACCTTCTTGCTTGACCCTAAACTATTCTCCTTAGGCAAAGGATGATGTCCATGAAGTCAAGCTGTCATGTTGTTCTTCTTACTCACTTCAGTGCCTCTGAATTTGTACTTTTTGCTCCAACAGAGCGCTGGAACTCCTCTTAAAACCTAAGTTTTCACAAAAGTCCTCTCATCTGTGACTATATAACTCATGAGAATGAAAGAAGTCTTGTCATTTGCAGCAATGCAGCTGAACCTTGAGAGTATTATGCTGAATGAGATGTACTGATGGAGAAAGAAAAACATTGTATCATCTTACTTATAGGTGGAATCTTCAAGAAAGCCAAACTCATAGAAACAGAATGGTGGATATTAAGGGCTGGAGGTGGGAGAAATAGGGAGATGTTGGTTTGAATGTTACAAACTTTCAATTAGAAGGTAAGTTCTGGGGATATCATGCATAGTATGGTGATTATAATTAACAATGCCGTGTTACGTACCTGTAAAACACTAACAGATTGAATTTTAAATATTTTCGCCATGAAAAATAAATGATAATTATTTGACCTGATAGAAGTGCTAATGAATACTATGTTTGCAATCATGTGCAATATATTAATGTATCAAATCAATACATTTAAGTTGATACCTGATGCAGTAATAGTAGGGTGTATCCACGTGCATTCCAGACTACCGAGTTTGTGTCCTGGGGCCAGAAAAGAAGAAAGATAAACAGCTAAATTTAGTAAAAGTTCTTCTTTCTCTTCTCTGTTCCTACCTGCCTACCTACTCAACATCATTCCTACCTGCACCTCATCATTAAAAAAAAATACAAACATTCAACAACTAAACTTACACAGTATTATATTTTAGCTATATCTCAATTAGGAATGAGAAAAAAATAGTTTAAATTCCATACTGTGTGGCACAACTATTGCCCTTTTTCATTACCCTATAAACATTGCTTTGTATAAACTAGTTTTTCAAACAAATGCTGACCTGTACAGACACCACCTTTACCATAGTATTAGAATATTTGATTCCAGAAAATATCATACCTAATTTTACTACCCTTGTCGTTAACAGTCTTCACCTACTCCTCTTAACCACATCAAGGTCATGTTATCTCCTGTTTTGTTTCAGAAAAATCTCAAAATGTAGGTTAAGGTCTGCAGTCAAATCTCTTGTTACATTAAGACATTAAGAATACCCTTTCTTTTTTTTTTTTTTGGCTTATTTTCCACAAAGAAAGAAAAGAGTTTTATAAGAATGCGTATTGATACATCATAACTTTTTTCTTTCCAAGGACACTACTCTTTTCTGAAAAATTCTGTTCTCATCTTATCATTCAATATTGAACATAGTGTTGGTTCTTTTTTCCAGCAGTTAGAACATTTTGTAACTTCAACCTCCAATTTCATTGTTTTTTTAAAAATGCATTGTATTTGTCTTTCATCCTGAATGAGCTATTCCCCAGCCTCCATGTAGTTTCTATAGTTGGTTGGAATATCTTGTTTTTATTTAACCCGTTTTCTCTTTATGAAAGTCTGCTGAAGCAATGTTGCTTTCATCATTTCCTTTTGATAGTGCCCTTTACTTTTCTAGGTCTTTTCTGAATCCAAAAAAGCAATAATACTTTTTTCTTTGGCCAACTAAATTTATACTTGACATCCTGATGTTTTAATTCTGATTTCTGCTCCAAGCAAATAATAACTACATTTCATTTTAGGTTGGGACTTTGGGATTTCAAAATATTTTCACGGGCACCTTTATATTTTAAGTAGATATGCATATTTATACCTTTTCCCTTATTGTTTTTACCAATGTTCTAAACAAATCCCAAAGGAGTAGATAACATTTCCATGGCCTAATTTACAAGTGAGATATTGTTACTCTAAACTCCAGTATGCTTCTTTCCAACCAAATTTGACTGCTTTTTAAAAAAATGTGATGCATAGAGATTTGAGATGTATTTAGAGCAGATCCATGTCCAGATTACTTTCAATCATAAGATTACATCATTAAAATAAGATATAAAACATATATCAGAAATTATTATTTAAATAGTTGTTTTTTATTTCTTTCTTATTTTCCTTCTCTATGTATCTTTCACCTTTGTAACCCAGGAGTCGGGAGAAAAGTATGGACATTAAGAGTGCTGTGACCCTGTTCTACACATTGTATTTCTTTCATGTGGAGTTCTGAACACTCAGTTTTAGACAACAGTCGTGATATTTATAGTATTTGGATGGGAAAGTTTGAGGGAATTTGGGTCTGCTATTCTACAGTGATTGCAACATCCATACAACACTCTATTGGAATCCATGCCATAGTTTTCTTAGTTGAATCTTTAGACCTCTGACTCTAGCATTTTTCTGTATTAGGATGTAACAATTTATTAAATTTGTATAGGTTTAGAATAATTGAACAACTGGAAACCTGGAGCTCTTCTTCTTGTGTATTTGAGAGAAAGGTCATAACGTTAGATCTTCACTGTACAGTGTAAACAGAATTAAATTTAACTGTTTTTAGATTTCATCACACCCAAAAGCTTAAGAATAATTAATATATTTTAATGACCTCTCTAAATGTACCATAGACATGTCAGACATCCACAGCATTGCTCATGTGCATGTTTTTATAGTTTTCCATTCATAATTCTTAATTTGTTTCATTTTTTGTTGTGTTTATATGAACAGGAAAAATGAATAAGCCAATGAGTTTTGAGTGACTATAAACAGAAAACAGAGATGACAAAATTGACAGAAAATATAGAGATATTATAAATTGAATAATATAGGTCAAACTGTTTCAAGCTAAAGGACTTTGTGTCAATGAAATTTCAGTCACTACCCACAAAACAAGTGTCAGTGCCTTTTGAACAGATCAGTTTTATAGAAAGATACATTTTATTGTCACAATGATCTTTTGATGATACTTAAGAAATATCTGCATTAACTTTTTAAAATCTGAGAATGAGAATTGATTTTGTAATAACTTGGAATCTTTAAGTTAATGAAAAATTAGAGATGTAACTTCATTCTTAAGCCATAATAAGGTCATATTTATGATTGTATCTGTTTTAATTTTCTCTGGAGATTTTTCCATTAAGAAATTCTTTGGGTAACCTTCTAAGCATTTAATATATTTAAATTTCCCTTATTCAGTCCATATGTGCCCAAACTGATGACCTCTGTCTCATAAAGTGACCATATTTTAATGAAAGTATGAGTATATAATATAAAATAAAGACTGAAAATGTGGTTGTCATAACCAATCTGTAATTTGAGAAATGAAGTGACAATATAATGTGACCAGAAAGCTGTTGTTCTTGATGATCAATTTGTGTATTAACTGACCACCAAAGGCAATAAGGCATGGAAAGTCAAGTACAATGTGCTTCTACGTCAGAGACCTTAAAACACTGAGGCAAACAAAGCAATGCACACCACTGTTTATTTCTGACTTACCTTTCCAAGTAAAGATCCTGATGTGTTTTACTGTCTTTTTTAAGATTTGTAAAATAGTAATCCTGAGATCAAAGCACACTTCCTCAAGCAAATGCTTTTGCAGAACAAAAATGTAAGCAATTTTTACAAAGAGACTGGATGTTGTAATAATTAAAACTATTTTTATTGTGTCATACTTGATTTATTGGTCAACAATATTATTTTCCTCCCATAAATTTATTAACCAAACCTAGGAATCTATTGAAGAAAGTTTTACAAGGTTAGAAAACATTGTAAAATAAGCGATTGATGGCTAATACAAACGTATCATCAGAAAGATGAATTCACAAGTTCTTTATTCTCCCACATAGGATATTGCCGTCTAAGCCTGACTAACAGTTAGTGCATGATCGAAGACCTAGTGCTAAGTCTGACAAGCAGCTTGTGTGTGATTGAGACTTAGTTATAAGTCTTTTAACTTACCACCAAACTAAACTGTCTTATTTGAGGGGTAAGTTGCTAATGCTTATCATTCCTATTCTGTAATTTTTCAAATTATCTCTTTTAGTTATTAACTTCCATATCCTAACTATCTTCCCAAACATCTTCATATTTTGATAAAGAAGGGTTGTATGCAATTCCAAAGTTTGTTTAGTGCATACATATTCATAAACTTACATGGATTTTATGAATGTGAGAAGGGAAGGTATTATTGTTGTTTTATTCATATAGTTAAGCAGAATTCCTGTTTATGGAAAGAAGATATCTGCAGTGAAATCATCAAACTGGCATGTGGTAGAATTAAAATACAAATTTATGACTTCCAAGTCCAATTTTTATTTTCATTTTTCTATTGTTTTCTAACAAAAAGTGTGGCTCTCTTGTGTTTGACCATATATAAGGGCTTATATTCCCAACATTGTAAAATAATATTTCAATTAATCAGAGAATGTTATACTCTCTAGGGACTAAACAATATATTTAATATATTTAAGATAATTTGCCATTATCAGCATAGATATCTTGAACTGCTCACGTAAAGCATAGCTCATCACAGAACCCTACGATAACTTTTGATATTATGATGTATTCAAAACATTCATTTTGTTCATGCATTTAAATCATGTTATCATTTTGCCATTTTTACTGAAGTTAATGTAAAAAGAATATTTGGGAAGAAAAATATTACTGAAGAAAAACACATTCAAGTCTTCAGGTTCAGTATTTATTTGAAATGGAAGAAGTAAGGATCTGAAAGACAAGATAACTGAAAACAAAATTGGCAGTCAAAGCCGAAAGGAAAAATGAAATATAAAGGGACAAATTAGCAGGTGCAACTGCATGCTGTTTTGTCATTAACTATTGTGATGCATAGAGCTCCCTTGACATTTGTTGCAGGAAACCAGCTATTTTGGGCGTTCAGTCATTTGACTGTTCAGGATATAAACAAAACACTGAGAGAAGACAAGTTCTGATGCTTAGCCATTTTAAAGTCATTAATCTCACAAACTTCCTTCACCCCTTATTATTACTTACTCAGGGCCTACCTGAATGTGAATGAATACAGCAACTATGTTCAACAATGAAAATTGCAGGCATACATTTTACTTAAATATTTGTGTTTGTGGCAAAAGTGGAAAAGGGAGTATGTTGTGAGAGTCCCTTGAAACACCTAGAATTTTAGTTATGTTTTTGAACATATGGTGGAGAATTCTAATACTATTGAACAGCATGAACATGACTGATGAAGATGGTTTTCCTTTTGGGAATTCCTTTAGCAAATCAAAGTCTGAGATAAGGTGGAGTATGGAAAGGAGGCAGAGAAGTAGACAAAGGTTGGTATGATTAGTTACTTAATATCAGTGGAGAAAAACGAGAAATTTTCTTTTAAACATTTTTCAGAGGACCACACAAATAATCATTCTCATTAAAATGTTTTGAAATGATTTGATTTTTACAAAATTTTCCAGCTGTTTCATAGTCATCTAAAAGAATACGCTTGACTAGCATAAGATGATAGAAATTATTTACTTGAAAAGAATTCTATGCTATAAAATATTTTTCTATGTAACTATAAAAAGAAATGATTTTATTTGAGCTAAGTCAAAAATGAGTCTATATTTTCAAAAATACATGCAGTTGAACATTGGGGAAAATGTGCTGTTATGTGTTAAAAATTGCACCTGTGAGGATTTAAAACTATAGTGGCTTTGCACTGTTCTGAAGTTTTACCTGCCTTTCAACTATAGCACAAGACAACCATAATGAATTATGGCTTGAAAAATATTATTTTTCAATGGCAGCATATTGTAAAATTTCAATTTTTGAAAATTACTCAACTACAAATCATAGTCTTATCGTATAGATAGGGCATTACAAATACATATTTGAACTGCCTTATCTATTCATGCATCAGATCTATAACTAACAATGTTAAGTGATATTAATGATCCTAATATGGATCTGCCTTAAAAAATTAGGTGGATTTTACAATTATTTGTTTTCTTTTTCTGTGTCAAAGATATAATATCTTACAATTAATTTTTTTTTGTTTATCCCTTAAAGGTAGCATCTGGAAATGCTAACATCTTTAACATGGAAATAAGTGGTGAAGCTTATCCTGGTGGCCCTCCAGACAGGTCTGCCACCTAAGGATGGTGCAGTTCACATATATCTGAAGGACCAAGGTGTGTGACGTAGGACAGAGGTAACTAAAATAAAAAATAAATAAAACGCTTCTTCCTCTTCTACCTGTGGACATACCTTCACTCTTGACTGCAACTTTTCTTAGAAAAAAAAGAGAGAATTAGTAGAGAAATAAAAGCATCTAATGATTAACTCCTCTTCCTTATAAACTTGGTAACTCTCTTATATTCTGTTTTGTATTTTGCTCTTATTTTGTATTTCATTTTTACTCCAGAGTTTTGTAAGTATACAAAATACCTTCTTTTTTAAGCACATTAATAGATGTGACCAATGATGGGTTCTTTTTTGAACTGAGTTTATAAAATATTTTTTTAACAAAATATTGAACAGTTTTCCTGACTCAAGATATCACAGAATCCATAATATACTGCTGAGAAATGTCATCTCCAAGAGATGATATAGCATGCCACTATGTGAATCATTAATTGGAATCGTCTGTGTAATTAAAAGCAGAACATGAGAAGCCAGGATTCTGTCAAGTGGTTATGATATTTTTGGTATTGTCCTTATAATCAACAAAAAGAAATAGACACTTTGTTTTCTGAATATATTGGGGACAGATAAAATCTCTATGTAAAATAAAGTAGGTTCTGTCAGCAAAAATTATATAGTAATTAAGAATATCAAGAGATTAAGATTATTTAATTCCACTGATAAATGTCTAACATTCTAGATAAATTCTGCAAATATAATAGAGTTTAAACAGTTGTGCCATGGTGAAGTAGTGTTAGATCAATCCGCTCCAAAGAAGCACAGGTCACATACCCTTGGGTTAAAGTCCTAGGCCCAGGGGAACAACCAGCATGCACAACTAAATGAAAAATGAATAAAGTGTTTTTTTAAAGACTTTGAACAACTTGTGTCTTCAAGGTATTCTAGTAAAAATTGTATTGTAAGTAACATCACACTAGACGGAGTAGAGTGCCAGTTTCCAAAGTTTAAATTTCATAATGTTACATAATATTCAGTAGGATTTATATGAGGTTAGTCAATTCCATGGTTCTAGAATTTCACAAATATATCATTGTTAATGATATGAAAAGGTTACCTAACTATTCATTTCTGTGACTATTTTAATTATTTTGAAAGATATATCACTTCTGAAAAGTTCACAGTTTTGTTTGCTTTTAGCAATGTATCACAGTAGTGATTTTATGTCTTAGTTTAAAGTAGATGAAAGCGGTCAGATGGTAAGATATTATTTTTCATGTAGAGTTTAAAATTCCCTAATCAATTTCTACCTGTAAATTGCATAAAAAATGTTTTATACACTCTAACATTCACCTTCTAGGTTTCAGACTTGGACCCTAACTCTGGATGTAGCTCTGATTTCTAACTGAGCCAGGAAATAGCACTACTGATTTTCTGGTGACCACAGAGGAAAGAGAAATCACTTGAATGAATACTGAAGAGAAGATAGTCTGAAGAACTTTTAATTATTAATATTTTCAGATATTTACATCACTGCTGCACTCAACTGAGTGACATTAAAATATTTACTTTAAAAATAATTTGTGTTGAAGTAACATTGCATTACAAATTTATACGTTTTAGCTGTGTGCATTGTTATAAATCAACATCTGTAGAAAACACATTGTTTTCCACCAATAGTGCAATTCAATTTACCATATAATTGATCCCCTTTATACAATTTTCTCATACCCCTTCCTACTTTCCTTCTGGGAAAAACTAATTTGGTCTTTTAAACTAAAAGCTTATTTTTGTATTATTTCCTTCATTTATTTGTTTTATTTTCTATATACCACATATGAGTGATATCATATTTACCTTTTTACACCTTATTTCACTAAGAATAATATCCTCTAAGTTTATCCATGCTGTTGCAAATAGCAGGATAACATCTTTAATATATGTGTGTGTGTGTGTGTGTGTATGTATATATATATATACATACATATATATCTGAAAGGTATTCCATTATGTATATATACTTTACCTTCTTTATCTACTCATTTGTTGTTGAACACTTAAGTTGTTTCCAGCTCTTAATTGTTGAAATCATGCTACAATAAATATAGAGATGCATATATAACTTGATTTTAGTATTTTTTGTGTTTTTGTGTTCTTAGGGTAAATATCCAGAAATGGTATAACTGGATCTTATGGAATTTCTGTTTTTAATTTTTGAGGAATCTCTACATTTTCTGTAATGGTTTTACCAATTTACACTCCCATAACAGTGTATAAGGGTTCCTTTCACTATATATTTTTCTCAGCACTTGCTTCTATTCTTTTGGATAATAGACATTCTCATAGTTGTGAGATGATATCTCATTTTAATTTGCATTTCCCTAATGTTAAGAGATGACAAACATCAAATTTGTGTGTATGACTGTTGGTCATCTGTATGACTTCTTTGAAGTGTCTATTCGGATCCTCTCGTCAATTATTTAATCAAATTGTATTCTTAAAACTGATGCTGCTGACTTTTATGAATTCTTTCTATATTTTAGAAATTAAAACCCTTGTTAGAGACATGTTGTACAATATCTTCTCCCATTCAGCATGACATTTTCTTTTGAAGTTCAGAAATTTTAGTTTGATATAGTCCATTTGTTAATTTTTGCTTTTCTTTGTCATTGGAATCTAGTCCCCAAAGACATCTCGAAGGATGATGTGAAGACACATAAAACCTAGGTTTTTTTTTTCAATATGTTTTGTGTTTGCAGGCCTTACATTCAATTCTTTCATCCACTGCAAATTTATGTTTATGTATGGTGTCACAGTGATCTGGTTTCATTCTTTTGAACGTGGTTGTCCGCTTTTCCCAATGCAATTTATTGAAGGATTTTCTTCATTACCTTACTTGGCTCTTCTGTCATAAATCAGTTTTTCACATATCCATGGATTTATTTTGGGGTTGTAAACTCTATTTTATCGATGTGTTTTTATTCCCAAAACCATACTCATACTATAGTTTTGTAGTATATTTAGAGTCAGAGAGCATAATACCTCCTTTTTTTCAGGTCTAATTTTGCTCTTGGTGTCTTTTGGAGTTCCAAATAAATGCTATGATTGAAAAATTTTCTAGTAAATTTCCCTTTAGTTTTATGTAATAGCTTTTATAGAGAGGCTGAGGCAAAAAAATATGTATGGTTTTGATGTTATATTCCAGCATATTCTATCAGAAGATGTATCTTGAAATATATAAAAATAAATATATATAAATATATAAATATATAAAATATATAAAAATGGTATAAAAATTAAATAATAAAATTGAACAAAAGTTGAATTCTGGTTATGCATATTATTCTTACTGTCATTAAAATAATCTGTATTTTGCAGAAGACATATTTTTAATATTCATAATACATTTGTGATACCCTTAATATATATAGAATTATTTTAGCTTATATATTAGATACATCTAACATGTGTATTTGATACATATGACTATATATTAGATATTTTCTGGGACTATATAAATTTTTAAGTAAATTTAGGAGATTGAAACTAAAGATTTTGTGTTTTATTTGACTACATTAGAAGAAATTCAGCAAATTTGTACCTTTTTTTGCTTTGTTTTAACAGGTCTCAAAATTTGTGACAGATTTTTGATCAGATTATTTCCATTAAAAATACTTATTTTAAAAACTAATGAATTAAAGCTGCCACAATAAAAAAGTCCACAAAACACTTTTTCCTTTGAAAGTTTTACAATGCATTGTTATCATTAGCTAGTTTTTTAGTATTAAACTTAAATAACCAATTGAAATAAGCATTTCTGAGTTCTTTCTTCCACTGCTGATTAATACTGGGTGGCAGATATTGTGGATAACATTCATTTATCTTCTGAGCTTTCTGAACAGGTGTAGTGACCTTGCGAGCTCCAACTGCTTCTTATTACTGTTTTGATGACATGCACAGCAACTGTCTATCTCATGTCATAAACAGCAAAATGGACTAGAGATGCATAGTCACAGAAGCTCCCAACACACATAGGCTTGACAGGAAGCATATAAATGATGCTAGCATCATCAGATTTCAAGAATTTGGAGCCATATTCCAGCTTTTTCCCAGAACATTGATGAATCTTTTATTTCAGTTCAGAAACATGTAAGCAATGTGATGTATGTGACAATCCAGCACAGGTACATATGCAGCACTGATTTTGACTTAGAGGGTTCAGAATAATCACCCATGCAGTGAGGCCAGCTGCTTCCATTGGTGGGTCATTTTTGCTGTCACCAGCCACATTATCATGATGAACATCTTCAACAGACACATTCTTAGCATTGAGGACCACACAGTCCCTAGGAAATCATGACGGTGCATTGCAACAGACTTTCCTTCAGTTGTAGCAATAACTGAAGCAAAGATGATCACCATGCACAGCTTAGAAACACTAGTTTTAACTTGGTACACAGGGACAGCATCAGTATCATAAATTTGTAGACATCACAGAGCAGCAGGCAAATTGACAATTGAAGGAATTGGTGGCAGGATGCAATCCAGAGCTTCAAGCAGTGATTCCTCTGGCACTGCCATGTTTATGAGTGAATTTCCACAACTTAAACCAAGGCATATGAGTATTTGTCTCCAGTGTGTTGTCACCATTACAACCATAAATGGGCACAAATGCTGCTCTATCCGGGCTGTGGCCAATTTTCTAATGTAGTTGTTAACTTCCTTGATAATTTCCTCATACCTCTCTGGCTAGATGGTGGCTCAGGGGAATCTATTTTTTTAACACTAATGATGAGTTGTTACACAACCAGAATATAAGTCAAAAGGGCAAGTTCATGGGTCTTCTCAATTTCGAGATCCTGGCTTTAAATGCACAAATAGACATAGTCATCCTAAGATGCACCTATAATTATGTTTTTGATAAAGTCTCTGTGTCAGTGATGGTCACATAATACTGATAGTTACAAATGTCCACAGGGAGGCATCTCACATTCATCTTGTAATTTATCCACAGTGGGGCATATTTGAATGAGCCCTTTCCCATCTCAGGACTCATGTTCTCAACACTTTTCCATTGTTCTTTTGTTGATCCTATCACATTTGTAGATCAGATGACAAGTAGTAACGGCGTTGCTGGAATCCTCATATTCAGACGACAATGTTAATATGAGTTTATTCCTTTCCCATTTGACTTTGATTTATTGGTGATTTTCATGACATCTCTGTGCTGGCAGCAAATCTGTTGAGAAAAACAATGAGTTAGTATCCTAATACTATGAGTGGTCAAAAGATTGGCATTGTCATAATCTGGAAGATTTGTAGAAAGCAGAAAGCCAATAGACCTACTGAATCAGAATCTTCAGAATCTACAATCTTCAGACAACCTACGAAAATTAGACATTTTCTCAGCTTTTTATCAAGTAGGGTTTGTGGCTTCTTTTTCAATGTAATAATTACTCCACCTAAAAATTTTTGTGCTACTGAGACACCTATTATTTCTAGTTCTTTCACACTAAATTTAGTCCAATTTACTATTAGCATTAAGTAATTAGGTCACACTTTTTCTAATGTATTCTATTGGAATATAAGCTTACTAAGAACAAGATTTGTCAGTCTTGTTTATTGAGCATTTGCGTTGTCATGAGGAACAACAATAAAACAAAACCCAGGCTGGAAGAATCCAAGGAAAATAAAACAATAATGAAGTGAACAACTAGAAAATGAGGGCGTATAAGGTGTTTCGGGAGATTGATGTTTGAGTAGTCTGAGTGGACATACAATTTATGTTATGCCTGTAGGCTCAACTATAAATGAGCAGAGGCTCCTAAAAGGCTTAAGCTTTTGACATAAAAAATACCATATAAGAGATAAAATTTCAGTGAAAGGGGGTAATTTCTGGCTAATCATAGAAACGGCTTATCTCATTTTTTTCACTCCTTCTTATTGTTCTATCGTTGAACAATTACTTTTAAATTCACACCATCAAACATCTTATTGATTACTAAAGAGTCAAAGATAACAAATGTAGAACACTGCCATCTCAGATATATTAACATAGATGTAAGTTAAATTAAAAAAATGGAAAAAAAAGGTTTTACTGGGTTTTTTATAGTAATATTGATGATTTACTTAAAAAGGGAGTTGATGTATTATTGATAGCAGTATTGATATCCTCTGCAACATCAGTGAAGACTGATATGCTGCTTCTTTTTTAAAAATAATGTAATTATTTTGTTTACAAAGCTATAACTATATTGAGATATTGAAATCAATTATCAGTCTATGGATAATGCACACCACGCCCACCACTAAAGTTCTGATGTTCTTTACCACCACTTTGATCCTTCTCTCCTTCACTTTTCCATCTGACCCCCTAGTAACCATAATCTTTGATCCTATGAATTTGGTAGTTTATCTGCTTATTTGCTTTGCTTCATTGTATTCTACATATGTGTGAAATAACCTATATTTTTATTTTTCTTTCTGATTTTTTTCCTTTAACATGATCACTTCCAGTTCCATTCAGTTACAAAGGGCACATCTTCACCTTATTTAGTAGCTGCATAGAATCCCATTAAGTTTAATTACCATAGTTTCTTTATCTGGTCATCAGTTGATGGCCATTTAGTTTTCCATGCCTAGACTATTACGAACTGGGCCACTATGAACATAGAGGTACGGACATTTTTCCTGATTAAAGAATTTCTTATTCTCTGGTTTTATGCCTAAAAGTGCCTATCCTTTCCTCATTATAATTTTTAGGTGGAATTTTAACTTTCCTTAAATTAGTATTGCAGTTCCTAATTTCTTTTCATCACTGTTGTTTTGATATATTTTTATAGATTTTGTCTTCAACCTGTGTTTGTCTTTGGATCTGATAAGACTTTTTTGTAAAAATAATATTGATGGATTCTGTTTTTTGATCAATCAAGTCACTCTTTGTCTCTTTATCAATGTGTTTAGATCATTCACATTTAGGATAAGTGATATAGAACTGAATTGCTGTCATTTGAGCCTTTGTTTTCTATGTCTGTTGCTATATTTCCCATTTTTTATTTGCTTTTTCTTCTCTATGGTTTCAGTGTTGGTTTCATTTTGTCTACTTCTCAGCTATGTGTCTCTTTAAGACTAGGTTTTGTGACTGCTATGTGGATTATTATTGTCATTACATCTTTATGATAGTCTTATGAGCTGACATTATATCATGTTTTTAAGTTCATACAGATTGCATGATTTTATTTTCCCCTTTAGTATATTTTTTGTTCTTTTCTATTGACCCTATATTTGCTTCTGCTTTTTTTTTTTTTTCTTGCTAATTGCCATTATATGAGTTTGGTGGATCTTTGTTTTGTTTTTCCTGCTTTAGGACCCCTTTCAGAAATTTTTGAATGTGAAATTTTGAATGATTTGTGATAGAAAAAAATCCATTGAAAATTTTTTTTTAATCATTGAAGACCTGTATTCTCCATCATATTTGAATGATAGCTACAGGGTATTCTTGATTGGTAGTTTCTGTCTTTTAGTGCTTCAATATGTTTTTGCACTCTCTCCTGGCCAATAGGATTTCTGTTGAGAAGTCTGTTGATAGTCTGATAGGTGTACCTTTGTAGTTTATGTTTCTTTTACCTCTTACAGTCTTGAGTACCTTTTTTTTTTTTTTTTGCTGTTGACTTTTGATAGTTTTACTATGATGTGTTTGGAAGTGGGTCTTTGTATTTTAGAAATTTTGATGTCTGTCCGCTTCTTGGACTTCATTGTTACTTTTTGTGATGAATGTGGGAACTTCTTTGCTATTCTTTGAGTAAGCTTTCTGATTGTTTTAAAATTTTTTCCTCTCTTTTTATTCTGGGATACATATTATCACTATGTTTCGTCTCATGGTGTCTGATATTTCTCATGAGATCTTTTTTTGTTTTTCATTTTTCCTAAATTTGTTTCTCTCTCCTCTTCCTTGATGAGTGCCTCTTGATCTTGTGTTCAATTTCTGAGATTCATTCAAGTGTAATATTGAATCTGTTTATGGGGTTTTCATGATTATCTTTAATTCATTGACTGTATCTTTTGTTCCTAACATTTCTGCCAGGACTTTCTTAATGGTCTCAATCTCTTTAGTGAAGTATTCCCTTTAAGCTGTCACTCCTTTCTTGACATCTTCCAATCGCCTTTGGTTAGTTATGTAGACCTCTGAATCTCATTCATCTTTCTTGCAACTATTGTTTTGAACTCTTGTTCTGCTAATCTGTCCCAGTCAATGTCAATGGGATTCTTCTCTGGGGAAGTCCTGGTAACTTTCTCTTTTCAGACCATTTGCATTAATATTGTGTGATTTTGATTTTGACATAGCTTTCTTCTTAGTCTTGAATTTAATACCGTGGTTTTCTTTTTATTTTACTTTAGATTTCTTCCTGAATGATTACGTTGGGTCCTGGTATGGCCAGTACCATCACTTAGCTTCTGTGGGGACAGCACTTGTGCTTGTCTCTAGACAACTCTTGTGGTGGGCAATTAATGCTGTTTCAGTGGTGTCTACTAGCTTCCATGGGGCTGGGGGTCAATTTTTTTCATGGGGGTCTCTGATAAGAAGCTCTCTGATCCATGCATCAAGTTCACAGGCAGCCTTTGTGAGCTCTGTTGAGCCCTGTGAAAGCAAATAGCTTCTAGGTGTTGGCTCTTGGGAGATGGGACGCATTCCCTACTACTCTTTAGTGCTAGGGTGATGCTAGGCATTTCCTCTGTGTTCTAATAAGCACAGACTTCAGTGTCCCATGATGATAGGGGCTGGATTCTTCCTTTCTGTAGCTCCCCAGTCAGGGAACAAGTTAAACATCTATACATGTGAGCTCTATTGATCCTTTGGGGCATTATACTCACTCATTGTAGCTCTCCAGTGCAAGATGGGCTCCCAAGTAGATCTCCTGTGCTCCTCTGAGAAAAGACTGCAGCTTCTTTGGAAAATGGGGACCAGGTTCTGAGAACGTTTTAAAAGTAGAGAAACAGCTGGTTATGGTGCTATACAGGGAAAAATGGGGAAAACAATTTCACTATCTTGAGCATGTTAGATGCACCCCATATTGCGGTTGGCATTCTAAATAGTTTAATCAAAGTATGGATGAATTATGTGTCATTCCTCTCAGAATACTTGAAATAAAACATTGAGTAATATGTTGCATAGTCAAATGTTATCAAAATATATAATCAAAATGTGAATTTTCTCTGAGAAACCCCATGACACAGATGCATGTTTTTCATATCTTTGCAAGTACAAGTAAAGCTTATATTTGACTATGCATACTTTGCTATTGGTCATTTGCTATTTAGTACAAACTGTGAATATTGTCTAAAAAAACTCAAAGCTAATTACACTGTGAAGGTAAAAGTGTTACAGTTGTGGTCTTAGAGGACAGAATTATTGATGCATAAAATATGCAAAACACTTTCAAAATTTCAGTTTCATTTTCTTCAGTTCAAATTATGCAGCTTGTTATGGGCTTATGAAATTTATGATTCAAAATTGTATCAAGTGTCTCATAGCAGGGTAAAATGAAGCTACAATCAATGTATAGTTTTATTCTTATGAAACAGGAAGTCTGTCTTTGAAGTCTAGCCTATAATCATTCCAAAACTATTATTTTTAAGTTTAATTGTCAATATATTTCATAAATATAGAGTTGGCATCTTTGTGATATTGTAATGGTTTGTATCTTTAAAACACAATCAACATCTTGTTATACTCTGCAAATAGGAAATTATTCTTTCATTAAATTTAGCTCATGTCTTATAATGTAGTCAATGCATATAGTAATAATAAAATTAGAGAATGATTTCTAACTTAAATTTGTACTGCAGATATTTCCAGCTCTTTAAGTGCTTATTTTTGAAGTCTTTCAATATATTTAGATTGTTTGGATAAAATATCTATATTAGTAAAGTAATACTGTATGTCTCAATAAGTGATGACATCATATTATATATACATATGCAATATGAATTTCTCTAAAGAAAAGGCAAAAGAAGGTAATAATTATTTAGAATTGCTTTTTACACACCATGATTGTACCTCTCAGGATTTAACCAGAAGCAAGTAGGAGATGCAAAAGAATTAGGTACAGATAATTGGCTTATATTTTGGGAATTAGTCATCGTAAAACTGTTGTTTCAGTATTATATACTGGATTGAAATACACAAAGGAATGGAAGGTCATTGAATAGGCTAGGATTCAAAGACATTAAATGGAACACAAAAGGAATGAAGTAAAATCTGTCTATTATTACTTCCTTTGACCATGGTAACAAGTTTATCCTGAAGAAATTAGTGTCCTTCAGTGTCCTTCGACATGAAACTAAAGACACAACTGATCCAGTAGCTAAACTGAAAGAGGATCTAGGTAAGGTACATGACATCTCACTGCTGCTTCATTTGAATCACTAAATTTAAAACATATACCCACATATCACTGCATGATAAAATGGCTATTTCTTCCTTTATCCTCCAAATTTAAAAAGAATGTTCTCTGTGTCCATCACTCAAATAGAAACGTGTAAGAAATGGATTTTGAGAAATGTATTTCATCCTAGTCAAATTTACACATTATAAAACCATCAAAGTGATTTTAACATTTAACAAATTTATATAGCCTATTGCAAAGTGCCTGCTACAATTTTTAATTATCCCATCTACTGATTAATAGTCAATAATATTAATGTAGTTTACTCAAACCTAGTTAATATTTTGTTAATCCCCTCATCACCAATTTCTAAGTTATATTACCCAGGAGGAAAACTGAGACCAGAAAATTGTCTTGTGACAATTTATTTTCATGAAAATAAAAATTTAGAATGCATTCCTGATCTCAATGTCAGAAATGAATCATAAAAATATTGGTTTATATTTAATTAATTATTAAATTATAAATTATTTAATTAATTTTAATTAATTAATTTTAAATTAATTAATGTTTATTTATAATCATTATTCTGAAACAAAAATTTATTTCCTTTTACCAATCAATATATTTTAAAATAAAATTTGTTATTTAGAAATAATTATGGAATCTGATGCAGTTGTAAGAAACATTGACAGATTCTATATAAAATTGACCAGTTTCCCCCAAATGCCAGACTTCCAAAGCAATTATAAAATATCAAAATCAGACTATTGAGAGTGATACAGTTCACATACAGGACATTTACATTACCAAAAGAATCCTTCAGATTGCCCTTTTAAAAAATTTTTGTACAATTGGCTGATGCTATTATATGGGTTTCAGGAGTACAGATTCACACACACACATATTGTGATACATCAAAGAGAGATCTGACTAGCAATAAGGCTTATCTTCCAAATTTTGTCAGTATACATATAACACACAGAACCCACCACAAAACAATGTTCTAGCACCATTAACTGCTATAAAATTGACTTGTTCTACTTAATCTCCCTATTCTCTTACGTTTACCCTCTGGTAGACATCATTTTGTTTTCAAGCAGCTGTTTTGTTGTGTTTTGTCTGTTCATTTGATCTTTTCTATAGTCAATATATAAGAGAAAGCATCCAATATTTGTCCTCTTCCTACTGCCTTATTTTGATAACATAATCACCTTAAATTTCATCTGTGTTGTTGCAAATGGCAAGATTTAAATTTTATTTATAGCTGAGTAGTATCCAATCATTTATACTACATCTTTTTTACCCAGTCATTCATTAATGAACATTTACGTTGTTTCCATTTCCTGACTATTGTAAATAGTGCTGCAATAAAATAAATGTGCATGTATCTTTCTGAACTATTGTTTTCATATTCTTGAGAGAGTTACCTGGAAGTAAAAACATACATAAAGAACTCATGAAACTCATCAACAAAAATGTGAATAACACAATAAAATTTGGTAGAAGTACTGAATGGACTCTTCTCCAAAGAGAACATGCAGGTTGCCTTTTTATAGCCACACCCACTTTCCTCTTTCTCATTAATCTTTGGCAACCACTAATTGTTCCTCTTGTTTATAATTTTTTATATAAATAAGGTTACATAAATGGAATAATGGGGTATATAACTTTGAGCAAGTAAATTTTCTCACTCAAAATAAATTTCTAGATATTCATCCAGATCCTTGTGTATATCATTAGTTTGTTTCTTTACATTGATGAGTAATATTCACTGGCAGAAATGCACAATAGCTTAATAGTCGCTCATCAGCATTGTTTCCTGCTTTGGCTATGTTGAAAAAAGCTGCTATGAGCATTTCTCTATAATATTTTGTACGATTAACTCATGCAGAATAAAATGCCTAGAACTTAAGTTCCTGGTCTTGAAAATTAGATATTTAGTGTTTTTTTTGAAGAAAAATATTAAATTTTTAAGAATGATTGTACCATTTTACATTCTCATTCCTAACTACAATAGGTAAATTACCTTGTTTCTCTGAATCAATGCCAAATTTGGCATTGCCATGTTTTTATCTGTTTTTTGTTTTAGTTTAACCATTCCACTAGATGTGTAGCAATAGTCCATTGTCTTTTTATGTTAATTTCCTATTTTAATATGAAAATTTATTAGTTAACATTCATTCTAACCATCCACATTTTAATTTTGTTTTCCTCCCCACTTTTCATATTTGCTGTCTTACTATTTTAAAGTGGAGTTTCTTTACACTTTATAGACTTTCCTTTAGTATTATATGTACAGTTGGTTTTGTGGTGATGAATTCCTTTAGCTTTTGCTTATTGAAAAACCTTTTTATCATTCCTTATACTCTATATTATAAGGATTCTTTTGTATATGACTCATTTTTCTCTGCTTTTAATTTTTTTTTTAATTTTGTATTTTTGACATTTTGATGATAAGTTGTCTAGGTAGTTCTGCTTGAGTTTCTTTTTTAAGAACTCTGAGATTCCTGGGTGGAGACCTGCTTCAATCTGCAGGTTAGAGAAGATCTCAACTATCATTTCTTCAAATATAGTTTCTACCCCCCCTTTCTCTCTCTTCTTCTAGGACCCTGTGATGTGAATGTTGTTCCTTTTGATGTCATCCCATTGATCTCTAATGTTGTCTTCATTTCTTTGCATTCTTTTATTTCTTTGCTTGTTTGCTTTGGTGCATTCCTCTGCCCTATTTTCTAGTTTGCTGAGTCTGTTGGGGGCTTCATTCATCCTATTCTTGAGTCCCTCTATTGAGTTCTTTAGTTCAGCTATTTTATTCTTCATTTCTTTGATAGCTTGCTTCATTTATTCTTTCTCCTTTTTGCTGTTCTCTTTTATTTCCTCTATTGTTTTATTGATTTCCATGAGTATGTTTATCACTATTACCCTAAATTCATTCTGAGATAGCATGCATATATTTGCTGTATTCAGACTTTCCCCTGTTTTTTAATTGAATCCACCATTCCACTTATATTTCTACTTTTGCTCTGTTTGGCATTTTATTTATTTATTTTTTTTTTTTGTGGGTTCGGTTCCCCTGCAGTGATAGCATTATGTAGGGTGATAACCTTGCTGTTGGTCCACAATTTGCTATCAGGCTGCAGTTCATCCTCCATCCACAGTGAATAGTGTGGCACTAGTAGGTAGTTTTGAGGTTTCCTCTCTTCTGGGAGACTACCTTCTTCTTTTATTCTTGGTTGAGGAATATGCCATGGGTAAGATATCTGGTGGACTGGATATCCAGTTACGTGAATTCTGAGACTCCAGGGCAATGTGGTGCTGGGAGAGGTGGGTGTGGGTTAGTCCCCTAGCTGCCCTTTGGTTTTGGCTGTGCCCAGTACAATTTCACCACATGGGCTCCATGTGAGACCCTGGGATACTGGTTCTCTTTCTGCCTGCACCAAGACTTGTCTCCCTGCCTCCATGTCCCAGGTTCTCCGGTTTTGGAGTGACTTTTCAGGAAGCCCATTCCTTCCCATGCTTCCATTCCCTCCACCATAGCCTGAAATCTGAGTTCCAAATCTGCAGAGTAGCTCTGAACCCAATCATTATTGCTACCCTTTGTCGTCATGATTGCTGTTGCATACTTACAGCCTCTGTGCATGCTTTTCCTAAGTGTTTGTTTCTGGAGACTAGGTGAATTCCTAGTTGCTCTATTAGGATGATTTGAATCTCCCCCCTACCAGGTTGCCATCTTCTGATCCTTCTGTAAGCTTTTAATTAATTTATCTTTTAATTCCATAACTTTTAGAGAAAGTACATTTTAAATTTTTTATACTTTCTTTTGCTTACACTACTAATTGCATTTTAGGATGTTGAAATCATACCTCATTGTGTGTTTATTTTACTACCAGAGTTCTAGTATCCTTTACCAATACTTTATTTCCCCCTTTTTTTCCTACACTTTACCACCTTTATGGTAATCTCAGTCCTGCATCCTGTGAATTAAGCTAGTTTGTATTATTTTTTTTTTCCTTTTTATTCCACATATGAGTGAAACTATCCTGTATTTCTTTTTTTACTTCCGGCTTATTTCATTTAGCATAATTGCCTACAGTTTCATCTAGGCTGTTTCAAAGGGCACAATTTTGTCCTTTTGTCTAAGATGCTTATATTCCATTGAGCATATATACAGCATCTTCGTTATCTTGTCAGCCGTTGATGGGCCTTTAAGTTGTTTCCATGTCTTGACAATTGTGAATTTTGCAGCTATGAACATAGAGATACTGATATTTTTTCTGTTTAGAGTTTTTCTGTTATCTGTGTATACGCTTAGATGTGGGATTGCTGTATTGAATGGTTGATTCATCTTTAGTTTTCAAGAATTTCCATACTGTTTTCCAAAGAGGTTGTACTGATTTACATTCCAAACAACAGTGTAGAAAGATTCTTTTTTCTTCACACCTTCTCCTGTATATATTATTTCTAGTGTTTTTGACATTAATCACTCTCTCTGGTGTGAGGTAATGATCTCATTATAGTTTTTATTTGCATCTCTCTAACTATGAGTGGTGTAGAACATTTTTTCCTGTGTCTGTAGGTCATCTGTGTGTCTTCTTTAGATATGTGTCTATTCAATTCTTCTGCCCATATATTTACTGTTGAGGTGTAAGAACTCTTTATAAATATTGGAGGTTAATTCTATGTCTGATAAATGTTTTGCAAATATCTTTTCTCATTCTGTTTTTATTCTTTTTTTTTTTAATGACTATTTCTTTTGCTGTGAAGAAGTTGGATGCAGTCCAATTCATTTAATTTTATTTTAATTTCTTTCACCCTAGGTGTCCTTCTCCCAAAACATCTTTGAAGTTGATGTCATGAAATATTTTTTTCTACATTTCCTGTATGTATTTTATAGATTTGGGTCTTATGTCCATATCTTTGATCTATTTTGAGATAACTTCTGTGTATGCCAATATGCAATCTAGTTTCAGTTTTCTGCAGGTGTTTATCCATTTTTCCCAGCACCATGTTTAACAGACTTTCTTTGTTTTACTTTATGCTTGCCTCCTTTTCCAGAGATTAACTGTACATATAACTATAGCAATATTTATGGACATTTAATGTTATTTTGTCTGTCTTTGTATCTTTTTTCCCCAATGTCATAATGCTTTGATTATGTAGTATAGTTTGAAGTCACCATGGTTCTTTTTTTCTAAAGATAACTATGGCTATATAAAACCTTTTGTGGTTACATTCAAACTTTAATAATGCTCATTCAATGTCCTTATAGAATATCCCTGTGGTTTTGAGAGGAATAGCATTGAATATATATCTATATATCTCTATCAATGTCTGTCTACCTAGTTCTCTCTCTCTCTCTCTCTCTCTCTCTCTCTCTCTCTCTCTCTCTCTCTCTCTCTCTCTCTCTCTCTCTCTCTCTCTCTCTCTCTCTCTCTCTCTCTCTCTCTCTCTCTCTCTCTCTCTCTCTCCATATATATACATACATATCTTTGGGCAGGATGGCTATTTTAGGTATCCTACTCTTCCAGTCCAAGAACGTGAAATGTTCTATCTGTATATATTCTTCCATTTCTTTAGCAACTCTTATAGTTTTCATTGTATATATCATTTGCCTCCTTTGCTAACGTATTTCCAGGTGTTTTATCTTTTTTATCCCACTGTGAATGTTCTCTTTCATAGTTTAACTTTCCTATAATACATTGCTTGCATATAGAAATGCTACATATTTAGAGGTATTGATTTTATATACTGCCATGTTGCTGTATTCACTTGTTTCTGGTAGTTTTGGTGGATGATTTAGGGTTTTGTAGGTATAATGTCATGCCATCTACAAATAATAACAGTTTTATTTTATCTTTTCCAAGATGCAGAACTATGGTGAATAGCAGTATGAGAGTTGTCATCCTTATTTTGATCCTGAGCTTAGGGGAAAGCCTTTCAGTGTTTTACCATTGAGTATGAAGTTGGATATGAGTTTGCCATTTATTGCCTTTGTTATACTGATTATGCAATTTCTTTTTCTATATTAGTGAGGTTTTTACCATGAATGGGTGTTAAATCTAATGTTTTATTTTTTTCTGCATCTAGTGATTCAATCATTTTTTTTTTTAATTTTCTCTTTGTTGATGTGGTGTATTACATCTGATTGATGTGCATATGTTGAACCATCCTTGAATTTCTAGAACAAATACCACTGATCATGGTCTATTTTTTAATATACCGTTGAATATGGTTTGTAAAGATTTTGTTGAGGATTTTGTTTTCATAATCATTAGTGATATCAGTTTTTAATTTTCTCTCTGTTTTGGAATCATGTATAATGTTAGTCTCATAGAATGTATTTTTTAGTTAATATTCCTTCCTTTTTGATTTTCTTGAAGAGTTTAAGGTTTATGGATTTCATTTCTCAAATGTTTGGCAGAATTCACTATTTGGTCCATTCTGTTCATCATTCACTATCTGAAACCAGCCTGATATTTTGGAATAATTTGATTACTGCCTCAATTTCTGTGATTGTAATTGATCAGTTCAAGTTATATAGGCCTTCCTGGTTTAGTTTGAGAGATTGTAAGATCCTAGAATTCTGTCTGTTTTTTCCTGATTAATTAATTTGTTGGTGTATAAGTAGTCTCTTGTGATCCTTTTATATCTCTGCAATTACTGCTGTAATCTCATCTCTTTCATTTCTGATTTTTTTTTTTTTTTTTTTTTTTTTTTTTTTTTTTTTTTTTTTTTTTTTTTTTTTTTTTTTTTTTTTTTTTTTTTTTTTTTTTTTTTTTTTTTTTTTTTTTTTTTTTTTTTTTTTTTTTTTTTTTTTTTTTTTTTTTTTTTTTTTTTTTTTTTTTTTTTTTTTTTTTTTTTTTTTTTAGTATTCTCTATTTTTTTCTTTAGTCTCTCTAAGAGCTATCAGTTTCATTTATTCACAGATAGCTTTTGGTTTCATTGATCTTTTGGATCATCTTTTGTCTTAAATTTCATTATTTCTGCTGCAATATTTGTTATATACTTTCTATCATTTTTTATTTTGATTGTTCTTCACTTTCTTGTTATTTCAGGTGTGTGGTTATATATTTAATATGGGATATCTCTTGCTTTTTGATGTTATTTGTATGACTCTGATCTTTCTGTCAGGACATTTATGTATTATCCTAAATGTTCTAGCAACTCATCTCCATATTTTCATTTGTTTCCAATTGATTCTTAAATTCAATATAATATCTTCAGTGATAGAAGTGTTGTTCAGAAGTATATTGTTTAATCTCCACATCTTTGTGATTCTTCCAATCCAGTTTTATTGTTTCATTCTTAGTTTCACCCACTTGTGATTAGAGAAGATGCTTTCTATAATTTCGATTTTGCTATTTTATGGAGACATCTTTTGAGATACAATTTACCAGCTATCCTTAAGAATGTTCCACACACTTAAAATCAATGTATATTTTTTTTCTGTTGGGATAGAACACTTTTTATTTAACTGTTAAGTTGACAAGATCTATTGCTTCATTTAGGAAACTTATTTCTTGTTGATTTTCTGCCAGGATGATCTACCTGTGTAAATCAGGTATTGAAGTCCCCTACTCCTATTGTGTTACTGTCAATGTCTCCCTTTTGCCCTGTCAGTATTTGTTTTATATACTTAGGTGATCTGACATTGGGTACATATGTTAATGGCAATTACTTCTTCTTGACATATTACCCTCTTGACCATAATGTAGTGTTGACCCTTATATCCATTTTTAGGTGGAAATTTATATTGCTCAATATTAATATTGAAGTTCCTGATTTTCTTTTATCCTTGTTACTTTAATATTTACCTCATTAGCCCTTGACTTTCAACCTATGTTTGTCTTTGAATCTAAGATTTTGTGTGGGTATACTATTGATAAGTCCTATTTTTTGATCCATTCAGCCACTCTATGTCTTTTGTTGAGTTCACTGCTTTCACATTTAGGGTGATAAGATATGTAGAGTTTTATTAATGTCATTTGGGACTTTGTGTTTAGTTTGTTGCTTCTTTCCCCCATTTGCTTTTTATTGCTTTTCTCTCTTTTTCTTCTGGATGGTTTTCAGTGTTGATTCTTTCAGTTTTATCTTCTTCACAGTTGTGCATCTTTTTTATTTTTTTATCTTTTTAAGGAAAGTTACAAGCAAGAATGAAGGCAAGCAGAGAAAAGCATGCAGAAACAGACAAGAGGGAGAAGTATTTTATTTATTTTAATTCGTTGTTCATATTTGTTGTTCCCCTTAGCTTCAGTTCTCAAACCTGGTTCCTTGGTCTTTTTGCATTTAAAATGCCAGTGTTTTGTTATTCTGGGGGGGGGGGTTGTGGGCTTTTGGAGTTTCCTGGAGTAGGTAGTGGGGCTAAGGCTGACTCCCCTATTCTATACTCACCTGAGTGCAGAGTAGATTTCAATCAATTAAATTTTAATTAAGTACTGAATTTATAATGTAATCTCATTTTTATAAAAGAATCATATCCAAATATTAAGACATTTTTCTATTTGTGTTTATATATTTTGATTCTGAATTTGTTAATTTTATAATTTTATCCAATGTATAGGTTATTTTTAATAAGCTTGAATTATTTTCTCTAAGTAAATATCACACTTTAAATGAAAGAACAAATAAGCATAAAGTTAAGCTATTTCATGAAAATGTATGCACATTTACAAGGGTAAGAATAAAACTGTACTTCTGAGCTGATGTCTCTAATGTTAAACCAACTGTAAAGTGAAACCAACTTTACTTGAGTAATTGTGACTATGTATACCCGGTATAGGTTATTATTGAATTGACAAAATGAACTTTAAGCTATGACCAAAGTTATAATTCAGCAAAGAAGGAAAGCAAAGTTAATAAGAAAAGATATCAATGCAAATTAACATGAATTTGAGCCCAATAATGCAATGCAATGTGTATTATAAAATGCTGAATTGGATTTTCAATGAATAAGCAATGCAAAACTATTCAGAAAAGACTTAGTAGCTACAGAATTCTATAATATAATTAATTCTAGCACTTTATTTTAAAGAATTTTTAATAAAATGATAAAAGATAATTTTATGCACTACAAAGTGCAAAGAAAAACAGGTGTAAAAGTCCTGAAAGAGCTCTTTATCATATAATTTCTTCTTGAACAATATGCTATGCAAAAGAAATGAATCTTTTTATACATCAGAAACATGGTATATATGCAATTTTTCTCATAATATACTTATTTATAAAGAAGTTTCCTTATTTATATTTTTTATCTATTCTTCTCTCTTTCTTGTTCAAGGACGGTAATAAAATATTAAGATAAATCTTCACTCTCCCTTATCTGAACAGAAAAAAAGATTCTGGATAGTGTGAATTAAGAGTTGCTGAGCTTTTATGATTTTTATTAAATCCTGTCCATAGTCAAAAAACTATTGCTCAGAGAGAGATTATTCTTTTATAATTTGCAGCTTGTATGTTTCTTCTTAATCATGATTACACACTGTAAAGTCACTCTCTTATTACCCTTGTGTTATTCCAGATTCTCCTTGATACCGCAAGCTGAAAGCCTGCTTAGATGCTCTAGAAATACATGCAAGTCACAATTCTGGGACAATAATTTGGAAAAACTACCTTAATTGCTTCAGAAACTAAATTGATAATAATATTTTCTCACTTGAAAGTAGTTTATATTTAACTTTGCACAGAATCTTCTTGTCAAATAGAATGTGTTATTTCCCTTCTCCATCCCCACATACCTTTTCAGGGAAATAAGAGAAAAAGAATAAAGACAATAAATTTGATCATGGAAATCAAATATTAAATAACTAAAATTTGACAAAACTAATTTATTGCTGAACTATTAGATTGAAGACTCTCGTGTAAGCAACTGCTTTGTTAAAAATTTTGCAAATTTTTGAAGAGTATTTGTATTCATTTCTAATTACTTTTCAATAAAAGGAACATTACATCACCACATTATACAGACTTTGGGTGTAAATCATCATAAATCAACATATGTATGTAATTTATTTAGCTTAATACCAACAGGAAAATTCTGTCCTTTATCATATGATTATTTTAATATCCTTTTCACATTGACTATTTCCAATAATTTATTGATTTATTTTCATGTTTTCACAGTAAACAATTTGAACTGAAAATATACAAATTACAAAAGGTAAATATTTTTAATTGAAAGATAAACAGAATGATGTAATCATACAGTACCTACTGTTGTAGACTCCTCAAAGTTAATTTGCCAAGCATTTCATGAATAATCCCAATACTATCTTCTTTGACTCAAAACTTCTTCTAGTTTATCAAACAAAATGAGTTCAATTTCTATTGACTGTTGAATTAACAGATGCAAAATAACTTCATTCAAAAGTACCTGTCAAATTTGAGCATTTTTTCATACAACACACACACACACACACACACACACACACACAAACCTCAATATGTTACACATAACTCAGTCCTAAGATCCATTCACTTTTTTTTAATTAAAGATAAGGTCAATATTTCCAATCATACATTTACATAACAGTCAATCTAATATTAGAAATAATATAATATACTTAAATAATAGGTATTTATAATGTGATTCTAAATATTTTAAAGCATAATAAAGTTAAATGAAACATTAATTATGAGCACCTGCCAACAGATAAAATATGGAATTTTAGAATAAAACAGAACTAATAAATATATACAATAAATTAGAAAAATTGAGATTAACCTAGTATCAAAGTCATTAAATGTCTATATATTGTGAATGCAGAACTAAAAATAATAAAAGGAACATTTAATAGAATTACCAAAACTAAGTTTTTCAAAACATTAATTTTAGTAATCAGTGTAATAAAATCAAAAGTCAATATTGAATAAAATGTAAAAATTCCAATATCAAAAAATATTTATTGAGCAAAGACATTAACATAAAATTGAGCATTCATTCTCCTTTATTCTGTTATTTCCTGATACAATTAATCTAATGTTTTTAATTACATATTCAAAAATCACTTTCAAATAGTGCTTTAATAAAATTTAAGAAAGATCCATAGTTATGCTCAACAGTGTTGAATGAATTTTTAAGATATATCTTATTTTTATTTATATCATTTTAACAAATCATTTAACAAATATAAAGACAAATATTTGAAAGAATAAAGGCTTTTGCAAGCATATTATCTTGTAAATAAAATATTCAATTAATAATATTCAATAGACCAAAATTAATAACTGAACATTAATATCTGCTAATAACTAAATCATAAGAGAAATACTAATGATCAAATATTAATATTTACTAAATATATGTATTATTAACTAAATTATTGATAATTATAACAACTAAAATATTAATATTTTAGGAATATTTTAATATAATATTTTTCTAAAATATAATTTTCTGATAAATAAATATTTTTTTAAATAAGACAAAATTCTGAAAAATTCAAACCCTTATTTACCAAATGCAGAATATTTAAGATAATTTATTTTAATTTACTCAGAATAGCACTTGTGTCTTGATTAGCTTCTATCTTACTAAAATTTAAGCATTTCTGAAAATTAGTTTGATTTCCATGATTTCAATGCATATTCATTTCAATTTTTACATCTAAGTGAATATGTTTTACTTTCTAGTAACACTAGTTATTTATTCACAAATGTACAAAATTTTATTTGGTTACTCAAGCACATTTTCTTGCTTACTCTGACATTTTATTTATTAACTATGATGATGATGTTCTGGAACTTTTGAAAGTCACGCATCTGTTTTTGCTTTTTTATTTTGATTTGTTTCCAAAGCATCCATATACTGAGCAACAGCAGATTGAATAAAACATTTAAAACAAACAAAAAGACTAATATTATTGAACCAAAAAGAAACTAATCAAAAGATTCTGTAATTTCAAATTCTCCTATCTTTTCAGAAACTGCTTCCTTCTGCCTATCACAATTTATTTACTGCTGCTATTTGGTTCAGGTATTTTACGCATATTCCACAATTTTATCCTTACAACACTATGGTATAATAAGTGTTTTATAAACATTGTAGATTGAGGAAGTGCGAGTCACAAAGTTCAAGTAAGAAGTGTGCAAAAATTCCAGGTTTGAATACACACACACAGAAATACACACACACACACACACACACACACACACATGCACACCCTCTTTCAGGACTCAACTCAAGAAATAGAAACTACTCCAGTGTTTTAATAAGAAAACCTTTAGTTGCAATAAATAAGTTTTATTACCTTATATGTTGCAGAAAAAAATAAGTGGACAGGGTCTTAATGTCAATGCTCTTATAAACGAGTTAGAGGAAACTGCTTCTGCTATTGCAACTGCAGTCACAACTACCAAAATGGAGCTGGTGACTACACAAACATGGAAACAGGCTATTGTCAACTCTCTCCAAGCTCAATTGCCAGATGACATAGGAACATATAAAAGTATCTCATATTTCTTTTTATTCTAGAATAATAAATTTCATTGGCAGAACATATATAGACAGTTAGAACCCTAGCAATCTGGGAAATATTTTTCACTTTATATACTCAGTTATATCTAGAACACAAAAATGGATGGAAATTTTGAATTATTACAGTCTTTATTGAGCACAATATGTAATGTATTTTAAGCAATGTTCCAAGTCTTAGAGCACAGCAAACACAAGTTTAGCATGTATTTTGGTACCCTATTCAATGCTTAATTTACTTTGTTGAAATCATTTTGTAAACATAAACATTAGGACTACAAGGCAGAGAGAGAATTTGAGACTGGCTTATATACAGTGTACTGTGTATTTAACTTAAATTTGTTGTTTGGTATACACACAAACATGTACCAGGCATTTATATACATATATATACATCATATATACAATTGAGTATATATACACATGCATATATATATATAATGCTGAAGCATAGAAGAAAGCAAATTTATAGCACATGTCATAGTGCAAGTGATATATTTAAACACTAGAATACCAGAACTTATTTATTTTTAAGGAAAATCTGAGGTC
Organism: Solenodon paradoxus; assembly: GCA_004363575.1. Taxonomy (NCBI): domain Eukaryota; kingdom Metazoa; phylum Chordata; class Mammalia; order Eulipotyphla; family Solenodontidae; genus Solenodon; species Solenodon paradoxus. The sequence continues at coordinate 213,049 of RJWH01000074.1, forward strand.
CAATTAGTAGAAGAAAGTTTAAGATGGGAATAATATATTGGAATTGGAATTAGCTTTTACCTAATTTTGTTATTTATTATTTAGCAATGTTTTAATACCCTTTTCATTCTGCACTTTCAATAGTTGTCACCTGGGAGTGAAACAGTAATGCCTTTACTTTAGAAGAAGGTACTTGACCAAGTATACTCTTCATAATTTCAAGCTCTATTTGGATAATTGGTATACAAAATATAAGGAAAGTAAAGTTGTATGGAGAATATTTCCCAAGCTACCCAGCAAAACACTGGGTACAAACTCCCATGAAAATAGCACTGCAACCAATTTTATACTCAGACAAACTGTTGTTCAGCTATCAGAGTTAATAGATTTAAACCATGTTATCCATATATCCAGTCTTAAGAAAATATATGGAAAAATAACTGTAGTCATATGTAAATTTTAATTCAGAGATGATCAAATTACAGAAAAAGTGAAGCCAACCTAAAAGAAAAACAGAGAGTAAGGAATCCTGGATTATATGTAGTTCATTATAAATGACTGATAATGATTGCCATTGAAAATGTAAAACCCAAAAATATATTCTGGAATGGAAAAATGGTTTAAAATAAGGTGAATTCCCATTTTGTTTCAATTGAAATTTACATGAACAATTCATGGTGAGAAACAATTACTGGAAATTTGAAAGGGTATTTCTTAATTTCTGTCTCCACCACCCAGAATAACAACTTGTACTCCCTTTGGAAAACTATCATAACTCTGCAAATACAATCTTGTTAGGATTGACAGTAGAAATATCTTTTTATGACCAGCTTGTAGACACAAGACTCAAATATGCCAATCAGGCATTCTCTTTCAAGGAAATCATATTTTGAATAAAGGTTTTAAGTATTTGATTAATGATTTACCATTAATACAATTAAAACTATATTTTGATCCAAGTCTCCAAATATTTGACTAATGATAACTATTAAGATGATACTCACTTGTATCAACTTCCAAAATTGCCAGAGCCATTGCTTATGATGCCTCTGTATTCAGTGTCCCTCCCTCTGTGTTGATTATGTGGACACTCCTCAGTCAAATTAATGAATTCAAATTATTTTTAAATTAGCCATAAATTATTATAATTCTTCAACAGAAACAGAATACTAATTACCTTATGAACGATAAATACAACAGAAAACTCAGTAAGCAATTATTTATATTACAGACAAACAAGAATTTTAAAGGATAATGACACCTATCTCCTGTTTTATAATCCGAAGTCTTCAAAAAGATACATTTGTATCCAAGTTTGAAATGGAATATTTTCATGATTATTCTTAATTTTATCAAATAAAATGTCAATTGCTATATTTATACATTTCTAAAAGTAACCAATGTTTGTTTCAAGCTGTGTATAAGAAAAATGTTATTTAAATTATTTAAAAATAATTTGTATAAGTGAGCTATTTAAAATATATAATTTAATATATAAGTAAATTTTAAATGGAGTAAGAATAATAATGAGATGTGATGGAGATTTTAGCTAATGTTACAGTGGTAGTCATAGTATAATTTAACAAATGTAGCAAATTTTAAAATGGGTGAGGAAATATATTTAAATATTTAATTTATTTTATTTCATCTACAGCAAAGTAACTGTAAAAGTAACTATAAGGTAGTCCTTAGTCACTTGCTGATACTTAATTGTGAGCATTACAACAAACTGGTTAAGACAATAAATAGATTTTGGAGGTAAATATCACAGATTGATTCTTAAGCTCTCTTTTACCTGTGTGAACTTTGTCAAACAACAAAAATTCTAAAATCTCTAATTTTCTCCTGAAATTCTCTCTGTCTGAATGAAAAGTGATTTAGGAATAGGAGAGACTTGTGAGAATTAAATTATATGTATATAAAAGATTTAGCACAGTTTCTGACATTTAGAAGGTTTTTTAAAAGTTTTTTTTTAAAAAAAGCCTTACTGTTTTGGAGGATTGCTGTTGATATAATTTTGAGGAAATTATAGGCATCTAATTTGATCCTTCTCTGTGTTTATACTAGAATAAAAATATCTATAAAGCCAGATTTGTTGACATAATAAAGCTCTAATTATAAATATGAATTTCCAAATTTATTTGAAAATTATTTGAAAATGTTCTTTTTACCTAGTGTGCATATAAATATTGACTTACTTTAGATAGCAATATTTAGTATTTATTTTGTTCACAAGACTATAATCATTTTAAGATACTGAAATTTCATCTGTCTATATGTCACACCACACCCACCACCAGAGTTCCAGTGTCCTTCACCATCACTTTTTCCTCTCTCTCCTTACCTTCCTCCTCTAAGCCCTCTGGCAGTCATAATCTTTGTATTGTGATTTTGCTGTTGGACTTTTCTACTTGTTTTATTTATATTCCACATATGAGTGAAACTACTTCTATTTCTTTTTTTCTTTCCAACTTATACGTAATAACTTTCTTGTGAAACCTTAAATAAGGGTAAGGCATAAATGTAAAGGTACAAGTAATAACTCTTTTATCTAATTTAGCTTTAAATAGTATCAATAAAACAAAATTGTTTAACACAAAATATCAGAGATGGTCACCCTCATATTGTGCAAAGAGTAATTTATTATAAAAACAACTATGTATGAAGTCATGGAATATACCACGATTGGTTAGGATGGAAAATAAATAATTTCATCCCAAACCTAGGGAAGTTTCAATTATTACTCTCAGGTGAATTAATGTAAAATAGTCCATGGCTCAATTAGTTGCAGTAAAAGAAAAATTAACTCTTTTTTTTTAATTCATCAGTAGTCATATTGGTAACCTCAGAAATTCTTTGTGAAATTTAAATACTAGAAAAAGAGATACTAATGTACAACAACAAAAATCGTATGTCCACTAAATTACATTGAAATGTAAAATACAGATAGCAGTTTTTAGATGGCGTAAAAATTGTATTTTTGTTGTGACAAATTTAGTTAATATCAATCATATTGGATAATAAATTGATAATGATAACTAAATATGATTAATTTGAATTCAGAATACTCATGGACAATGGCTTTCAATCATAACCTCAAGGTCAATGTTTTTGCAAGAAATCTTATTTTGAAATGAGTTTATTGGTTTCGAGACAGAAAAATATTGCTTAAATTTGAAATAATAATGTTCAGTAGTATTATTCCTTAATATTAGAACTAACAGTTCTTTAGATTCAATATTATCATGATAAATTTTAGATGAGGAGGAAAAATTAATACTGTGAAAACCTTCAGATTTTATTTATTTTCAAAATATTGCTAGAATGTTTTCTTAGTAGATAAAAAAATTGAAAATATTTTAATTAGAAGGAATAAAAGTTTGATAAAAAAGAGCAATCTGAGCATGAACTAAATGTTAGATCACTAAATTGACCACCATTTAAAACATGGGTTAGAATCAGACCGAAGAATCTTCTCAGAATCTAATGACTATAACTATTCTAGAATTTAAAACAGCACAAAAATAATAGAAGTGTTGAAGGTACAGCTTCCTTCAATCAAATAAAAGATTAGTTGGAAATCTCCTGACCTCAGTGACAGCCATGTTTGCTCTATGAAATATACTGAAGAATGTATTGAGAGTTGAACAAAGCACTACAAAACCCAAGCAAATCTATGTGAATTTTCTATCATTTGTTGACAAAATGGTTTAGATATTCAAACGAGAGCCCAGAAGAGCTGTATTCAAATCTTGGTTTTATCATGGGCAAGGAGTCAAATGTAAGTGTGCTATTACTATATTAGAAAAAATTGGTATTACTCCCTACTTTGACAGGTTATTATTATAATTAGTTATTATCTCCATAAAGTATCTACCAGAATACAGCAGTTTAAAAGATGTCAACTATGTCATTACCATTTTTAAGTCTCACAAAACATACATTCTTTTCAGTCATTGTTTATTAGAAAATTTTTATTGCACATTTATAGTGAGGGGATATGTGATTATATATTTATATACATGGTAATCAACACAAAATGTAAATATAGATGCACATTCATATAAAACTATGCTGTACAATTATTCATTCATTTTACTAATTTCATGTCCTAGGACTTATAAATAAATTCTAAAGTATATCTCACTGTTCTTCATTTATGGTCATCTATCCACTGCCTGTTAATGTTAATCACTCACATCTCCAACCAGAGCTATATGGAAAAATATACAGTTCTAAGTGTAATTTTTACCCAACATGTTTTCAGAATATTCAAAGAAGTCTGATAGTAGGAATAGCTCTAAAATGTTTAAGGTTATTTAATGCAGAACCTGCTTGGAAATGGTCAGTGTAAATAATTATTCTACTTTAAATGCTCCCTTTATTGTATCCTATTGCCACTAAAGCACTCTAGAGTTATAAATATTTTATGTATTAAAGTTTATATTTTATGTGCAAAGGTTACAAATATATTTCTGATCACATTTATAACTTGCCTCAAAGAAGGAAGACTCTAATGAAAGGAAAGTTGTTGATGAAAAAGGAAATGTAAAACTTAATGTATTATACATAGATGTTGATTTATGATGAGGCATATTTTAAACCTATATAATGCTATGATTCAATGTTCCTTCAATAATTATTTTAAAGGAAATGGACCCCACACGTGAAAGTGAAATATTCATCATGACTGCTTAGATTGTCTGTACAATATAGCAAATGTTCTGATGTATAAAAACCAAATATTTAAAAATCATCAGCTTCTTCCTCAAGTGGATTTAAACTCTTAACTTGTTAAACTCATATATGCCTGGTCCATCATGCCCTCAAAAAAAAGTAGCTCATCATATTATTTATCAAATTTTATAAAAAATATAAAATATACAAGTATATTTAATAAATCTAGTACTTTTATCTCAAATTTAGTATATGTATACATTTATATGCATATATTTATTGCTTATATAAAAAATGTGTATATAAATGCAAAATGACTTACTTTATACTGGTGAAATTTTCCTAGCGACAATCAAATTCCTTTTTTATGTTAACTGTGAGTTTAATAGTCCATATTAAAATTTTATGAGTGTAAAGCTAGAATTCATAGATTTGGGGGACATGCCAGAAATTCATGTATAAAAGTATAGACACTTCCCACGTTTCTTTATATTTGACAACTCTGAAACCCCATGATGTGTTCAATATTACTTAAAATGACCTATGACTATGATATATTTATTGCGGCTAATTTCTTCTCCAGTGTCAGCAACAACAAATTGAACAAAATATATGAGAAAGAGTTTTCAGACATTGTACATCAAATAGGAGAAATAACAGAAGGAAGCCCTTTTTCATCCCATCCTTAGTTTAGATACTGATCTAGATAGACCATGATGCAATGAATATGATTCCAAACGAAGCATGTGAAAATTGCTGAGCTGAGGAAAATGTTAGAACTTAAGAATTATGAAACAGATAAAAATTACAGGACAGAACGGAAGATGGCATAGTTATGAAAATAAAGATTTCGGAAATTTGTATATGAATTCAAACTAATGATGCTTGAAACTATGTGTAAATGCTTTGAAGAGACATTGCAAGGATAAGAACTATTGGAGAAATAAAGTTGAAATTGTTAAAGTGCATCAGAATTGGAAGACATCCACATTCCTACCAATCGAATTGGAGAATTTTCATCAAATTTCAATTATTAGGAAGAAACCCAGATGATCTTTAGTAAAGACTTTGTTAATGGCAAAAGAGACAAAGAAAACAGTTGCTTTAAAACTATACTATCAAATAGGAAAACAAGTCAACTTGAGTGATTTGGAAGTTAATTTATTCCTAGAAAAATAATGAATATCTTAAAAAAATACGCAAAAAATGAGAAATCAGAAATGCCTGACTTTAATAAAAAAGTATTGGAAATAAAAAACAAGGAAGGAATCAGTTTATAGAAGTGTAGCTGAGATGATGGAAATAAACTTGAAAAACCTATCATACACTCTAGATATTCAATTTTGAGAATAGTAGCCTAACAAGTAGAAAAGTGAAACATAAAAATAGTCAGATATAACTTAGCAACCAAATATATACATATGTTCAAAATTCAATGTTCATTGGATGAAATTTAAAGATTATATACAGAAAAAAGATTAATGAATTTGCAGATATAGCACAGAGATAAAAATATAGAAAAGTAGATAAAAAAATGGAACCTCAGTAATCTGTGGGAAATATGTGAACCAATAGACATATGTCAGAAGTATAAAGGAGATGAAGAGGATCGAAAATTAATTTGAAGAAATAGTGATCAAATCTTTAAAATTACTAAAAAAAAATGATAAAAACACAAATTCAAAATTTCAAGGAACTCAAGCCAAATAAACACAAAGAAAATCATTTCAAGATACAATAAAATATTTCATAAATAAATTGTTGAAAAATTGTGGTAAAGATAATTTCTTAATAACCTTGAGAGAAAAAAATACATTATAAAGAAATATGAGAATTTTTCCCAGACTTCGTATCATTAATTATGCATGCAAAAGACAATGAAAGAGACTCTGTAAGATTAAAAAAGTTTAATCACTAATGTTTGATTTTAGCCAGTAATAGTTCTTTTAGAAATGAAATTAAATGAAGATGTTTTGAGGACCACAAAACTAAGAAAATTCATTGTCAGTAGATATAGATGAGCTGAAGGAAAACAGCAGATGAAAATTTGGATCTGCACAGAGAAGTAAAGAATTCAGGAGTGGTAAATATTGGATAAACATTAGAAAGCTTTCTCATTGTTATACATTGAATGCAAATTGTCAGTACACAGTTATAACAGTGTGCTGTGAGGTTTAAAATATGCAGAAATAAATTCTATTAAATCAATGACACAAATAATGAAAGCTGGCAAATGAAAGTGCACTGATTATCACTAAATGATAAGAGAAAAAATATTAAAGGGAAAAGAATATGTAGTGTATAAGCCAAAATCAATGATAAACTAGAGAAAGAAATTATAATTACTCCAAAAGAAGCAGCAGAACAGGAAAAATAAAAGTAACAAATAGCTTAAGGGGCAGAGCTTAAAGGATATCAAGAGTTAAATGTATAGCTCATCTTCCGTTCAAAAAGGAGTAACAGGATCCAATATAATCCCCAATTTTGAATGCAAATGATACGGACAGAATATATAAAACATTTCAAAATAAAATATATCAGACAGTATAAGTCAATGATAACTGCAAGATGAGGATTTTTGAGCTCTCTCATTAAGCATTCTACCTTCAGAAAGTTTCCAGACCATGACAGACAAGAGAAGAATTCGGTCAGAGCATAGTGGATTCTTTACTTAGGAAATGGAGCAAAGAACCCAGAGAAAGTAACGTGGCTAGAACTTGCATGATGGAGAACTAGAAAGGAGAGAGCTGCACAAAGAGAGAACTCCAGAGATATACAGAGAGGTTTGAAGTGAATACTAACTAGAACTTGTGTCAAGTCCCCAACAGAAGAAGTAGGGATATAAAATATCACTTGAATAATGGTTTCTAAAAATCCAATTTTAATAATACTATAAACCTACAGATCCAAGAATCTCAACAATATGCAATGAAAGAAACATGAAATAAACTACACCTAGCCACATTGTAATTGAAGTTCTCAAATAATTTACAAAATTGGAATTACCTTGATATTAGAACCAGATAAATACATTATAAGAAAACTATATGCCAAATTCCTTCATGAACACAGATGTAGCAACATTACAAAATTTTATACAATTGAGTCCAGAAAATTATAGTCAATATAACAAATCAGAGTCAAGTGATACTTACCCTAAACATTCAAGGTTGAAATAACATTTAAAAATAAATTAATGTAATTGTCTATATAAACGATATAATTTATTTTAAATTTTGATTAAAATATATCAATATATTCAGACAAATAATTGACAAAATGTAATGCCAATCCATAAAAAAAAAAACTAAGCAAAATAGAAACAGAAGGGAATCTACTTATCCTGATTAAGGATATTTAAGAAAATAATTAGATTAACAATATTTATTCATTAAATAATAAATATTTTCTAAGATTGGGAGACAGACAACTGTATCTAGTCTCACCACTTTTGTTTAGTAATATACTAGAGACCAGTTGTAATAAGCAAGGACAAGTATTCATATTTGGGGAGGAAAGACATTTAACTCATTTTATTTACAAGCCATATGATTGCATGTGCTGAAAATCTGAAGACATCGATTTAAAAATTTGCTAGAATAACTGAGTTAGCAAGACCACAGACTAGAAGACCAATTTATAAAACTCAGCTGTATTTTCTGTGGACTACATAAATAATAAAACACATAGAAACCTTTAATTTCATGTGATGCTTCATAATTAGTAAAACACATATATTTTAAAATAATATATGTGCAAAAAATTGTATGAAACATCGATACAATAACTGATTTAAAGAAAAACATCTATATGTAGGAGGATAGAATTTATTTTTCCATCAAAAGTTTTTTATAGTAAACTTGGAGACTGCTATAGAAGACAAATATTTGTTGCCATTTCTTCTTAGTGTCCTTTTTTTTATTAAGCATTTTTTTAATTTACAAAGCTATATGCATTTTAGGATATCTAACTAGCAACTAAATCTGTGTCTATTACACAGTACAGCCAACACCAGGGTTCTAGTACCCTTTACCACCCTCCCTCCAGGTAACCACAGTCTTATGACCTGTGAATTTTGTTTGTTTTTTTGCTTCTATCCAGTTTTTTATGATTTTAGTTTTCTACATTTATTACTGTAATCCATTTGAGAAGATATTTCAATATAGAAAATAAGCAAGACTACGATTTATCTGTCAGGTTTTATAGCTTTTTTAAAAAAGCTTACATACATGTTTTATAAAGAGTCTATGAAGTGAGTCGGTTTTTGTTTCATATGACTATACTATTAACAGATATAATAAATTCTCATACTTTCTTTGCATTTGTTGATTTTTGTCTGAGTATATTTACTTTTCACAATGCAGTAAGATTTCTTTTATAGCATACTGAAATTTTCATTGTTTCTTTTCCTAATCATTTTGTATTTCAGTCAATTATAGTGATACTAGAATATGTGCTATATTTTAGTCACAGTAAGATCTTTTTTCTAGTTATTACAATAATGATTACTTTAAAGATTTTATTTTAATTTTTCTTTTATTCTTTCTTTTCTTAATGTTTATTCTGAGAAACATGAACTAATTTTATCATGTATCTATTTTTATCAATTAAATAATATGCTACATTATGGTAAATATTTTTCAAAATCAATTATGATTGCTCTTTAAAAAATTCTTATTTGTCATTGTGTCTGAAAAAGAAAATTAACATGTGATTTCAATAATACCGATAGCAAAAAATCTATATATGTATATGTGTGTATATGTGTGTATATACTACATATATAAAGGATTTATATTTAGAAACACGTAGATAGAAAGATGATAGATAAGTAGGTAGATAGATGATGGATAGATGCAAAATCCATTTTGGTTTTTCTTTTTCTTTTTTGTTTGTTTTTAATTTTACTCCTTTTCGGGGGGCCAGTCAGCATTCATTTTCTCTTCGTAAGAACATTCTATTTCCTTCTGGAATCTATCATGTCCCTATTGGTAATAAACTGATAGAATGATAAATCAAGTTACATTTGCCATCCCTAGACAGCATATGACACAATTCAATGTAATCATACTGTCTCAAGATTCTGAATATTAAGTTTATATTTATTCATTATTTTTGAATGGCAGGTGCTCCTAAACTCAGTGAATGAAAGCAAAAAATTTTGTTTTTTGCTCATGTGTCCTTGAACTTCTGTTCTTCTAGCTAACTGTCATCTATTTTTCTTGTCATTGGACATCTATAGGCCGTCTGAATTGTTATGTTCTATGTATCTTTCATTGTCCTTGGACAAGTGAGCTGGGGAAGACATGTTACTCTCATGGCAATGCAGAAGTCCAAGAAAGTCCTTAGAACTGGTTAATTGGCATTTATACTGATACACAATTGATCAAAACAAGTCAGATGACTAAGCCCAAAGTCAAAAGATGGCAAAATTCATTTTCCCTATTGGAAATAAGAGGATTTACAAAGTTAAATGACAATTAGACTAAACACAGGAAAAGGAAAAAATGAGTCAATAATGCAAGCTACAAGTTATTGAAAGATGCAAAGACATGAATTGCAAAACACTCATTTCCGTGGCACCTGAGAGAGGAATAAGTGAGCAATATCTTTTTCCTTGAAGTCCAGAAATTCCTTTTTAATATATTGTTTCTTAAATTAGCTCAATTTAGGAGTGGTTTTGAATTATTCAATGACTACTAAATCCCCTCTTGCTTAATTTTGCCTAAATTGGTATGTATTATTTACAAATAAAAAAACCTGTGACTTAAACCATCAAAATAACCAAACTTGAAGATAGAAAGAGACAGTGAAAAATTCTGTATGATTTTGATTTAAAAGAATAGCGCTCACTGAGCCTTTGTCACTTTATTGCTTTTCTATGTTGACATGTAGAACCTTAGGAACACTTGCTTCTAAATTTGACTTTCTAATTTAATACTGACAATATGCAGACATTTTCCTTTAGTACAGTCCCCAATTACAAATCATGTACTTTCTTCTCACAAATAAAGAACTTTATGACTTCACTATGGTCATATTTAATTTTCACCTTTTGGCTTCTAAAAAAGCTGACCATGACCTGAGCCTAACAACAAAAACATGTATTATTATTTTTATTGTTGTTACATTGTTTTGGAAACTTTAGCTTACATCAACCACCAACAGAGCTTTCTCATTTGGTACATTTAAGAGAAATTTTTCTAGATATATATATATATATATATATATATATATAGCATTTGTTTCAATTTTTATCTTTAGATTTCAGGTTTTTTGTGATCTTCTCATTTATATGTTTCATGACAATTTTAACAGTATTTGGGATAGATAATTAGATACCTTTAGTAACCTACCTCATAATTGACAGATTTATTGTATTTTTGACAGTTGCTTTATCGCAATCATCACAGCTTTAAATCTAATTCTGCTGTGCAATCTGTATTTTTTCAATTATATTTGCAAACTAATCTCACATTAATTAATAACACCATGTTCATTGAATAGACCAAGCCTTTTAAATTTTCTCCCACCTTTTTGGGTTATGTAGGAAGGAAAATCCGTATTCTTTGGTTGGATATTATTAACATTACAATTTTACCTTTATATAACTTAATATACTTCCAAGATTGAATGCTTTGAGTTTATATTTTAATATAACAATTTAACTTTCACTGAATTATTTTGTCAGGCACCCCTACTGGCAAGTTTTAGCTACTTACATATAAACTTTTGCCAAGATTTTACCAACACTGTTTTCTTTAAAAAGTTCTTGGCAACTAACTGGGAAATGAAATATTAAATAAACCCAGACCCTAGTATGAAAGACATTTTCAAATTTATCATTTTTTTGAACTATGACAATGTAAATTATAACACTGTACTACTGTTCTGAAGTATACTTATAAAAAAAAAGGTGGCAGAATGCTAATTGTACCAGCTGGTGCATTTCATTTGTAATGACAAAGCTTACTGCTACATGAAATGAGTTTACTGTAAAAGAAAGTCAAGAATTCTTATCTAATGCATCATTAATTCAATTATCACCTCTTAAAATGTCTTTACTATCAATACATGGTTCTGACAGGCTGCCCAGAATGAAGTAATTAAGTGATATTATGCATTTTATTAAAAGAAGTATTTAAATAAAGTAAAAGAAACTTTATATCTAACGAGTTTCAGTGAATGAAGATAAAAGTGGTGTATATTCTGTTTTCGGAAAGTTGATAGCAATTGCTGAGTTTCTTTAATAATGAGGATACCACAAAATATAAGCAATACAAATAGCTATATGTTTAAGTGGTAAGTTATTCAACATTTTAATGTGTCAATTACCTCCAAAGGTATATTCTGCCTCAAAGCTTATTTACATGCTAAGGAACATATTGAGGAATCATAAACATGTCATGAAAAACATGTTGTCATATTTTCTGTAATACCTGGATTTCAGGAAAACCTGCCCAAGGCTTAAGAAAAAATAAGAGTTTAAAAGTGTTATCTATCTAGTCAAAGCAGTATATCAGTTAAATGTATTATGGTAAATTTGTGAAATATAGAAATTAAGATGCATCTGTGTAATACAATAATGTATAACCAGTAGAATCATATTTTATAAGAATATTTCAGCTTATTAAAATAATCATAATCTATTAAATAAAGTACAATTGTTATATCACAATACTTACCTTGTGATAAAAGTAGTGTCGGTGAATGTAATGTGAATATATATATGCATATATGAGTGTATTATCTAGTATGTGTAGAAAATGAAGGAATCTACTAGTTGACACCTTTAAAGAATTTAAACTGAAAGATAACAAGCATCATCTAGAAAGTAGAGTTATATGTTCTTATTTTCCTTCTTATAAAATATGCTTAAGGTTTCATTATGATAATATATGTTCTATAATCATATAATGATAATTATAAGAAAATTATTTTTAATGATTATAAATAAAATATATTGATGACTTATTTAATACATATCATACTAATAAGGACTAATTTTAACAAAATTATTTTATAAATTCAATACATTTATCCAATTATTATTATATCTTAGATTCTAATAATATTTTCATTTTATAATTAAAAACCTTAGCTCTACCTGCTTCATTTATACCCATTCTGTGTTTCACTTTTACAAAAGAATACTGTTCTTTCTATTTTATCTTTTCTTGCTGGTCCCACGAAAGTATATACATTTTGTGGTGGATGTTGCGTGTTATCTTAGGTGACACTCCTCCCATTAGAAATTAGGAGTGTTCCAAGATGATGGCTGGCATCTGAGTGCTTCCCAGAAACATTTTGTCCAAAGGGAATTGACTCCCCCAAGATATGAAGATTTCTCCCTGGAGTGACCAATGGTCATTGTTAGTTAATGCAGGGTGACTGATAGCTAGCTTTTTTGCCTTGATTCAAGACTCCTCAAAACTGTCTTCTTCATTTCAAATTTCTTGTGGAGTTATCTATTTCTTCTGCCTCCAGTTCCTCTGTCTTCCCTTCCGAGTCTTCTCTTACAGATATTGTCCTTTGAAAACATTGTCCAATACTGCATACACACCTGTCCTGTATCTATTTTTCAGGGAGAATGTCAAACTAAACATATAAATTATTTCCAGATAATATTTATTGTGATAACACAGGGCATTTAATGCTCTATGTAGGAAGAAAATCCTATTTTCAGTTTCAGTCCCCAATGAGAGAAGTCTCTTTCCCTTATCTCAATTAACATAGCATGTAAGGAATATCAGGATGGAGAGAGCTTCAGCCTCAAGTGGACAAACAGACACTACTTCTGTGGAAAACAAGTAAAATGTCAGTATATTGCAGAGCACTTCAGAGGACAGCAAAATATCTATGAAAATCAATTAATGTCGATTCTACTTAAGTCAACTGTGCTTTATTATTAATATTTCAAAGGTTAAGTATTTTGTGATAGTGGGTAATTAAATTATTATCAGAAGGAAAGAGATCAGTAGAATTGGGGAAATTTATTTGCATTCAATTAAAGGAATACTTATTAAATTCTTGTCTTATTTTTATCACCAATGTTTTAGGTGCTGGAAACAGAGATGCAAAGCAAGTAGAATTAAAAAAATACAATCAATGTTAAGAAGAAAAATAGAGCTAGGAAAAGAAGCAGGTAATATTGGGTAAAGTTTAAGACTTTAATAGTATGAATAAGCAACAATTAGATAATATTTGAGTTAATGCTTGAATGAGTTGATAAAGTGAACTTTCTTTTCATCTGCAGGAAGAAATGAAAGATGAGTTTTAGAAATGGAGATTTTATAGGGAGCAACATGATTTAAGATTTCATCACTTCCTTATGAGATGAAATGCAGAGCTCCTTGGTGTTTATTCCTCACTTACTTGTTATTACATGAACCCCTCAATTGCTTATCTCGTATTGTATCCAGGATTCTTCCAGCTGTATCTTTCTGCCATCACATTCTTAAGACTTGATAGTTAAGCTTACTTATTATTTAGCCTTAAAAAAGGAAAACTTGTCATTAACTCATAATGAATATTCTGAATATATTATATTAAGTGAAATGAACCAGATACAGAAAGACAACTATTAAAAAAGATCTCTTACATGTGAAATCTAAAAAAAGTCAAGCTAAGAGAAATAGAGCAGAATGGTGGTTGTCAAGGTTTGCAGATATGTGGGGAAATTTGAGAGCTGTTATTAGCATGTAACATTTAGCTTTTGTAGTGAATAAGTTCTCGAGATCCAATGTATGTATGGCAGCTATAGTTAGTATATTTTATGCATGAATATGTTGTGAATAGATCCTAAGTATTCTCAATACACACACAAACACACACACACACACGTATTTTGTGTCCAAGATTTCAACTATTCTCAGTAAAGTTTGTTTTTTCATATCATTGTGTTCTGAGATATTCCTCTAGAAAGGATGCTTTAGTTTCCTGCACTATATGTGACATATACTTGTCTATTAATATTTGAAATCCAAGTATCTGAAATTGATAAAACCAGATAAGCCTTGCTTTTTATATATGCCATACTAATTCAGATAGTTTCTTACACCTCCAATATTTACTTCCTTTCCTAATACATTCCTCACTACCTTATTCCCTCTTTCATCTAACTCTTTGGGTGATTTTTGCTTCCTTCGTGAATGCTATCCTTGACACTTTCTTTCATTAGACTGGTGTTGGCTTGTGGCCCAGGAGACAGCGAGTTATACTGGGTTTTCTAATATACTTCAAAAGCTCTGAATTGCATTCTGACATCAAAGAGTCATAGAATGATAGAATGACAGTCTAAGATTGTGCTTGGAGAAATCATCTAGCTTAATCCCTCTGCTTCTAAAAGGTTAATAACTGCAGGCTAGGGAGTGGCTATCACATGCATTCCTTTTTTCCTTTTCCTTTTAGTTAAGCCGACATGGATGGCAATTCCATCTTGCAATATTCCAATATTTTAAAAAGAAACATATTTCTTTTACTTTTCCTTTTTCAAGCATTTTCTCTTAATGTTTTCTTTTATGCAAATATTCTGAAAAAAGTGAAGAACAACTTATTGGTACTGCTATCATGCAAATTTTATTATAAGTTATCATAAGATGGTCATTACTGTATTGAACTGTCCTCACTGGTAGTAGCAGATACAAAATTTACGGTATAAACACAAACTGCCTGCTTTTTCATGAATATACTCAGGTACTGAGTCACAATTTTTTATTAGAAAATTGCTAGCTTAAGGTAAAAGAAGCTCTCTCTGTCTCACCTTTTCTCTCCCTCTCTTTAGTCTAGTGGTTAGGTAATCAATTTTATATTTTCCCTTCTCTTTCAATGTATTTTCTTTCTCTTCTGGATTTGAGGGTGAGAGAGGTAGGTGGGTACTTGTTGAATTGACCTCACATTTTTCCAGTGATCACCGTGTCAGTGCAGTTAACTTTATCCATCTACAGAGATCCTTTTATTCTTATTTATTCTCAGTCACAGGACACCATTTTTGTTTACTCCATAATTGTTAAAAATTTTTGCGGATTAATCTCCTTAACTGATTTTTTAAGAACCCTGAGACAAACAAAGATGTAAATCTGCATTTTCTACAAACAACTGCTTTGATCCTCAATTTTTTGTCACACAGGCTATTTTCTCACCTGCAGTTGGAAAATAGGAATTTAACATCACCATAAATTCTCCTTCAGGATGTGGTTTGTAGTACAAAAGCTTCTGTTCTGGGCCATCCAGATCTGAGAAGAATATGAATACTATGTTTCTCCTCTTTCATACTCCACATGACCCCTTAGTCTGTCCTGAGAGCACCAAGCCATTCTGAATGTCTGCTATATAACCATGGGTTCTTCTTCCACAGACTTGTTCCCTCCTCAAATTTGCCAAGGGCTACAAAACTTACACTCTGAAATGACTCTTTTAGACTTAATTTTTCTTCTTTATTAAGACATTATGTTCTATTAGCTATTCAAACTTTCACAGAGACTATCATCAAGATTCATGACCACGTATCCTTATGTATAGGTTTTTGTTTTGTTTTATTTAATGATGGTTATACTTTATATAATAATCCCTTTACATGTCATTGTTTTCATCTCATAATAAATTCCAGTAGCACAAACTCATAGTTACAAATTCGTAGTGTTTTCATTTCTATATAACTGAAACAGTAGTTATTCAACTATTAAAGAGGAAACAAACTAGTAATTTCCAAGAATACACGGTCATTTAGGAAAAGAATTCCATTTCAGAAATGGCTATAATTTTTACATTTTTCTGTTATACTTTATTATACAAAAAACTACCTTTCTATGTCTATTTTCCATTGATGGATATTTAATATAAATGATCTGGACTTCAAGAATATTGCTAGTATTAAGTATATACTACGTAATATACACTATATCTCTACTCATGTCTCTGTCTCTGTCCCGAGTGTGTGTGAATTGGTGTGTCTGAATAAGAATTATAAAAGTGCAATCACTTTGCAGTTTGGGTCAGTTTAGAGTGGGTTGGTGTCATCCCACTACAAGAGCATCATCTTGCAATCCAAAGAAACTGCAAAAAGTCTTGTTTCTCCAACATGCTAAAGAGGAAACATTTGCTCATTTTCTATATTTTGCATTGTTCTCATGCAAAGATGCTCTCGTTTGTCATCCTTCCTAAAAGAAACTTCAGTAATCCTACCACCAGCCTGTATGACTCAAATTGAGACATGAATCAATATCTGGTCTGTGCTCCTGAATATGCTGTTGTTTTATCATTTGAACCGATAAATATATATAATAAATCCAGAATAGTGTTTTTCATGAAGAAAATGCACCAATATAATTTATTTTCCCTTTTGACATAATAAGTCTAGCTTCAAAGTAAAACTTCCCTTAATCCCTCTGTATGGTGACAAAAGTAGTAGACTGGACATTTTGCCATTTTCTTTTATTTTTTTATTGCTTGTACCGCATTCTGGAATGTATTGAGAGAATATTTTTGCATATCATTAATTAACCTTATGACTTAGTTTAATATTATCTTGAAAAGAGTAAATATTTTAAAAATCAACACAAATCTTTTTTGATCTGGAGACTGTTAGGTGATTAGTTTCAGAAGTAGATTTTGGGAGGCTAAGTACATGGACATGTAAAAATTAAAAACTGACTTTTTATAACTTGCAAATTAATGCCAAATATCTACATGCTGTAAAATTACAGCAATTTTGGGGCAACAGAAGATTCAATACATATTAAGTCCATGACCTAATCTGAATTCCACTCCTAACACAGTCATACAATATGAAACTTTTGAAGGAAACCCTTTGGGATGCACAATATGTTTTATTTATTTATTTATTTAAATACGCATCTATATGTTTTCTGCAGATACAGTTTAGAAACTATGAGCATATTCAAAGAAATAAAAACCTTTCCAAAAGTTGGGGTTTTTGGGGGGATATGTGTCTAATTCCATGCTAGTTTTATCTAGGGTAAAAGTCAATAACCAACCTGGAATTCTGGAATATTAGGTAAAAACTAGCAAACCAGAGCCTAAGATCATGCTAGTCTGAATGACATTAAAATTATAGCAGAATGAATGTGATTGCTTTTCTGTGGTGTGTGTGTTTTCATGTACTGTCTATGAATTGTGAAAAATCAATGGAGGAAGTTAGCTAAAGGCTCTCCAATTAGAGCCTGTCTGTCAGAGGGCTGGTGTTTGCTGGGCTCAACAATGTCTGCAGCAGTATTTTGTGATAAGCATTCAGAAGGATGTGAACTTACAGATTATTCATTACTGAGAAGAGATACCCAGCCTTCTCTTATTTATCTTATTTTTGTGGCATAATTCCCCAGCTTATTACTAGTACAGGTGATATAAATCTGTAAATAATTCTTGGTCTTTCCTAACCAACACGGCAATTTTTAAATTTCATGGCAGAGATAAATGGAGAAGCAAAAATTTGGTCTTTAGTGTGGCAGATTGAGAATGCAGCTATTTTGCCCAACCTAGTTTAGATATACTATATTGTACCATTTAGTGTGAAATGCTTGCTGTAAGCATTTAAACAAGTCTTAGAAAATCATTAGAGAAGGATAGTTCAGGGATTCTAAGAGTACTGAAGCAGCTGGCTGAGCAGCAAAAATGTCTCTCTTAAGGGAAACCACACAAATCATAATTAACTGTTCAAGAGCAGTTTTCCCCCAATTTCTGTTGTTTGGCAATTAGTTATAACTTGTAATACATCCAAATATATCAATCCCAGGTAAGATGGCTTTTAGGTTATTTTACAAAAAAAGTAATAAACACACAAGTATGTGTATACTCTCTTGTAGAGTTATTGACTTATGTTTCAGTATACTTTTTTAAGTCTCTAAATTGCTTTTAGCAAATAGTACCATTATGTGACTCAGTGGTCACCAGGGTCCTGAAATACTCGATATACAGTCTCTAAAGAACAGTTAACATTAATTTCACTTACAATCATTTTAATAGTTTTCCTAGTTGGATAGAGGGGCAATTCACATGAAAGTATTGAAAACATTCCAGAAAATTCTATGCTGTTAGAGAAATCAACATTGCTTCAAAATCAGTGCTAATTTTGATTAAAACAAACTGTATTCTCCCAAAAAAAACATATAATTTCAAACTTTGCCAATAGTTTGGTTTAAGTGAGTCCTAGAGAGCAAACTGTATAGTTTCACAATAAGGTAATAAGTATTTACATGATAAAAAAAAAAAAAAGGTTTTGCTGTTTTCTGAATTCCAACAAATTCTAGCACTTTCAGTTTTTAATATCATTAATAAATCATTTAAAATATTTTCGGATGAAGGCAGTATGGATAAAAACACTAGAAGAAGAAATTTGCATTGTTATGAAATTGTAATAAATTTTACCATTCTGTTTACTCTTAAAAGATCTTTATAGCCATTCTCCGAGTTTTTAAACAAATAATATTTACTTGACAAGTGGGTTAGATTAAATCATCAATTAGTTAAAGATTGTGATGTATTTGCTATGAAATACTGCTTCAAATTACTATGAAAATTAATTCCTTACTTTCCAAATCTGAAATTCATACTATACTACAAATAAAAAGTCTTTATGATGCATAGTGTATGCTCTTACAAAATGCTGAACTTAAAGGTCTAGTCTTATTGCTCTAATATTTAATATAACATTATATTCCAATGCAATTATAAATAAAATTGTAAAGATAGTTGGATCTCTCTATATAATTTCTACTTATTTTATGTTAATTTAAGATGTCGATGACTACTAATGCTTTTCTTATGTTAATCAAAGATATCATTTTGTTTCATTTGCAATTTAGTTATACTCAAAATTTATTTCATAGGATGACCTCACTTCAAAGTTTTACCTGATATCTTCAATAAGAAGAAAGCATTTTACATTGCTTTATTTTTCTATAATTGATTTTTAAAAAGTGGTTTAATATTATATTTGCTAAATGTACAAGTTTCCTCCACTGTGCCACCAAAACTATCACCAAGAGCGTTCTGTCAATACATCATTTCAGCATAGAGAATTTAAATTACCTTTGCAAGATTCATCAGCTGATCTGTCTTAAAGACAAAAATAGAACTGTATATCCCTGCATGTGGTATGTACCATTCAGAACAGTTCTTTTACAGATCAAAGCACTAGCAGTGAGAAATATTGACTGTGCAAAAAAAAGACAATTAGTATTCAAGTTGAAAGTCTCAATATAGTTGCCAGTATTTTACTTATAGACATATTTGTCTATAAGTAATAGTTTAAAGAATATTTTATTTACTATGATTAGTTTTTTGATCAAGCATACATTAACAAAATAGATGTTTTAATATTTATATGTGTTTGTGTGTGTGTGTGTGTGTGTGTGTGTGTGTGTGTGTGTGTGTGTATTAAATGCAATGACTGAAAATGGAATTTTCTCTAGAGACTTTTGGGCCCAATGGTCATATTCTCTCTGTCCTGCAATGATTCTCTATTTTGCTAAATTTGTAAATTATCTGTTATAAAGAACAAATAAATATAGGTTGCTGAAAATTAAAATTCAGAGAAATAGCCACTGTACATATCTTATCATTGTTTGATCTAAATTTAGAACTAAACATTTGGCTGTAAAAAAAATTGAAAGTACAAGAGAACTTAAGCAAATCCATATATAACATAGATAGAAATATATGATATGGAAACAATTACTTTCAGATCTCATATAATTTGATCACTGATATTTCATTGATCAGGACTAGCATTGCTTGTAGAAAAACACAATACGTGACAATTGCTGCTCATTATAATTTCCTGTGGAATTTTCTTTGGAAACTTGCAAGGAAAATATCATACTTTTCATAGGATTTTTTTCCATAGCATTTTCTAACCTATACAGGAATTGGAGTACCTATAATAATCCACCCTATGCTGCTGTCTAATCTAAGGTGACATTTTTCACTAATAAATTTTAAAATGTTGAGTTTATAATAAAGAGATGATGAGTCTATTGGTTAAAACTGCACATAGAGGTTATTTTGGGCTTAAAAAATATTAATTAAAAGAGACCGTTTAACAACCGAGCATAAATATAAATGTGATTCATGATAGATAGGGCTGACTGACCTTTGTGGCTACATTAAAAATCCTAAATTCCAAAATCAAATGACAGATTCTAGGAAAATCGAGTCAGTGTTATTCCCTTCCTCCATCTAAAAGGTCTAGTATATAATGAAAGTTTAATGAAAAATATTTATGATTACACTCAGGTATTATTAAGAATTGTGTCAGATAAATGTGTACAAAATGCTATCTAACATATTTTTAAAAATGCTACAGCACTGCCCTGATTTTTAGAAGCAGTTTCTTTTTTTTGTTGTTTTGAGAGAGATTTCAATTTCCTTTATAATTAAGGAATGTTATTAGAACTGTAACAAAACTGTTAAAATAAAATATAATATTTTAAGGAAAAATGATATGAAAGTAAACTTCTTATCATGCTCTGGTGGTGCAGTGATTATCAATCACCTCTAAAGGATGCAGGCCACATAGTCCTGGGATCGAGTACTGGAACTTGGAGTAAAACAACCAGTGGGAACAACTAAAATGGAAATAAAAATAAACAGGATGCTTCTTCCTCTTTCTTCCTGCCTTTCAGCCTGTTTCCCTTCATTCCTGCCTGTGTCTTTCCTTAAAAAATAAATAAATAAACTTTTCATAGTCTAAGTTACTTTCTTTGACCCTATTCTTAAAAACTCACATCTGTGAATTAGTGTTACACAAATAGCTAAAGAATAAACAAAAGAAGAAAGAAGATAGAAATGCTAGCATTGTTGATATTTTAGTACTTGATAACATCTTTGCTATCTAAAGATACTATCTAAATAGAAGTTCTTTGAGTAAATTATTCTTTCTAAAATTATTTCACATCACTCTTAAGTATTAAAACCTTCTGATGAGCAAGTCTACAGTCTGCTCATCTAAAATTTGAGGTGGTTAATTATGACTCTGGATAAAGGCAGATTGCCTAACATTTTACAAAGGACCAAATAGGTGGAATGAACAGCTACAGTGATATGATGCTTTTGTTATAGCTTTTTATTTTAAAGTAATTACAGACAAGGAAGAGTTGCAATAATATCACAAAAAGTCTCACACATCCTTCACTCAGTTTCTCCTAACATAGCATATGGTAAATCATAAACTAAGGCACATTAAATTGTCAGATTTTATTTAAGTAAGCATTGATTCAAAACAGGCAGCACCAAACCAAAAATTTGATGACAGGTTGCTAGTGGGGAAACATTTATAGAATAGATACAGAAGAATAGCAAGGAAATCATTTCACTGGTTATAGCTTAAGTGATTACTTTATTTAGGAAAGTCTAGTTGGCTATTTTGGGTTGTTCTTAATTGGCATTCTTAAATTTTGTTTTCTTAGAGAGGAGGACATTGATTCTTGCTTAGGCTTCCATTTGATTCATAGTCTGTTTACATGTTAGAGCCACCTCAATCTAACAGACTTATATAATTATTATTAAAATGTCCTCCTTTTGCTCAATCTATATGTACAAAAATTTAGTATTAGTGCCACTCTCATTTGCCTTCAGAGTTCTCTTATTCTTGTCTCATCATCAAACTTGTAGGTTTGTGATGGCAAATTTGTATAAAAAGTGTTACCCATTAATTTTGTCACTATTTCTCTAAACACATTAAGATCAACTGATAAAAGGAAATCATATGATTATTTTTTTTTTCAGGAAAGGTATGCACAGGAATGGAGGTGAGTAGACAAGCAGTCAGGAATAGAGGAAGAGGAAACATTTACTTATTTATCTATTTTTATTTAGTGTTCACCTTGGTGAACTTGGTGCCCTGGTCCTGGGACACAAACTTGGGTCCTTTGGGATGTATGTGGATTGTGCTTGGCCAGAGCTAATGAAGCAAATGCTACTCCACCAGGTTGCACCATCTATGACTATTTAACAGGCTGAAACTGGGTCAAAAATTAAAGCAATAGAAATGACACTCAGGAAAAGCTTGGTGGAGTAGTGGTTGGGCACAGTCCACATGCATTTTGGGGTCTTGGGTTCACTTTCCCAAGCCAGCAGGAAAAACCAAGATGAGCAAATTTTTTTTTTTTTTTGGTCTCTCTTCCTGCCTGTCTTCCTTTGCTTGCCTTAATCCTTGACTGCATCTTTCATTTAAAAAAAATAAGTTGCTCAAAATGATGTAAATTTAACATCAGGTGTAGACTCACTGAAGGTCTAGAAAGCTAGATCCTAAAATTTCAGCAACTAAAAGCTCTATTCTGAAACTCATCATAGCACAGAAGAAATGGTCCAAAGTATGAGATAATATTCATGGGGTGACTCTTTCAAGGTTGCAAAACTGATTTAAAATCAGTCCCTGACTTGTCAAACTCATAACCATGAGAAGATCATAAAAATATTAGATGGTTCATTGTCACCAACCACTGGTCTCTTTGAACTTTTACAAATGGATTTCATTCAATTATCCACAATAGGTTATTAGTAAGTTCTTGTAATTGTTTTTAAGGTCTCAGGAAGACGGAAGACTTTCTGTGTAACAAGGTCAATGGCACAAAAAGTATTGCCTTTGCAAAGTAACCCTAGAGAAACCTCCAGCAACAGGCAAATTTGTGTCAGTGGAAAAATAGATAGAAAAGACACTATAAATATTGTGCTAACCAGGCAATCATTCAGTAAAGACAAAGAAACAGATGATATCTTAAAACTAAAGTTAACTGAATTGATAGAATCAATCAGACTGCCAAAAGTTTTACCACTGGTTTTGATGGTAGTAAGACTGACACCTACGAGGAAACATAAATAAATACCTTAGGATATAGTAGTAGGAAGGCCTATGCTTTTGGTGATAGAATTCCATGTGTCTCTTATACTCAAAAATTCTTAAATGGCTCAATATTGTAAAGCCCTAATACTTTATGCCAAAGTATTTCAGACCCTCCTACCAGTGAGTGAATCTTCCACAGCTTACATTAGATCTTCTGAAAGTGATTTGCTCTTGAACCTCATTGGAATTATCTATACCAAGTCTTCCTGATTACCCAGACAGCAGCCAAACTTTAGGACCTTGAATCTTAGGTCCACATATCACAAATAAAAAGTTCCTCGGGCTCTTGGAAATGAACACTAGCTGGAGAATTAAATGAAATTTTACTGGAAATGTTCTTACCCCAAAGCAGACAACATATTGAAATAAAAAAGTCTCCCAAGACCATATATCAAAATCTTTGTCTCCAATATTAAAACTTTTATCCTTTTTTTTTTTTCTATTTGTATCTTCTCTCTGTTATTATATTCTATAATTAGGCTCTCACAAAGTATAGTTATTGCAGGTAACTTAACTAACTGCTGGGTTTCTCATGCTAAGTCAAACAACATGAAAACAGAGACCCTCCAATCCATGGGCATCCCTATATATTATACTTAGACTGCACTGCAGTCTCCAACTATATTTAATTACCACCACTCGCCCTGGTGTCTTCTTTTAGTCTTTTTCTGGATGCAAAACTTCATCCTTGAAATCACAACACTTGACAACTGAACTGAAATTCTGATTGAATTAGGAGATCTGCATATATTATTCATATACCTTCACGAACTATAGACTTATTCAATACAAATTGCCAGTGACTGATTCAAAATCTTTACAATGTAAAAATCTATAAAGACGGAAAATTTTCAATGTCTCCATTGCCTGTAATCTTCATAAAGTTTAATATGTATTTCACCCATCTACGTTTTTGTCTGTGGCGATGGTGATTATAAGTACGCACGGGCTATAATCTGTCTCCATGGTTAATGCAGTGTTTCTGTGGATTAGTCATAGAGACAGCATCATTGTCACTCTATAACAGATTGGTCTACTCCACTAAATGTGCATTACCATTCACAAAGACACTTACCAGTAGATGTCCTTCTTGCTCTTGTGTTAGAATTTCGAAAAGTTTATCAGGGTCATTGACAAATAAATTGAAAGATTTAGTATAATTTGGGAGACCTAAATTCAGAGTTGTTGCACAGCTAATTTTAGTTATTTAAAGACTTTCTCAAAGTAAGAGCTCTAGGAATGTAAGCAGGTAAGTTGTGGATATACAGGATATATACATATATACAGGATATATCAGAGAAAAGTTTGAAATACATTCTGTAGAAGTATCATGTCCCAGGCAGTGAAGTTTCTCTTTTGAGAATTGAAGTGTTTCTGTAAAGGCCTATGAGCTTTTCCAAGTAAACATCAACAAATTGAAACTGTTTTTGAATATTGCTTTATGGGAGAATATAGCAATGAATCATCTACATATTGAATAAGTGTAGGTTTCTTGGGAACACTATCTTGATGTAAAATCTGCAAGTAATAAGAGAGGCTTCAATGAACCCATGTGACAATATAGTTCAGGTGTAGCAGCCAAGTGAAGGCAGATAAATTAGATTAAAGAAAGCAAAATTGACATATTCCTTGTGAGTCATTTCTGATCTGGAATTGCATATTATAAGAAGGTATTCGCATTTTGAACTACATAAAATCTAGGTATTGTATTTTTATTTATTTCTCTTTAGCAATTTTATTAGTCTCAAAAGATCCTCAGCAAATCTCCAATCATGTTTTAATGGGTAAGATCATGTGTTAAAGGACTAATATATGAAATTATAAGTCCATAATTGATTAAATCTTCTGCATTTGGTGAGAATCTTGCCTGGTTTCTGGTTTTAGTGTATATTAAGACAATTTAAGCATATTAATTGGGATGACCTATTTGGAGCCTTGTGGGTTCAACACTTTCAATCTTATTTATTTTCGTTGAAGAAGAAATCATAGGCATTCAGATATTTTTGAGAGATGGGGTTTTCGTAATTCTGAGTCTCACTTTCATCAATTTCTACTTGCAGAGAGATGTGAAGGGTCAAGAAATTGCAATATAATTTCTCTTTCAAAGTTAAATTTTGTATCTATCTATAGTATACAACACAAAGTTTTTCTTACAGTTTTACTGGGGCAGTGTTATGCTGAGGAAGAGCATGATTTCTTGAAAATGAAGGTTTGATCCAAGAAAAAATATGATCAACTTTCATTCAGACACCATATGAAAGCAGTGAGTATAATAGGCACAGCAGGTACCGATGTTTGGTTGGTTGTTGCTCCCAGGGGTCCGCAGGATTGTCTTCAAAATCCCTCTTGTGACACCACAACTATTAACTGATAAACTGAGACACACTAAAATTTTCACAAGTCTATTTTCACATCCTACGTAATCATAGGACATTATCAGTATCAGGAGACTAACACTGTCACACTTCCAGCAACCATACAGGAGATCTTACTTGAATTTCACCTGCTGTTACATGTGTGTGTGTTTCTATGAAATATTTCACATGTATAGACTTAGCATCGTAATCAAGATACAGAACAGTTTCATTACCAGAAAAGGAACTCCAGATAAGCCTCAGATTTTCTCTAAAAGTTTTCTTCTGAAAGCTTTAGTTCTATGTACATTATCATCTTTAATTGAGGTATATTCTTTTCCGTATAATTATTTACTCCATCATTCACATCACCCATTTAATTACCTTGGGAGACACTTGCTGGAAATAAATGTCTTCTAAATTTATGGGCTTATTATTGAACTCAGTTTGATTCCATGGAGATATATATATACATATATATATATATATATATATATACACACACACACACACACACACACACATATATGCACACCCCTATCATTAGGCTATATCACAATAATGTCAATTATTGTGGCTTGTTCTGAAAACAAGTTTTTGAGTTGTTCAAATTTTTTTCAAATAATTTTGAATATGCTGCATCCTTACATTCGCCTTGCAATTTTTACAGAGCATCTGACAGGGTTTTCAATGAAATTGCATTAAACCTGTTAAGAATTTGGAGAGTATTAATATCCTAATATTAAGTCCTACAATCCATGAATATGTAGCATCTCTCTATTAATTTAGTTATTTGAAGTTTTCTTCAGCCATGTTAGTGGTGGTTTTTCATATATCCTGCAAAATATAATGTCAAATATTTTTATTTTGGAAGCTATTGTAAATTTTATTTTATAAATTTCATTTTCCAAATATTTGTTGCCAGCATATCTTTTAGAATCTTTGATCTGCCACGAATCCCCGAAGTCATACAGACTAGATGAAAAGATTTTTCAAGAGAAAAAACATTTTAAGCCAGATAGCGATAGAAAAAAATCACAATTGCAAAAAGCAACAGATATGACATTATATAATTTTCCACTAATGTATGTCAAAAACTTTATCCAAAATCAGGAGAACAAGCTAGTACTAAATTACTATGAGCAAGAGCAACTATTTCAGAATACAGCTTGATAGAAAAGACCCACATAAAGTTCTAAAATAATCAATAGAAAATAAATTGAGTAAAAGAAGATAAATCAAAAATTTAAATGTAGTAATAATGGCCTCTCTTCATAATAGTAAAGAATTGTAGATTTAGTCCATGAAATACCATATTTTCCAGCAGAGTAGCATCTTTTAAGTTATAATGCTAACACATTATTTGCAATGTTATAATAAATTGATCATCTCATATATTACTACTAGGAGTAATGTCTAAATTTGAAAAATTGTTATGAAAATATTTTATTCTACAATCAACTGAATTCATTTATAAAATTCTTAAAGAAATAGCTTGCATTGTGCAAAATATGAAAGATATCTGCCAACCAGCTGTATTGGTGCACATACATTATTTCATGTTCACTACTAAACTATTATTTTGAGTTATTTTACAGTTGACCTTTGAACAATATGGGGAATAGGAAAACTAACATACCCTTAAACCCCAGACCATGACCTCCCATCCCTACAGTGGAGAATCCATGTATAACTTTTAACTCCCCCAAAATCTAATTACTAATATCCTGCTGTTGATCAGATTTACTGATTGCATAAATAATTAACACATATACTGTATTCTTGCAATATAGTAACTAGAAAAAAGATAATCTGAGTAAGAAAATCATAAGGAATAGAGAATAATTTATATATTGATTGAACAATACCTATGTATAAGTTGATCTGCACAGTTCAAACCAATGTTGTTCAAGGATCTACTGTATTTATACACTTTTAAATGCATTATATATATTTGTATTTTTAAAAAAATCACTCTAAGCAGAATTGGAATGTAGGTGGACATATATCTTTTGTGTGTACATGCTTGAATGCATAATATATTATATATGTACATGGACATATATAATATTGATACCTAGCACATATTTCAGGTCTATAAATATATTTATATTAAAGCATTCATCACATATATATTCATCACATATATATATATATACATGCACAAGTTCTATTCCATGTGAGCATATGTGTGTGTATTTAGCCAGCTGTCATCAATGAACACTATTTCTAATTTTTTTAATATTTAAGTTATTCATATGCTTTGCATATAATTTAAAGCAAATTTAATGTATAGTATTCATATTATATATTAGTATATTTTTTCTGTGTTAGGCTTCCCATTGGACTTCTTTACTATTTTCATCACAAATGTCCGGGATATAACAATCTAGAGTCCATTTTCTCATATTTTTCTCCATTCCATATAATTTGCAAACACAATGGTGAAATCACATACAATGTTTTTATCTTGTTTTTTCTACATGACAATACCTTTGGACATATGACCATAGCAACTGATTTGTTGATATTTCTTATTTAGTTTAAGACTGTAGATTGATTCATAACATGATTCTAGCAGAGTTATAAAACATTCTCAGATTTTTTAATGCAGTGAACAATTCTTCAATAAGCATGCTTTATATATAATCTTACCATTACATAATTCAATGGAAAATACTTCATATATGCACATACATATTATTCTGGTTTTTGTGCAATCATTTCTGCAATTTTTTCAGCTTTATTAAAGTACAGTCGGTAAAATTGTAATATATTTAAAGCATAAAAGACAATTCTTTGTTACCTGCATACATTGTGGAAGGATTTCCCCTATTTGGTCAGTTAAGAATTCTATAACTCTACGTATTTAAATATTATTCTATATGTTATACTCTCTTAGCAAATGTAAATTATACATTAACAGTGTTGCCAATTATAGTTACCATACTATACATTCCAAAGAAGACATACAAAGATGGCAGGTTCATGAAAGGTGATTATAATAAAGAAAATACAAGCAAAAACCATAATAACATATGTTCTCATTTCTGTTAGGATGTCTATTATCAAAAAATAAGAGACAACAAATACCTGATAATTTATCTTATAACTGAAAGTTCATAACCTTTTATCAAACTCTTCCAATTTTCCCACCTCTCAGCCTTTATTGATCATTCTCTATTCTTACTTTCTATGAGATTTAAATTTTTTGTAATTGTTTCAAAGATGTGATGCCATGAAATATTTCTTTCTCTGCCTCATTTGACTTAGCAAAAGTCCTTACAGTTTCACCCATATTGCAAAAAACAGGATTTCCTTTCTTTTTTAAGGCTTGTGATATTTTATTGTACATATATATTCCTCATTTTCATGATATATTCATTCTTTGATGGGTACTTAGTTTGTCATATCTTGACTACTGTGAATATTTCTGTAATGAACATGGAGTATGGAAAATCATATTCAAAATGATAATTTTATTTCCTTTGAATAAATACAATTTGGGTCATGGGATCATATGATAGCTCTATTCTTAATTTACTGGGAGAGCCCTCATATTGTTTTTCCTAGTAGTTGTACCAGATAATATTCCTAATAACACTGTAAAAGAATTCCCTTGAACATCTTTACCAGCATTTCCTATCTCCTATCTTTTGATAATAGAAATCCTAACAGGAATGAGAATATATTTCATTGAGGTTTTTGTTCCATTTCCCCAATTATAATCACTTTTTATGAACCTACAGGTTGTGTGTCTTCTTTGGAGAAATAGCTATTCAAGTTCTGTGTTTTTTTAAATGGGTTATTAAATTGTCTCTTGCTAATGAGTTGTATGAGTTCCTTTTAATTCTAGATATTAATCCATTGTTGAACATGGGATTTGCAAATATTTTCTCCCATTTGGTAAGTGGCCTTTTCATTTTGTTGATGATTTCCTTTGCTAGTGCAAAAGCTTTTACATTTGATGTAGTTCCACTTATCTATTTTTGCTTTTGTTGACTTTGCTTTTGATATTGCCAAGATCAATATCAAAGATCTTACTACCATGTTTTCTTCTAGAAGCTTTATAATTTATAGTCTTAGTTTCAAATCTTCCATTATGAGCTGATTTTTTGTGTGTGGTATAAGATAAGATTCTTACAGTTTCACTCTTTTGGCAATCCAGTTTTCTCAAAACATTTACTGAAAAAAAATATGCTTCCCCCATTTTATATTTTTGACTCATTTGTTGCAAATGTGTTGATTACATATGCATGAGTTTATATCTGGATTTTTATTTTAGTTCCGTTAATCAATGTGTCTCTTTTTATTCCAGTACCATACTCTTTTAATTATTACAGTTTTGCAAGATAGCTTGATGTAAGGAAGTATTATACCTCCAGTATTGTACTTTCCCAAGATTGCTTTGGCTATTCACTGTTTATTCTGGTTCCATACAAATTTTAAGATTATTTTCTCTATTTCTGTGAAAAAATGCCAGATTGCATTGCATTAATACAGATTGCATTGAATCCATAGGTTGCTTTGTGTAGTATGGAAACTAACAATACTAAGTCTTCCAAATCACAAGCAAGGAACATCTTCCCATTTACTTGTGTCTTTTTCAACTTTTTTTCCTCAGTGTCACAGATTTCAGTGTATAGATCTTTCACATCCATGATTATATTCGCTTAGAATATTTTATTATTTTTGATACTATCACAATAGAGATTGTTTTCTTTGTTGCTTTTCTTTGTTTCTTGTTCTGATAAGTAACTATTAGTGTATAGAAACAAAACTCATTTTTATACATGGATTTTATACTTTGCAACTTTGCTGAATTCATTTATTAGTTCTAACAAGTTTTTTTTTAATTGACATCTAGGGTTTTCTATAGAGATCTTCTGTAAATAGTGAGTTTTACTTCTTTCTTGTTATTTTGGATGCCTTTTATTTATTTTTCTTGCCTACATGCTTCAGCTAAACTTTCAGTATGATATTAAATATAAGTGGTGAAAGTGGGCATCTTTGTCTTGTTCCTGATCATGGAGGAAAACATTTATCATAGTTGAGTGTGTTGTTAGCTGTGGGCTTGTCATACATTGTCTTTATTAGTTGAGGTATTTTCCATCTATCACCAGTTTTTGAAATTTTCTATCATGTAAGGCTTATTATTTTCTTAAATGCTTTTGTTTATCTTTTGGGATAATCATATTCTGTTTATCAAGTATTTTGTTAATGTGAAGTAACATTTATTGATTGAAGAAGTTGAAACCATCTTTGAATGACTAGAATAGACCTCATAATATGATTCTTTTAATGTGCTACTGAATTTGGTTTGATTGAGTGAAGAATTCTGCATATAGGGATATTGGTTATAGTTTTCTTTTTCTGTAGTATTCCTGTCTAGACTCAGTATTAGGGTAATGTTGGGCTTATAAAATGTAAGATGAGTTTGAAAGCTTTTTTGGAAGAGTTGAGAAAGATGAGCAATACTTTTTTAAGTATTTGTTAGAAATCAGCAGTGGTGCCACCTAGTCTAGCTCTTTCTTTGGTGGGAGGTTTATGATTATTGACTCAGTCTCCTCACTAGAAATTGTATGTTCAGATTTTCTATTTCTTCGTGATTCATTCATGGCAGGTTGCAATTTTTTGTAGGAATTCATTCATTTTGATTTGGAAAAATGTATATTTTTCTAGGTCATCCAATACGTTGGTGTCTAATTGTGTGTAGTAGACTTATGTGACATTGCATTTGTTTAGCATCTGTTGTAATGTCTCCTGTTTTACACACACACATACACACACAGACATACTTTTTTTTTAGGAGGCAAGCAGGCAGAGAGAGGAGGAAGAACCATTTTCTTTATGTATATTAGTTATTCATCTTAGTTGTTCCCCACAACCCAAGGATGACCCAGTCCTTGGAATATATAAGAACTGCATCCACAGGAGGCTACACATTTTACTGTCAAGCCACCAGGGGATGACTTTTTACAATTTTGTTTATTTCTATTTTCTCTCTACTTTTTCTTATGTTTAAGTAAAAGTTAGTTCATTTTGTTTATTTTCTCAAAATTACCAGTTCTTAAAAGTCTGACTCTTGAGCAATAGTTTTTAACATGAGTAAAGAGACCTCTTTCAGGGAAAGATTAGGTGACAAGAATCTTTTCCCTGTTCCCTTTGTGCTGATCCCTGTAGGGATAGGCAGTTAAGAAGTGTTTTCTGTTTGCTACAGTTCTGCCATGGAACTGCCATGGAAGTTCCATTAGCTATCAGAGTCAAGACAATCAGAGGGCCTGTCCTTTGGTGGCAGCACAAAAATTGGGGCGTGCGTGTGTGCGTGTGTGCGTGTGTGTGTGTGTCTTCAGAGAGATAAAGGTGACTTGAAACTGGTTACATGGGGATGGCAGGGGAGGTTGCTACAGGTTTACCTGTCCTGAAAAGAGGATTTTGGACAGTCCCTAGATGTAAGTTAAATACAAAGCCTGACTTTAAGCAGATGTCTTTCAAAGTGTGCAGATAGACTCATTTCTGAGAAATGCTAGAAGACCGGAGATTTTCCTGACTCCCTCTATGCTGAGCCTGGGGTTTGCAGTTATTGGGAATGTGCATGCTCTCATCAATAACTGCTCTTTTGTTTGCTGTAGTGCTGCAGGTCTCAAGGAAGCAAACTGCTTGCACCTGAGAGTTTGAATTCCCTATCAATTATGGTAAAAGTATGTCTCAGTTTTCATACCCATTTTGTTGTAGGTATTTCTCATTCAGTCATATGCAGGAACCACTCAGCTAGTTCTGTATGATTTTCAGAGGTAATTGTTCTGTGTGCTGCTGTATATTTAGTGTATCTGTGGGAGTAGGTAATTCAGGAGTTTTTTTGATTGAATCACAGACATTGTAAATTTTAAATTTTTCATTATTGAATTTTGTTGCCTTTCAATAATGTTGGATTTTATACTACAGACTGTGTGTTGAGTTACTTGCAAATCCTTTTGATCAGGGTTCATTTAGAAGAGGAATCTGCACTTTCTGTAGAAGTCAAACAGCGCTTTAAGCTTTGCAGTACATATGGTCTATATCTCAGTTAATCAAGGCTTGTTGTAACACAACAACCAAAAGTAAATAAAAGAGCAGAGCCTGGTTCCATGTAACTTTAGTTATTAAATCAATCAGTGAGTCAGATTTGTTTCTTAGTTTGCTGACCCCTCCTTTGGAGAAATCAATCCTATTGGACTAGTTTAGTTACTGAAAATGAATTTTCTTGTATTTTAATAACTGCCCATGTGTTAATAAGTAGTTTTCATTTTGTTTGCTGGATTCTGGGAGAACTCGTGAGGCACAGAAATTATTTGTCTTCAAGTTCCTAGCAATTATTTTTTACTCTAAATTTTTCCTTTGTCTGCCTCAGGGAGCATCCCGAACATAAGCACGTGGGATTTTAGCCAAAACTGCCAATTTTTAGGTTCTTTCTCTGTGAACTCTCTCTTCATCTATAATCTGTATCCAGTCCCTCTAGTTACTTCAAATTCTCCATACTCTTAAACTCTGACTCTTAAGTCAGCTCTTTTGGGTTGCCCCTTCCAGTTCAAGGTTTAGAAATTGCCTGTAGGCATAAAACCAGGATAATTAAAAGCAGGATTTTTTTGTTGCTGTTTTTGTTGTTATTGTTGTTTCTTTCTTTCCTTTTTATTTGTTTGTTTCTTATCTCACCATTCTGTGTTTACTCTTGTAAAATATGTTTAATCTTCTAATTGTTTATGGAGAAAAGACAGACCTTACCTGAAAGCTAAACTCCTTCATGTTTTTTATGAAGAGGTGTTTTTTTCTTTTTATGAAGAAACTCACTACCTATGAACAGTTTTACTTTTTTTAGAAAAACTTTTGGACACTTCTGGCACAGACAAAAGGTTAAACTCTTCTAGTGTTTTAGGATGGCAGAATCCTATTTTTAAATTATGCCTTAAGAATATCTGCTAGAGTCAAAAATGTGCTCATATATATTGTTTGTTTGCTGCCTGTTTTGGGGTGTAGAGGAAATTTCCTTCTACTCCTCTGGGTTCTTATGAGGATGGTCCAGTCAAATTCATATCAGATAGATTCATAGGAGAAAAGAACAAATTTAAGTACAAATCTATAGAGAATCTACAAAGATATACATTCTAAGGTAAATATGAAAACACAGTGTTTATATCCTTAGCTAAGAAATAGGATAGAAGCCTGGGTCTTCTAGGAGACACTAAAGGGCTCACATGAAATAACAGATGCAATGTAACTAGGTGTCTAACCTGCCATACAAAGAGGTTTTTCTGGTAGAAAGGTTATTTCTGGAGATAGCCCTAAATCTGGGTAATATCCATTTCTCATTCTAGGTAGCTAAGGGAGTAGTAATGTTAGATGGGGTTCTTCAGGGAATTCTTGATGCTCCCAGGAATTAATTCAAGAGAGACTTCTTTCATCTTCTGGAAGTGCATGGTGAGTTTATTGCAGTGAAACAATAGTACATACATTTGAGACGTATGAGCAGGCAGGTTCTAAAGGAACACCTATTTCATGCAGGTCAGGTTCTTATGGGTTAGGTGAAATAAAGGAGGGGCATATTCATGAGAGAGGTAGGGATTTTCTGGTAACTGTATGGGGAGTTATAATTAGGATTCTATGCCTTTTCTATCCTTATATGGGAATTTCAGAAACAAGATAGCAACCGTTTGATGGGTACAAGGAGCTTCAGTATGCTAATGAATTTTAATCTTATTACTGAGCTAAAGTTTGCTCAGGATCACATGGTTTAGCCTATACTAAACTGAACTTTTATGACAGCCAGATTACCTGGAAGGGAGAAGTGTAAAACTCAACCAAAAAGTGGTAAAACTCACCTAACTTCTTAGCCTCTGGGTAACCTGTCTGGGTCCTTCTATCCCTAAAACTAATAGTTTCTCTTGAGACTACAGAGACTTGTTTAGACCTTAGCTGAAAATAATCCACATTCCAAAGTAACACATCTTGGGAAGGCCTATTGAAACACCTTGAAGAACCTTATTCTCACTTGTTTGAAGGATTAAATCACAATTATGCAAAACACATTTTTTTAAGTCTAAAATTTTATTACATATTCTAACTAATTCTCCCAATTAGGAAGGTGTTAAATGGGAAAAATGGACAGAAAAGTCATTTTAATAGTGACTTTAGGACTAGTTGCCTTATCTAGCTATTGTATATCTATAGATTGTTACTTTTTTCCTAAAACAAGTAACACTGATATTTGTGTCATTTTTAATTCCCTCTTTTTTCCTTCTATATCTTCTATAGTTGTTATTTTTAAAATTTCAGTTGTTGAAGAAATTCTTTAATTGCTACTTTCTTAAGAGAAATAG
The DNA here is from genome assembly GCA_004363575.1 of Solenodon paradoxus. Taxonomy (NCBI): domain Eukaryota; kingdom Metazoa; phylum Chordata; class Mammalia; order Eulipotyphla; family Solenodontidae; genus Solenodon; species Solenodon paradoxus. The sequence goes on from RJWH01000074.1 coordinate 248,271, forward strand.
TTGATGTGTAGTAGTACACCTGCCTTGGTAATGCAATGAATGATATAATCTCTCCATTAAGCAAGCTCCTCTATCCAAGCAGAGAAAATTTAAGGACCTCAGATATAAGCATGGAGAAAAATAGTGATAATATTTAAGTTTCTGAAATCTTTCAATCTAATTTAAATATCTAAGTTTTATATTATAGGGTTCTCCAGAGAATCCGAAGCTAAACACACACACACACGTACGCACACACACACATATGTATGTGTCTACCTTCCAGTTAGTAGAGAATCTACAATTCCTGTATATTGTAGAGAAGAATAGTAATCTATATGTTCTGAATTTTTTTCTACAGGAACAATGTATGCAAGCAGAGAGTGTAGGTATATTTGCTACATAATGATGTTTTATTTAACAGCAGACTGCATATATTATGGTAACCCCCAAATTCTTGCTGCCTAGTGATCTTGTAACTGTTATAAAGTCATAGATATTTACACCAGCAGCAGAAGCATACATCTCTATGATGTTTACACAAAAATTAAATCACCAAACTATATCCCTGTGAAATTGACTACTAATTTTTATTAGATAAATATGAAATTTGAAATGTGAACCAGCAGGCTTAAGATGCAGAATAGTCAATGGTGAAAAATCCAATAGCAATCTTTAAAATATTCTCTTCTGCTCAGGGAGACTGAGCTATTTCTTCTGTTTACACCTCCAAGTAATCTGATGAGGACCAACGCATTATAGAGTGCAACCCAATTTACCCATTATTAATTTAAATGTTATCTAATAAACGCCCTATGAGTTGACACGTAGAATTAAACATCACAATAGCATTGATATTAATACCTTGGACCGCATTAAAATACTGACAGGAAGAAAGACAATTAACAGTGAACTTGTTTGATAAACAAATACATGTTAATTTTATAGGATGCAGGGGAGAAGAGATATTGTGGGATAGAAGAGGTGTGGGCTATAGAAATACATTAGAATGGGAAACATCCAAGAAGTTGAGATAAAAAAAAAACAGAAGTATATATTTTTGTATTCTATTAGTAACTCTAGTATTTGCTCCAAATGTTTTACATTACCAGGGCACATAAATGTCATGGTGAACACTTATGAACACTAATGACTTCAGAGAATCATATGTGGAAGTCCTATAATTCATGTGATAATTAACAGGCAGTTTTAATTATACAAAGATAAAAATATCTACAACTCAGTCTTTGGTCTAAATATTTCAAAAAAATAAAAGTAATATTATACACAGAAATAATTAGATTAAATTTGTTAAAGTAGTACCTGGTCTCCTGCTGATTCAGAGGAATCAGAATGATTTGTGTGTGTGTTTTTTTCTAAACCTGTCCTATTGGTCCTAAGGCAAGAACCAAATAATTAGTGTCTTCCTCTCGGTGTGGGAGGAATTCTCTCCAGCTACTTTCTTCTTTTTCTCCCAGGACACTTAAAATCAGCAAAATTCTTTTTTTTTTCCTGTGATTCTTATCCCCCACCCTCAAAGCTAAGTCTTTTATCCAATGATTAGGAATATTTTGGTTCAGCTGTATGGTCACATAAAGAGGCAGAAGTGTGTCTTTTGTGTTCAATACAGCACACTTAGAAATCCTCGAAGGTAATTGAGTCACCTCCATTTTCACAGGGTTCTAAAACACTCATTCAAAAATGATCTCTCTTGAGTCTATAAAAATAAATCCTTCCTAATTCATATGTAATTTTGCTTCTTAATTCTATCAGAATAACCTGGAAAAATGTTCTTAAAGCTCACATACCACGTTTTATTTTTATATTTGGAAAAATTGCAAAGACCTGTGTGAATAATAGAGTGAGTAGATAATGTTAGAATAACATCAGCTAGAGTTATTTTCATTAATCATACATTCAAATGTGTGCTTTCGGGTTTTGTATAGGAATCTATCCCACAGCAAAACGAAAACATTTAGGTAAGCGTTGCAGCACATTATGTGCAACTGTGTGATCATTCATGAACATTTATATGAAGCTTTCAATTGCCCATGCAAATAAATGCCACATTGAGCATTCAATATGTGCAGTCTCTCACATACAAATATATTCTTTCTTCAAGTCATAATGCCATACATTACCTTACTATGGTCCTTTTAATATCATATCAGAGTGTAATTCTGTACAGAACATCTTTGGGATGTTGTGCTATGAGCCATGGGATGTTTCTGTACAATGGTGTGCTTGGATCAATGAACTCGAGTTTATTATCCCACTGCAAAGAGAAAGAAGAGTAGAAGTGCTTGCCATTTATGTGATTGTCTCTTATTTTGATTATTTCATCTAGATAGTAAATTTTAGTGGCATTAAAGGGGATCTGAAAGTTAAATATTGTAAAGGAGTTCCAAAATTAACAACGGACTGCTGCAAACAAGATGGAAAAAAAAAAAAAAAAACCTTAAATAAGATTCATAGGTGGTATTTATTTTTCTTCACTTCTTTTAATTTTTCTATAAGCCTCATTGAATTAACTAAGCAGTCAATTTTTACAAAGACTACAGAGATTTTGGCTTGCTAATGTCAGTCTCTGTAAGAGACATCATTAGTAAGTTATCTTTTTCTATAAAATCTAGTATGTCTGGAAAGAATTATATTTCTCACAGAAATGTTAATTTAACTAGTAAAACTCAAATATATATTACTTAAGATAGCCATCATACATGCTATCATACCATAATGATAATACAGAATAAACATAATGAAACCTGAACCAACTTACTTGTCAAATCCCAAAAGTTATAATAGGATTGCGAAGGGAAAGAGATCTAAAAGCTAATGAATATAAAATCAAGAGTGACCAAGCATCACAAATTCACTGCTGATCACTTTCTGTAGTGGAAAATATGGTAATGTTCACCAAACTCCCACGACCTCACCCCATGTCCCCTGCCTGGATCCCAGAGAACTGAAACACTCATTCTCCCATCTCTTGGGAATGCCAAATGTTGAGTCTCCAGAAATTTCCTGTAGCTGAACTAGCTTCTGTACTCAGGTCATACCTCATCCAATTGGAAATCTAGCCATTATTAACACAGGACTATATAGTTATGATTCCCTCGTCTCAAGGGGAAAAAAATAAAATAAAAAACAAGAACTCTGAAATCCTAACTCACTACATAGGAAGTGTTATGAGTTTATCCTTATAACTACATTGAAATTCAATTTTTCTTTCTGCCTAATTTTCATGATTTGGCTCCTATAAAACGTTGCTGAGAGTGTTGACCAATAAACTTCTCACATGAAAATCTTCTCAGAGTCTTTTTCAGATGCTAACTTAAGACAACTCCCGTCAGCAATTGCGAATATAAATCAATTTTATATGGGATATTGAAATAGGATGCCCTGCCAGGTGGCTGGAAAGGAGGACTCCTTTGATGGCAGAAAGTGGAGCATTGTAATTACATCAAACAATTGCTACAATGCTCACCTGTGGTAAATTGCTTTGGTATGATCTTGGGAGTGAATACACTCACAGGTGCACCATTTCTTACTTTTGAGTGATTGAGGTTAGAAAGAAATAGAATCAGATGTTTTCCACTGAGTGATTTTGATGCAGCAGAAAAGACTAGAATAGGGCTGTGGATGATTAATTACCAACTGAAGGTGAATTTTAAAGCTCAGAGGGTCTCCATGACAGTTTATGAAGATATTCTTATCTCCTGCCTGGAGGACACAGAAAAAAACTGAGAACTGGCACAGGAATCAATTACAATAGTAGCAAAGAGCCTTCCAAATGTTGAATCTTCAGTCTTTTCAACAAAGGCTATGTCAGGTTCTTGGTAAGAGACAGTGGATTGGAAAGAGTGGGGCCTTAAGACTTCAACTGGGGACATTTGAGTTGAGGATATAAAAAATGTTAATTGTGAATTTCCTGAATATTCTGGGATTAAAATAGAGGCCACTCCTTCCTAGTAAAGTCAGTCATTCCTCTATTGTTTGAAAGTGATGCAGAGATCTCACTGTCTTGTAAAGCATTATGAACACTCCCATCAGCATCTGACTTCAGCATCCCTCTTAGTCTTCAAGCTGAGGAAGTGACAGAAATGTTAAGGAAAATATAGACTTACACTCCCAGGAGTGCCTGAAGGCATCTCAAATTGCTCATGGATTGTTTAGGATCTAATCAATATGAACTGGAAAGAGTTGGGGGAGTGTAATTGGAACTCTATCCTGAGGATCCTATATCAAAAAAGGCAGAATATGAGGTTAGATAAGCACACATTAGTTTATTAATAAAGAACTATCCCATGATAAAAGATACGACATATTGACAAAGACCCAAGAAAGCTGTACTGAAAAAAATGATAAATATGAAAAAGATAATTCTTGGAAACTTGGGAAAATAGTTGATCAAACAGGTAAGGTAGCAATTCCAAAACTGCCATGGCAAGCATGGAATAAGGAATTTAAAAAATTTGTAAAAGTGGTCAAGCTGTTGGATATACTATGGAAATCCAGAAAACCCACCCGGTAACTGTGTTCTGAGGGAAAGCCTGGAAGTTACCCCATTTACCAAAGCATATCATTGAGAAGTTCAGTGGTAGCTCTCATCTGCTTGTAGGACTCACGGTAATAAATGCTGTTGTGAAAAATGTGTTCACTGACAGTAAAAAGGATGATAAAATCTTGAAAATATAGAGGCCAAAGGCAGTATCTAACCGTAAAGATGAAGCAGTTACAACTACTATACATTAGTGACACCAGTAAAGTGCCTATCATAGATGCTAACTCTAAGAGAGTTGTGGAAGTGGTTAATAGAACACAGCATCCTTAGGGTGAACAACTGACTCCATATGCACTAACTAAATAAAGATAGATGATAAGTAAACGAAGGGCAGCCACTTGAATAAAACATCATATATTATGATTTCTGGACCAGTCTTCGAAATACAGTTTGTGTTCCTGAATTTTATTGGGGTAAAAAAGGAGACAGACAGAGAGTAGGAAAGGGAGAGAGAGGGGAACAAGGGAGAAGGGAGGGGACAGAGAGGATTGGGGAGAAGAAAGAGGGAAGAGAGGAAACAGGAGAGAGAGAACACTTAGCAATATTGCTGTGAACCATTCACAGAGTGGCATGCAGTATTACCATTTTTTCAGTGGACTCAGGCCAGGAAAGTGTTCTGTAACAGATAAAGATTAGAATAGGAAAAAGCTACACTAACTTGGCAGACCATAATGTAGTACAAGGGATTCGGGTAATGAGAACTGTGTTCTTGTGTTTTCACATGGCCAACTATCCTGGAAGAATCACATGCAAACATCTACTTTTCTGAATCATGACTATATTATTTTCAATAATATAGCCCAAAAAATTGCTTCTGGCTTCCTGCTAGGTTTTGGTATAGAAGGAGTATCTAACCACAGAAATTAAGTAACCATTCAATCTGAACTGCCAGAAATGAGTAGAATTTTGTCAGATTCTTCAATTTATAAGCAATTTATAAGCAAGATGTGGCACTTCAGCATGAGTATTATTTTAAGCTGAGGTGAATTGAGGCCCTGAAGGCTCAGGAGAAACTTTACCACTCCCCTAAACTGTAAATATGAAAATTGTGACTATTACCTAGAATTAGAAATTTTACCACTCCCTTAAACTGTATGAAAGTTGTGGATATTACCAAGAATTAGGAATTTTACCAGAAATAACTTTTTTATCTGAGTAACCTATTAATATGACTTGTCAGGCATGTAATTACAGAGCATTTGATCTTCATCATATGAGTCACCCTCCCTTCATCATGTAAGTCTCCCTCCTCTCTCCTTGAAGTCCCAGATCCCTATCTCATTTTCTCAGCTCAGATTGTGATATACATATACATATGTATACCGTACATATAATATATATCACATATACGTATATATGTATGTATATATCCATTTTGTCCCATTAACTTTAGAATGTACATCCAAGTAGATTCTCCATACATATATATGAAATTTGTTCTTTTGTTCTTTTATTCTATTAATTATCTGATTGTAATTTGATTGTTAAACCAACTCCAGAAGAACCCAGATTTGTAGAGGGAAATTTCCTCCCACCAATACACAACAGTACATTGTAACATGAAAATGGTATATTCAAAATCAGAAAAGTGCAGAAATACATAAATTGCAGTAAAAAGCTTACATCCTCCTTAAACCACACTTGTAATATTACTTTTTCCTCTGCCTACATTTATGACCATTTGGGCATTTCTTTTGTTTAGCCAATGGAACAGAAACAGACTGAGCTTAATCTGCTACTGAACTAGTCTCACTCTGGAGTAGCCCTGAACAGAAACAATGACAGGAAATCCTCAGCAATGTAGAGTCAATTGTAAAACTAAGGAAGCAGAGAGGTAATTCATCCTGCTATCCTTCTTTTTCTGTTTGTTTTTTTTTAATAAGCGTACAGCAAGAATCATATGTATGTTCCAGATTTATTACAGAGTGGAAGTGGATTAAAAAACACAGGGTGTGGACTGTTGAGTAATCCAGGAGCCTTCTTCAGAACCGTAAGTAGCTAACAGTTCTCAGCTGAGTCCTGGACCATGCATTGATGAGCCATTGTGCTCTACCCCGAAACAACCCCAACTGTGAATGGTAAGTAAAAAGATATTAAGGTCTGATCCACTTGTCTCAAGGTTAGACATCAGTGGGCTTCCCTAGATTTAGAGTCTGCTAATGGACAGGGTGAAGTCTTTGTTGACACTGAATCACAGTTTGCCTTCTCTTTACCTAAACTTAATTCCTTCACTGTAACACAGATGTTGGATATCAAGGACACAAGTATTCTACGTACAAGTCTCCATTTCAGAGTCAGTTTGTTGTACCAAATATAATGCATACTCCTTTAAAAATATCTGACATCTTTATTAACTAACTTACTAACATGATACTAAACTTTAGCTAACTTTAGCCTTCAGTGGGCAATAGGATAATCCAAACTTGCTTGTTTAAGTCCCAACAGACTTGGAAATTTCTACTATATTATCAGGAATGAGAACTTGAAACTGGAGTTGTGATTCAGCATATACAATCACTGTCCCTAGAAGTATTTCCTGGATATTTGGAGGACTTAATTTATAATGAAGGATGGTAAAATTAGTTAAGCAAGGAAGAGGTTCCTGGCACGTTCATGTGTTTGATAGTTACTCCCAGTTCTCCAGTATAACATCTCTCCTTCTAATATCCTATTCAAAAGATCAATGAAATCAACTGCTTGTTCACTGAAAAGTTAAGACAAAATAGGCAAACTTTTAGTCAGACTCACAAGGAAGAAGGGAGAGCATCCACAAATAAATAAAATCAGAAATGAAAGCGATTAAAACAAATATTAAAAAACATCAATCATAAGAAAGTACTATGGGGCAATCTAGAAGAAATGCAAAATTCCTAGAAACATAGAATATTCCAAGATTGAATCATGAAGAAATAAAACAGATTGATCATAAGTAAGGAAACAAACTGTAATCAAAAACCTCCCTCAAAATAAAATTTCAGGACCAGATGGCTTTATTAGTGAATTCTACCAAACTTCCAAGCAAAAATTAATAACTATCTTTCTCATACTTCAAAAATTAAAAAGGAGGTAAAACTTCCAGATATATTTTATAAAACCAATATTACTAAGATTCCAAAACCAGACGAGAATATCACAAAAAAGGAAACAATCAACAAATATATCTGATAAATACAGAAGTAAAAATTCTCAACAAATACTAGTAAGCCAAATTCAATAAAATTTTTAAACAATCTTACTACAGTAAAGTAGAATTGACTCTGTGGATACAAGGATGTTGCAACATAAATTAGTAAAATATATCACATCAAGAAAAGTTAAAGAAAACAATCAAGTGGTCATTTCAACAGATGTATAAAAAGCATTTGGGAAAATTCAATATCCACTTATGACAAAACCCTCATAAATGGGGATAGAAAGAAAATACCTCAATATAATAAAGGCCATATGTGAAAAAGCCACAGTCGACATCATACTCAATACAGAAAACATGATAGTTTTTCCTCTAAGATTCAGAAAAAGGCAAGAGTATTTACTCTCACCATTATTGTTCACTATAATGTTGAAATACCAGACAGAGGAATTAGCCAAGAAAAATACATTAAAAAAATCCAAATTGGAAAAGAAATAAAAATATTACTATTTGCCAATGACATGATGATATACATAGAAAGTACCAAAGACCCATTAAAAAGCTATTAGAAATAACAAATCAATGTAGCATAATGTAACATCCTAAAAAAAAATATAGAAATTGTTGCATTTCCATATGCAAAGAGTAAATTGCATAAAAAGAAATAGGAAAACATTTTCTATTTAAAATTACATCAAGACTAACTGAAAAGCTTGGAAAAATTTTATCAAATAGTTGAAAAACCTGTACAGTGAAAATTTTGAAATGTTATTGAAGAAATAGAAAAAGACAAAAAGAAATGGAGTCCTTGTCATTTCTTGAAATAAATAAGTGTTAAAATGGCCATGTTACATAATGAAATATATACTGATTCAATGCAATCCCCATCAAAAGTTTAATTACATTCTTCACAGAAACAAAAATCTCAAAAATTACTTGGATTATGAAAGTCTGAATAGCAAAAACAATCTAGAGAGAAAAGAACAAAAATGGATGTATCAAGCTCCTTGAATTCAAACTATACTACAAAGAAATAATAATCAAAACTGCATAGTATTTGACTACAAACAAACATACACTTAAATAGAACAGGATTGAGAACTAAGAAACAAACCCACATATATATTTACAACTAATTTACAATGAAGATGTCAAGGGTTTATAAAGGAGCAATGAAACTCTCTTCAGTAAACAGTAGTTGGAAAATTAGACAGCTACACACAAAAGAATAAAACCACCACTGCAAAATACCATCCATAAAAATTAATTCAAAACATATTATAAACTTGTGTGTGAGACCTGAAACCATAAAACACATAGGTGATATGATCCTCAACATTGACTTTAGAGCTGTATTTGGGGACATATATCCAACAGTAAGGGAAAAAATAAAATAAATAAGACTGTATCAAACTAAATTTTTTCTGAAGAGCAAGAGAAACTTTCACCAAAACAAAAAGACATTACTGAATGGAGGAAGATATTTGTACATCACACATCTGAGAAGAAGTTGATCCAAAATACATAAATAATTCATAAAACAACATAAAAGCAAATAACTTTGTTTTAAAATGACATAGGAGCTGAACAGACACTTCTCTTTACCAAAAAGCACATGAAAAGATGCTCATCATGTCTTAATATTAGGGAAATAAAAATTAAAGCAACGAGATATCTCATATCATGTGACTAGCTACTAGCTAAAAGACTAGAAGCAAAATTTGCTGATAAGGATGTGGATAGGGAAATTTTATACCTTGTTTGTTGGCATGTAAATTGGTGCTTCTGTTATGGAAAGCAGTATGGGAATTACTCAAAAAATTAAAAATAGAATGTTCATATGATCTAGATATCCCACTTTAGGGAACTTACAAAAAATACAAAGATAGGAAATACAGAAGCAATAATTTGGAGAGTTATAAGCAAACTCATGTTCACTGCTGCATTATTTACAATAGCCAAGTGCTAGAAAGAACTTAAGTGCCCTGTGCCCATTGAGAAATGATTGACTGAAGAGTTGGTATAGAAATACAATGGAATGTTACTCAACTATCAAAGAATCCTGCCATTTGTAGCAACATAAATGAATTTAGAGGCCAATATACTTAGTAAGATAATTCAAATGGAGAAAGACAAATACTATATGATTTCACTCATATGTGGTACACAGAGAAACGAAGCAAATAAATGAACTAAATGAAACAAAAAAATAAACTTTTAGGCTATAAAACCAAATTTGTGGTTAGCTCAAGGAAAGGAGAAACAGGTGATGGATATACTGGCTGAAAGGGGTCAGCTGTACGGTGAGAAAGAATTAGACTCTTAGTAGTAAATTTAATGTAATGTATACCAATATTGACTTATAATATAGCACACCTGAAACTTATGTAGTTATAATGTGATACTTTTTAATTAAAGAAAATTAAAAGTCATTGTGCATGGTCAATGGAATTGACTAGAGAGAGGAACAGGGTCATGTCTGAGATGATAGAATTCTGTCATGCTTTGTTCACAGTGTTGTGTATTGCTTATAGATATTATCAAACTCATCAAATTGCATTCTTATGAACAGCACATATCACCAAATGTGAATTGTTACTCTGTTAATTTAATAAAAATGCATCTGGCTTGAGTCTACAGTGGACAAATGTGATAGAATAGCTAAAGTCATTGTCATCCTTTTGTGAACAATTTTATTCTCAAAGACAATTGTCCCTTTGGTTAGTTAAGTCTCTCTGCTTTGATTAAATATTTTAGATTGTTTGATATTCCAGAATTTTGAAGCTTATATTTCAACATTAATTTATTTGTCTGCTTGTATATATGTTATAATTAAAGTAAAATTTTTCTTCAGGATTAAAATTTAGGAAACTTTTTTTTTTAATTTCAGAAATATGTATATTTATGTCACTTCTCTGGATTACAATGATGTAAACCCTCTAAGTTTTTAGAAAGAGGTGGGATAATGGTTGCCTTTTGAAAGACACTTTATTTTTAAATTAAGGAGCAGAAATATAATGCTATTTGAAGGGAACAGGATAATAACATAGCCATGAATACATAAATGTAGTCTGATTGTATGGATTAAAAATGCTAAAGAATAAATGCACAAGGGTTGAAATTCAACTATAAAATTTACAGAAAACAGAACTTGAAGATGCGCGTTTTGGCAACTCTTAAGCACAGTCCTGTGGAAAGAGATCTTTGGCCATTGGCCTTCAGATACATTTAGTTCCCTGGCAAAACCATTCCCATGCTGTGATGAATAAAACAAGCTATTAGCTTCACTAGCTTAATAATTTCCGTTGTTTCACACATATAGCGCTTGTTGACTAACGATAAAATCATAAATCTGAGTCAGTAAATTTGGTGACCAGACATTGAACGATGAAAAATTTACCATAGAAGAGTTTTCACTTTGTGAGAATGTTAGAGATTTGGATTGTCTAATTTTTAATAAGTATTCTTTCCATTGATTTACCTGTTTTTATTTTCTATGAATTTTTGTGGAAAAAAACATTCTTAAAATTTATTCTGTCTTTAAATATCCTATCCTTTTAAATCCTGCAGATTTTATCAGCAGTTAGGATTCTAGCCATGGCAGACACTATGTCTCTCTGCCCTGTGTGGGTTTTCTCCTATCAGTCTGCTAATGATTTGTCTATTTTATTTTTAATCTTGTGTGTAGTAACAGTGCTACCTTTCAAAGGCAGTTCTTATTTTTGCTGTTTTATTTTGCTCTCCTCTCTAGTATAGTAAGGACTTTACCCTTTCCCATATATGGACACTTACAGAGCTTTCCTTAAGAAGGTACTGTCTTATTGTCTCATTGGTATGGGACTTGGCTATATGACAAGCTATAGCCAAAGGAATGTGAAGAAACATAACATATACTAATATTTAAAAGAAATTGTAGAAGGCATCAAGATTTCAACCAGCAATATTTTTGGATGTCTGGATTCCAGGTCTACTCCTTGAGGCTGGAATCAGGAATGAAAAGACATGTAAGGCACAGCCACAGCACAGACAATAAACCATGGAAATTTCTCATGAGCAAGAAATAATGTGTGTTGTTGTAAACCACTGTAATTCAGGGAGTCTTTTTAATTAATTTATTTTTATTGTAGTAATTATTCTATACATCAGAATAATTTCCTATGTATAGGTTCCCCATTTCGTAGATATATTTCAACACACCATGCCCTCCACCAAATCACCAAGTGTTCTTCCCCATTGTCCAGTGGGTTCTTCCACTATTTGCTCCTGCCTGCCCCATTCCCTTTTGGTAACCTCAGTTCCCTTGTAATTGTTTCAGGCTTGGTTATATTTCATCTGTTCTTTTGTTTTGTCTATTCACATTTCACCTATGATCGAGGTCATCTGGTATCTATCCTACTTCTTTTGACTTGTTTCATTTAGCATAATCCCCTCTAGTTCCACCATGTTGATTCAAATGACAGGTTTTCATCTCTTCTAAGGGCTGTGTAGTATTCCATTGTATATATATGTACCACTACTTCTTTACCCATTCATCTGATGTTGGCCACTTAGGTCATTTCCAGTTCTTAGCTATTTTGAATAGGGCTGCAATAAACATGGTGATACATACATCTCTGCAGATGGGTGCTTTTAGGCATCTTTTAGGTGGATACCCAGAAGTAGAATGACAGGATCATATGGGATTTCCATCTTCAGTTTTTGAGGAATCAACAAACTGTTCTCCATAGGGGTTGTGCCAACTTGTGGAGAGTCATTTTAGATGATATGTCAAATAAGAGTGAAAAATATTGCTTAAACCACAGGAAGAGATTAAAATTAGTTAAAATTCATAAAATAAGAAAAAAATCTTAAGAAGCCATCTGCAATCCAGTTACTAAAAATATTTTCATTATTTTTTGTTTGTAATAATTTAAGATTAAATAACTGGTCTTTCCATCACTTAATGACTATTTCTGAGCTTCTGATAAGAGAGCTCTTCTTTTCCAGAAAGCCCTCACAAGTGAAAATTATTTTTCTTTGACATATCATAGAATTCATGCTTACCAACAGAAAAGATATCCTTTCTGGTTCCCCATGACATGACATTGCAAAACATCTCTCCATATTCTTTGGAGTTTTTGTCATTGTTGGTATCTCCTGACACACTTCGTGCCATCATCAAGAATCTAACATTTTCACTCCCAGTAATTAAAGACCTGCTCAACTCATGTAATCCATATTGAACCCCTTTGTTTTAATGACTTAAAGAAGTTTTAAAAGAGCAGTCTTATCTGTTTTTAGTTTTTCTCATCTCCAACAAAATTTGGTTTCACCTCAACTTAGTCTTCCATTCCCAAAGAAATTATGCATCTTGCATCATCATTAACGTATTTTCCTCTAAATTCTAAGTTGTAAGTATCTCACTCTCTGAGTACCGTTTCTCACTGTTCAGCTTACTTTCTCAGAAAGTTTCTTAAAACTCATGATATTGAAATTCCTCCCATTGGGAATGGACCTTTATGAATCTGTCTCTGCTTTCACTTCCTTTTTTGAAAAATATTGTTTGGTGTTTCATCATTATCATGAATTTTTAAGTTCCTTCAACTCTTGCTTTTTCTCTCTGCCATATTTATCTGGCAAAACCTCATTCATTGTTGAACTTAGATATATTATGTTCTGTGTCTAAAACCTGAATAGCTCAACTCAACTGGAAATACTCATACCATTCTGAAAGAGGTCTGTTTAAATCCATGAGCTCAAGCATAAAGCAGACAAGTAGCACAGTCTTAAAAAGAATATTGCACATCCTAAACAAGTTTACTTTCCTAAGCTTTCATATAAGTAATTCATATGTGTTTCCAACAAATACCTTCTCATATGATCTTTGATTTTGCTTAGCTTATTATGCACAATGTAATAGTTTCCATTGTATTCTTTATTTTCTGACATTTCTGCCTAGCTGCATTCTGCTTCCTGCCCTCTGAACTCACTATTCTTTCAGCCTATAATACTGTACCCAGTTCCATGCGTTGTTCATTCCCTTTTATTCTGCCAGTCTCACTTGAAATGTCATTTCCCCAAAGAGCCCTCCACTGATCATTGTATTCAAGGAAATTCTTTATTATTTGGTTACAATACCCTGTTGACTCCTTCATAGCAGTAAGAGCAAGATGTGGCCACCTCAATTTTTTTTCCTTATATCTTTCAGCATCTAGAAATTAAACACCTCAAAAATAGGTATTTGTCTATTTTGTACTCTGCTATGTCTTAAGAGTCAAGAAATGTTGGTAAATGATCTATACCTAATATATTTTTGACTAAAAATGGAGATTATATACAAATCACTTAACAGCATTTTAATTGTTTTATAAACCTCTAAAATGAATAGACTATAGCACATGGTTTTTCCAGAGTCTATGGGATTTTACTCCTCTCTTTAATCCCTTAACTATCATAGGATTTGAATAACTGCATGATGGGATTAAGTGGTTGACTGAATTAACTGATGGTGTGAAGTATCTTTTTACATGTGTGCTACCATTTGTCGTCAAAGAATTTGGGATATGTGGCTTGTTTGATTCATTCTATAGATGACTGCATCTTCAAAGCCATCTCTACATTCATTAACTGCTCAAACATTGCATACTTCTGTAGAGATAACACAGGTGCCTGTAATACTGAGGACATGCAAATTCTTCATGAATTTTGAGTTAGTCTATCTACCTGCATCAAAAATATTAGCATACTTCATTTGCTCCTGAGAATTCCCTGTATATTTATTCCTCTGTCAAAATATTGCAATTGAATAAACCCAATCTATGTTCTTCTTTCTATTTCCACCTAACATATGTGCTCAAAAAGTAAGTAGGTTTACTTTTAGGTTATATATGAGATGTAAAATTCCCAGATATCTTGGATCTTCCAGTAGAATCTTAAAATGTGTTTGTTTTTTCAATGAAAGAATGACTATTTTAACCAATATAAGCTATTACAATTGCATAACTTGTATGTTTGTGACTATAGTTTTAGCCAAAATTTGTTATGTTGTCCATAGGTTTTTACATAATGTTTTCTGGATAAATGAAGGAAAATATGGTTGTGGCGATATAGAAGGTAAATCAATTATTTATATTCTGAGGCACAGGTCAAATGTGAATTAGATTCATTATTTTTCCTTTATTCCCACAGGCTCTCTCCAATAAGTGTCTATTGATTCATCTCCCAGAGCAACTGTCTTGTGCTGGCAGATTAAGCATCACTATACTTCACATTTGAAATTTTAGTTCACTAGAGCTTTATTTAGTTATTTACTCAACTTTTCACTTTGGAAAAGCCAGGATTATAAAAATGTCATTCCAATAAACAGGTAAATCATAAAGTATGCATCCTTCAATAGAATTATTTACTTGAAAGACTGAAAACTCAAATATATGCAGGGGCCAAGTAGGTAAAATAAAGAGATTTAAAAAATCTAGAATAAACACAAATAATGGAGAGAGTTGAAAGAGATGCTACTTAAATCTAATTGTTACCATTTGATTATGTAAGTGTGGAATTAACAAGCCTTATGATAATTTTGTAAAAAAATTGTCAAGTACTGTTAACTCATTGTGTGTGTGTTTAATTTCCATCCATTTAGTGGGAAAACAAGTCTTCTGAAGACTATATCCATTACCTCTTTTCCAGTTAACAGCGACTTCAATATTCTTTTCTTAAAATATTCAAATCATAATCATTAATAAATTAAAATATATGCTCACAAAATTAATTTTCAACTGTTCCATATCATAATAACCAAAATCAATATTCCTAGAGATACTCACATATACTGACTATAAAAGCAAATAAATAGATGTGCAGACCTAGAAAGAGAGACCTACATACACAGAAAAAAATTTACCCATGAAAAATTTATGCTATTTGTCTTTTGCTTTTATCATGATGAAATTAAAAAAAAAAACAGCATAAAAGGAAAAGAGGTTACAATACAGAATAAATTAAGTGGGTGATTGGATTGGGCATTATGAGAAAAGAGAAACAATGAGAGAAAGAAATTGACTAGATCAAATATGTTTTGAAAAAGTCCACAAATAGTAAAAAAAAAAAAATCACAACCCTAAACAATTAACTCCTTAGATAGCGACATAGAAAATTGCCTGACTGGTAACTTCCACTCAGTAGTAAAGCAGTTTGAGGCAATATTTGGACTGTGACTACTCTTGTTCTACCAGTTTATCCTATCATCACTGAGAACAGAAACATAGCTAAAGGAGAACACAGAAAAATATATCACTAGGTAATAAAGTAGGGCATCTAAGACTTTCCAAACATGTATAGGAGAGTATATCTATTTTAACCTCTCTGGGGTCTGTGAAGAAGGAAGTAAAACAGTAAAAGCTCAGACTATAGAATTAAAAGAAATAAGGGTTTATAAATAATTAAAATGTGGATTGTGAGCAACTGAAGTACCTGTTTCCAGTGAGGAAGTATTTGACTAATAGTAGTCAAAAGATGTCTCAGAGAACATTTGAAATGGATATTAGAATTTGAAGAACATTTAACTAACATTACTTAAGAATTGTCTTCTCTAAGGACTTTCATGTTTAAATAAAGATCAAGTACTAAATGCAAAGGATAGAATATGTGGCATGAGTTAAATAACGGGGGAGAATTTAAAATGACAATGATGGAATTTTTCCTGTTCCAGAATTTGCACTAGACATTACTGATGTTAAGGTCAAGATTGTATGATTACTACGTTTACATTTAACTATTTAACTATTATGGGTGAAAAACAAAAACAACAAAAAGGCAATGAAAAAAAAAAAATAGAAGAACAAAGCCCTGTGTATCTTTGAGGTTTTTTACATGGGCAAAATGAATTAATTTAGAGTATTTTTTAAAGGGAAGGTGTAAGCAGGAATAAAAGCAAGTAGGCATGGAGGCAGACAAGGAGAGGAGGAAGAGTATTTTATTTTGTTTCTATTTAGGTGTTCACACTAGCTATTCCTCCTACACCTTGGTGCAAATCCAGGTCCTTTGAATGTACGTGGACTGCACTCCTTTGGAAGCACAGACCTAACTACTCCACCAGGGCACCAAGAATAGTTTTTTTAAAACTAGATACTTTGCTCAGAAAAAAAGTAAAAGTGATGAAGGTGTCTAGTGGTGAATAGCTGTATTTTCTCATCACTATTGCTTTTCCTGAAAGTTTATTCTTAGGCGAAAGTTTTTTCATGAATAATCGCCACTGTATTGTAAGGTCATCAACAAGTCAAATAGTCTATCTATTAAAGTTAAATATATGTGCTAACTTCATTAGACAATGTCAAGCACAAGTGGATATGACGCTGTGAAGCTGTTTTTGCTTGTTTTTAGGTGAGTGAAATATTTAAATAAACTTTGAGTAAAACAGATGACTCTCCATACTGCGAGTGAACCTCATTCAATACACTGTAGCCCTTAAAAAAAGACTGAATTTTCTCCCAAAAGAGTGATATCCACTTCTAGATATACTTAAACTTGACCAGCAACTTAACATCAACTCTAGTTCTCTTCCTAGATATTCAACCTACTAGTTTACCATGAAGAGTTGAAAGCTGTCAGTCTACAATCACATGATCTATTCCTTAATAAATCTCTTTCTCTATGTATTTATATACATACTATTGGTTCTATTTCTCTGGAGATTCCTCACTAATATACCCACATGACCACTGTTAAAATGTTTATGGGAACTAGAAAACTGAAATTAAAATCAGTATAATTTATGTCAGCATTCAAAAAAATACTTAGATTAAATCTATATAAATATGTATAAGATGCAAATTATGAAAGCAATCAAATTCTGATCAAATGGATCAAAGAACTAAATAAATGAAGAGCTAATCCATGTTACATTGGTAGGAAGACTCAATGTCAAAACATCAGTTCTTCCCTATTTGATCTAAAGATTCAAAACAACGGTAATAAAATAGCTGAGATATATTGTGAATAATGACAAATGGATTATAAAGTTTATATATAGAGAAGGAAATAGTTTTAAAAAAGCAGTAAAATATTTAACAAATAAAGAGCAAATTCAGAAAACTGATACTACCACACTTCAAACTTACTATAAAGCTACAATAATCAAGAAGGTTTGATATTGCTGAAATAATAGACAAATAAATAAATAGAGCAAAGTGCCCAGAAGTAGACCCAAACAAGTATATTCAACTGATCTTTGACAAAGAAGCAAAGACAAAATAAGGAGAAAAAAAGACTTCAACAAATAGTGCTGAAACAGTAAGACTTCCCCATGACACTCCAAGAAGAATATAGACATACACCTACACTCTTCATGAAAATTATTCCAAGATAGACAATAAACCTAAATATAAAATGGGTATCTACAAAAATCCTAAAAAATGACACATGGGAAAATCCATATAACCTTGGGTTTGATAATGACTATTTAGCTAGACCAAAGACATGATCAATGTAAGAAATAACAAATAAACAAGTTAATCAAAATTTAAAAAGTGCTCTGTGAAAGACACTATCAAGTGTATGAGAAGACAATCCAAAAGCTGGAATAAAATATTTGCAAAAGGCTTATGTGATAAAGGACTTTAAGCTCAGCAGTAGAAAAATAATAATAAAAAAAAAAATCCTGGTTTAAAAATTAATGAAAAGATTTGAACAGACATTGCACCAAAGAAGATATACAAATGAGAAATAAGCATATGAAAATGCTCCAAGCTCTATGTTATTAGGGAAACGCTAAAACACCAACATACCACTCTACATGCGTTCAAATGACCAAAATCCAAGTACTGAAAGCAGCAAAGATTGGTGGGGACATGGGCAATGTGATTGTTCATTCATTGCTGGTAAGATAGAAAATAATACAGTCACGTGGAAGATAGTTCATGTTTCTTACAAAGATAACCATAGTCTTACAGTCTATCTTACCATCAGTTGCACTTCTTGGTATTTATCTAGAGTTGAAAACTAATGTCACACAAAAACCTGCATATGGATGTTTAGTACAGTTTTCTGACTGTCAAAACTTGGAGACAACCACAATGCTCTTCAGTAGGTATTTGAATAAATAAGCTACGGTATATCACAGTGCTAAGACTTAAACTTTAAAGCAATGAAAAAATATAAACTAATATTTGAAGTCTAATACTGAGTGAAGTTCATATGAAAGGACCACAAACTATATAATTCCAACTATATGAAAAGGAAAAACCTGAAAATAGTAAAAAAGATCAATTGTTGCTCCTGCCTGGGGGTTGCAGCTTGAAAAGACAGAGCACAGAGGATTTTTAGAGTGGTGAAACTACTCTGTATGATACCATAGTGATGTTTAGATATGAATATAAATATAGATATATTGATATTTAAACACCTTGTTAAAGCTCTAGAATGAACAATGCCAAAAGAGAACTCTAATGCAAACTCTGAACTATGAGTGAAAATGATATGTAATATAGTTTGACTTATCTTAGAAATGCTCTCTTCTGTTGTAGGATGTTGAGAGTAGCAGGGGGATTTTGTATGTTTGGAGGTGAGAGTATATGGAAGTCTCTGTACTTTCTCTTCAATACTGCTATAATCCTAAAATGGTTCTAAATAATAGTCTACCAAAAAAAAATGTCATGAGCTATTGAAAACACCACTATGAGACAGCAAGTGTCTATCCATCTCTTTTCAACTAAAGCTGAAGGCACAATCAGCAATTAAAACACGATTTACGTTAAGTTAAAGGCTAAAGTAGCATTTTAAAACCAGCTGCCATTACTTGCATTATTTATTCATAGGGTACTATGTAATTGCAGAATTGTGCTGAATAAGGATAAATGTGTTCTTTTTAGTGAAGAACTTACAGTCCAAAGATAGAATGGAAATTTAGGAACAACTTTAATTTCTCAGTATCATCAAAATGGACATTCTAATGGAAAGACATGAGTCCAAAAGCCTCTTGTGTGGACAAGACTTCTTATCCAATATTTTATTGTTCTTGGACCTAAATGCTTATTGAGAAGAACCAAACTGTTCTCAATTTGCCTAAATGTTGAACTATCTGTTGTTCTTCTTAAACTTGGCAAATTATTATGGATATAATTTCATGAATCGAAAAATATTACACAAATTACACGAAAATAAACTCCAAACACTAAATTATTGCAAAATGAGGAGGATCTCTTAAGTCTCACTGAACCATAATCATTCAGTCATTAATATAAAGGTGCTGTGCTTAATAAATATTTAGAAAGAGTAGCATTTATACATTTGGAAAGTCTTCTTCTTTTTTTTTTTCCTCTTCCAGACATTTAAATGTGTCGTATATGCTCCCATAACTACTCTGCTTTAGTTTTGCTGTTGGTGGGTTTGTTTTGGTCTGTTGGGCCGAATAAACAGTTTTCACTAATCTAATTTAAAGCTTAATCTATGACTAAAACCCAGTTTCCTCTGGAAGATTTCCTTGTTACAGCTTTCCCACTAAAGAAGACAGTTTAACGTGAAACTGTGGGATATTATGATCATACTGAGAAGTGATATCCTAGTATTTTCCTTTCCCACTTCCTGTCCTAACAGTCCTTGAACTACTTCAGTGTTCCCTAAAGCACCAGCATGCTCCTTTTAAAAGCTGCACATAATCTTTCCTCTGCTTACAAAGTTTTCTCCGCCATCTGCCTGGCTTGCAAACCCCAATTTATGAGCGCCCTCCCACAGGAAGCTCCTCTCCCTTGCTTCCATAGACTAAAACATTCTGTCTGCTTCTCTACAGTAGCTTACCTAGAAACCAGGTACATATATCAAATACTGTTGCTAGTTCATGGTATCATGTTGTAACACATTTTACAATCTCTTGCAATCACCCCTTCTCTTTGAATGATTGAACCTCCATCTGTTAAATGTTATATTTTCTTCATCTTTATGTTCCTATGTCCTCACATGGGGCCTAACCTATAGTAGTTGCTCACAAAATGTCAGATGAATGTAATTACGTGGTGCAGGCTACTCCATTGTCACAGTGAGTGGTGTTTTATTTAAAATCCTAAATATATTTATTTGCTGTTTAAAATCAAAAGTTGACTTAGAGAATTTAACATCCTAACCAATACAGTGTCCACCTCCTCCCCATTTCAGTTCTCTTTAAACTTAAATAAGAAGCTGTTTCATTCTTGCAGTTTCTGCTAGTTGAGAAATCAGTCAGATAGAGATGCATTAATGCAAGTGGAATTTTTCTAGATGTCAATAAACTCAAAAGGCTCCCAGCAGGCCACTTGCAGTGTCAATAAATGTTCATAATTACTTGCTCCTTTGGGCATTTTAGACCCAAACCTCTGGTTCACTCCCTGAGAACACGAGGCTCTAAAATGAACAGGTTCTTAACTTCTTAAACATTAATTGAAAACGCCAAAAGTGCACTGGGATCTTAGGTTTTTAAGCACATGAGTTGACTAAGCTGTCAGGGGAGGAATAACTCAGTACCCCACACCCTTCCCACAGTGGATTGGTGATGGACCTCAGAGACCTGCTGGCAGCCGGGGTGCACTGTAAACCCCAGGGGCCAAGAGCTGGAGCCACTGCTCAACTTTAAGGGAAGAGGAATTCAATCTAGAGGCTCTGGGGGAAATATGAGAGTGGGGACTGGGAACCTGCACATATAGATGGGGGAAATTCTAGCGTCCGGGAATATCTCCAGCTAGTAGGGTCTGGGGTCGACCATCAACCCCTTGGTAAAGAGTCAAACCAAGGCTTGGGTCAATCCAAGCAGTAACACTCTCTGGTGAGGGTTCAGAAGAGAAGAGAGTGCAGAGGTACTCATACTAAAGAACTTGGATTAGAAAGTTACCCCCACCACTCGATACACACTAAGGAGAACCATAGGGATAGAGGATGAAAATCATGAGACTTCTGGAGGAGAGTGTGTCCACCACTCCTTCCTCCCTTCCTCCAACCTTAGCTTCTCCTATGCTTTCTTCCTTCCAGTTTTGTCTTCACTTCCGTCCCTCCCTTTTGCCACACCCCCTACTCCCTTCTCTCTCTTAGGTGTTGTCTTTTCTCAGAATCCGGTTTCTCTGCAGTGAAGTTTAAGTGGGTTTGGAGTTCCCTTGGCTTTTGCGTGAGGAGTTTCCAAAGAACAATGAAAGTCACATAAATATTCTTGAAGTTCCTACTATAACGCTTTTGTCATCACTTGTTTCCTGAAGGATACTGATTCAGGGTCGTCATCTACCACCCACTATGAGTAAGCGGTCGGTTAAGCATGCAATTGTACTTCCAGATTGAGTTTGTGCACAGAATGAAATATCCACGTCCTCCTTTCTCAGATTCATTCTACTTGGGAGGGTGTGTGGGTGTGTGTGTGTGGGTGTGTGTGTGGGAGTGTGTGTGGGCGCGAGCGTAAGGGGGGGTGACGGGGGGGGGTCCCTTATGTATGTTTAGCAAAGGTGCTTGGAAGAAGCAACCCACTGCCGGCTCTATCCCAAGCATCTCTCGAGCAGGACGTGGCAATAGACTATCCTCAGCTGAGGTGCCTCTCCTAGGTAATGCGGACAGACTGTCTCGGCACTCTCCAGTCCTGAGAGTTGACCCTTCGTTGTCCTGGGAAGGCGACCTGACTTCCTCCTAGAGCGTTGCTTTCTCCCCAGGATGTGCAAGAGCTAGTGCGTGCGAATGAGTGACTGAGTGTGTGCGTGTACGACTGTGAGGCTGTGAGCTTCCTCTCCCGACACAGTGCAGGCAGCGCGGGCGACGTTACTCTCCAAGCACCGCCAGCAACGAGAGGCAGCAGCAGCCTCCGCCCCCTCAGTCCAGTGATTGGCTGGTTTTGTTCATCATTTCCCTGCTAGGAAAAGGGAAGGGCCAGTGACGCCCCCAAACCCAGCAGCAGAAGCTGCCGCCACCTCCTGTGAACTAGGTGTCTCTTCTGATAAGAAACCTGAGCCCCAGGGAGGCGGCGCGGAGCGACCGGGCCGGGCTGGCGCAGACGGCCGGGGAGAGTGGGGCAGCGCTCGCGGACAGCGGGAGCTTCACCACAGAGAACCCTCGCGACCTGCTCCTGAGATCCCTGCTTCACGCTCTCCCCTCCTTTTACAGACCCCCACTCCCCACCCCGCGACCATTTC
The DNA here is from genome assembly GCA_004363575.1 of Solenodon paradoxus. NCBI lineage: Eukaryota > Metazoa > Chordata > Mammalia > Eulipotyphla > Solenodontidae > Solenodon > Solenodon paradoxus. The sequence continues at coordinate 271,051 of RJWH01000074.1, forward strand.
GCCCCAACACGGAGCCTTTTTATTAAGAGAAGGTGAGGGAGCTGGGGCAACTACGACTTTCCCAGGAACCCAAGATGCGCTCCATTAGGAAGAGGTGGACGATCTGCACGATAAGTCTACTCCTCATCTTTTATAAGACAAAAGAAATAGCAAGAACTGAGGAGCACCAGGAGACGCAACTCATCGGGTAAATGCAAATCTTGATTTCAGGTTATTACCAAAAGTCAAGCCATAATGACATGTGAATAGAGACGGTAGAGGAAGGGTTGGGATAGTACGTGTGTTTGTATGAGCTGCTGTGCATTTCCTCTCATGAATTAAATAACAAAGGCTTATGTGGAGGCGTGTATTTTTCTGTCAGCTGTTTCCAGTAGGAGTTCAACTTGCCCTGTGCGGTGGTAGTGACAGTTGTGTTGGCCTTGGGGCTCTCAAGCTAAAGAAGTCACTGCAGAAATGTCAACAAAGAACGTGTGCCCTTGTGCTCTTAAATCACCGGCAGAACTGTAGCTAGATGTCTTGATTCACCATCTGGTTGCCCTTCCTTTTTTTCCTCTGTCCTGTCCCTCTAGGGACACACTAGAGAGACCTGGCTCCCTGAAAGGTTGATGTTAGAGCCCAGAAAACAGAAAATGTGCCTCCACTCTTTTTTTTATTCTTGGTTGACTGTTGGGTAGATCTGTGTACAGCAATTTGAATTAGAAACTCTGGTACAGCCGAGAACACTTCCCTGTTTGCTCTTCCCTGGGTAAAAGGCATCAGCGTCATGGTTAGTTTTAGAAACAGGGTACTGTAGCTTTACACAGACTCTATTTCTCTAATTTCTTTAGTTTGTCTAGAAGACTTCAGAATCTCCTCCCCACCCCCAGCAAGTTCTCTAAATATCACACTTCCTTCCTCTCTGCCCCTGGCCTCTGTGTTTTTGAAGTTTACCCAGGAGATGACTGCAACTTTGTGTTGCTTACATAGCTTAGAAGTGTTTTCTGAGGATGTGAACCCGGTTGTCAACTCTGTTTAAAAGTCCTGCTTCGGAAATCCTCCCTCATCTGGAGACGGCCCTTAGCGGAAAATCCACACTGGAAGATGCCAGCCAGGTTTTATTTTCCCTGGCATCATTTATTACAAGGAAGATAAAACCTTTGCACTGAGCATATCTCTCTCTCTCTCTCTCTCTCTCTCTCTCTCTCTCTCTCTCTCTCTCTCTCTCTCTCTCTCTCTCTCTCTCTCTCTCTCTCTCTCTGTGGGGGTGGGGGGGCATGGGACTGCTAAAAGCTGTGTACTCACACAAAAACTTAATGCACTCCAGAGCTTAATATTCCTACTCGTCCCTAAGTAATCAGCGCTGAGGTGAGCAAGAGGCAGAGTAAGCATAGATAACTAAGATGACAGAGTACAGTCAAAAGGGGCTGGAGGAGAATGAAAAAGCTAACGAGAAATGGGCGGGATGGTCGTTATGCATCAGCAAATCTAGAAATGGTCTGTTCTGGGGGAAAAAAAAATACCGAACTGTTTGAGGTCGTTTACTTAGCGAGCGGATGGGTTGAAAACATAGCCTGGCTCAATTGTCAGAAAAGAAGAACTCTGGATGGGGGTGTGGGTATCCCTGGCAAATCTCTGCTTCCCATGCAGACAAAGGGGTCTTGAGGAAGGTGATGAACCGGTATTGGAAACCGGGAGGCTGGGGCGTGGAGGTCGAGGTTCTTTGTTCCCTTTCGGGCTGGTGAGCTCCAGAGATGAGCCTGAGCCCAGACAAAGCGACCAAGACTCCCCAGGACTCGGAGGGTTGGGGCCCTGGCTCGGGACCCTGAAGAGCAGGAGTGGGCGGGGTGAGCGAGAGGACGCGCCACCAGCCGCCTAGGCATCCTCGGAGATACCCTGAACCGCCGACTGGAAGGTCAAGCGCACCTCGTCTCTCCCGGGAAAATCACGGACCCCGGACGCTCCACGTTTCGCCGGCGACATTCCTACTGTGGCCCTTTCCAGGACGCCGCGTGTTGGTGGGCGCTGCCCTGGGTGCCGAGCTAGAGCAGGCTGACACAAGCTCCGCGGCGAATGAGCTAACCAGGCTGGGTTAGCTCGCCCCTGTTTCCAGCCGGGCTGCGGTATCTTCCCAGCTCATGGATTAAAGCGTGTGGAGGGCACTTGAATCAGAAGAGAAGAGAGGTGCGCGCTAGCTTTATCCCCTCCACCCCGAGAGTTGGCAGCAAGGGTGGAAGAATGAGTAAGAAGACATGGGAAGCCTTTATGGCAGGAATCAGGGCCCCCTTTTAAAAAATCACTTTTACTGTTCCACTTGGCAACCTGGCTCCTCCTCCTTAATTAAAATCCGCAATTACAGTCCTGCGGGGCGAGGCTGAGAACTCGCTGCCTGCTTAGCGCCACTGCCGGGGGTCCTCAGCTCCAGGCTGCAACGGTGCCACCGGCTCTTCCCAGAAAAGGAGTTGGCACTGCCTTGAGCAATGCCAGGACAGTTAGTTCCCTCGAGCGCTCTTTCTTTTTTGACTCAGGTTGAAACGTTCGATAGAAAAGCTTGTGATCTTAGTTGGTGATTTCATTTCAACTCCTAAATAGTGCTCTAGTGGAGGAGTTGATTCATCTAATGATCTGATCGTCTCATTTTGACTGTCTTTCTTCCCAGCCACGTGGAGGGCTAGTTTTAAGATGAGTACAATGAAGTGGAGGATGGCCACAGAGCCCAGGCCAATATTCAATATTCAGAGTCAGTCTCTGACCTTTGGGGGGCACTGCATGCTTTGCCAGTGAACAGAAGAGTCAGTTAGGTCCCCGCCACATTCTTTGTATCTTAGAACATTCCCTAAGATTCATATTTAGCTTTCCTGCTACTATTTTGCAATAGGCAGGTGGTGCCTTTATTCAACTTCCCCCTCTTAACTATAGTCATCAGGAGTCAGTGCAGCATTTTTCTTCTTACATGCAATTTTAGGCAGTCATTCCATTCAGAAGGAAAAAAGAACACTAGCACAACTTTTCTACAATCATCCATATTCTCATATCTTTAAATAAGTAGTATCTTTGAGAACAGGTAGTGTCATTATTGGACATATAAAGTAGGTATTTCCTTCCATGTAAAGCAATTAATCATCTAATATAATGACTAATTAGTAAAGTTTAAATCAAAGGACATTGAGGATATGACATATTTTATTCTTGATTGATACCTTTTCTTAATAGGAAAAATGTTACTTGTCTCACCAATAGGCCGATTATTTCAATGGCTTTGTCTTGAAAACATGAATTTAAGGATCCTAAAGATAAAAAAAAAAAATGTAGGTGCGTTTGCTTGATGAGAAAATGTATTTGAAAGTCAAACATAAACTTCAATGTAATGCAAACATTTGTTGTTATTCCTTGAAACTTGCCTCATACTATTTTCCTGCTTGGCCACAAATGAGACTTTAAGTTGATTTTCTCATCATCTAGAGATCTCTTTTTTAATTTCACTGTGTATTTTAATTGTCTGACTGAATGAATGTTCACCAGCATTAGTTTTGAAATGTATAACAGAACTGACAATGAAGATAAGCTTTCATAGTTAGAACATTACCAAAATCAGCAAAGTTAACACCAGTTTGTCCTGGGGTAGAGCATGCTCATATTATTTGGGAAATCCAGAATTTGTACTCATGTTACTTTTGGAATCCTACTAAAAGCCATAAGCATTCGGTTAAAGTAGAACATCTCATCTTCATTTGTAGTTATTTGACAGATAGGCTATTAACACACAAAATTGCTTGTTTGTATTTAGGCTTGGTAGATGAAGTTCTTTTAAATGACTCTGGTAATTTTTTTATTAAATAACAAGTTAAAATTAATGCAGAGGGAATACATTCACTCTAAAATCAAGTTGTGAAGCATTTTCAGTCGGGTTGAATTAAGGTTTTGAGATTTAATTTCATGCAGAAAATATTAATTTGTTTCATGAATTACAGAATAATGTAGTGTTGTCTATAACTCATATTTCCAAGAAAAAAATGTTTGTGAATATTAATGACATAACTAGCAGTTTGTCACTAGTATTGTATAAGTGATTGTGTTTTCTTAGTCCCTTTTAAGCAAGAATGTCATAATATTAAAATTAGTATGTTATAGTATTATTATTTTATAGTAATGCTTCATGCTTTATTGTTTGCTTGGTGTGTTTCGTAATTTTCCATTTAGATGTACATATTGAATCTTCCTATAGGTAGTGCAATGCAAGAAATATTTTCAGTGTAGCTATTTAGTTATCACATCTGATCTGGAATGAGAAACCAGTAAGGGATGGTAATATCCTTCATGCCTTGATTCACAGGAAGGAAAAAATCTCTTTTTAAGATAAAACACTACTAAATCTCAAGTGAAAAATCCCTGTGGATCATGTAGCTTTACACACATAAATTTGCTTCCAAGACACGGATTGCATTAAACCTGGACTTCTCAATGATCAGTCCTATTTGAAGGTTCACTGTGACTAGTTGTAGATATTTTTATTCAGAGTTCTTTTTAGTGACAAAAGTCTGAAATTTGCTTATTGCCATCTCAGTGAAAATGATTTAAAGAGTAAAGTAACATGATAGTGTTCATTAATAGCAAGCTGATATAAACATTTAAGCTACTTTTTTATAAATTTAGAGTTTCTGGAGACTCCTCGCACTAAGTATATCATAACCATCATTCTGTGACATAAAAATATGTCTGTGTCTACATATAGTAAAGCAATCTTCAAAGATATTTAAAAATGCCAACCCACAGATATTTTTATTTCTGTATAATCGTACTGACTGGTAATGAAAATAATTATTGTAATCATAGTAATCTGTGGTTAGAAAAAAATGATATTGACAGGCCAGTTATTAATGAGATAAAGATTAGAAAGATCTCTACTAGATATAGTGAGCGTTTATTCCCATATTCTTGAAGGTTTAACTCCAAAAGCGTGAAGGTTAATTTCTGTGTATATCCACATTTTCGTTCATATGTAGTTATTATCATTAGGCGTTTCATATAAAAGCTGACTTCTGGACCTCTGAGTACTAAATTGCAACCTAAGTTTCCTTGCATCTTAAATGACCTCTATAAAATGATGATTATTAACCATGAATAGGTAGGCAGATGTATCCTTTTCATCAGTTGGATAGTTTAAAATATTAGTTTTATAGAGCTCTAAATTTCATAGGGAGTAGTTGGTGCTTTGAGTTGCTTCAAATTAGAACTACATGCTTAAAAAAGAATGGAAACCAAAATACTAAACTATAAACCTCCAATTACAGAATTTGTCTAACAGCTGTTACACAGGCAATGTTTCCATTGATAGTAGGAGAGCATTACCTCCATGATAAACGCAGCTTTAGACTTTGTAGTTGAGCAAAGGGTCAAGTTACTTTTGACTATGTTTTTCAGATTTAAAAAAATTAAAAGGTCATATGTAAAGAAATGAATGTGTTTGTTAAAAGGGTTATACCGTAAATAGTAGCTTTTTGATTCTCTGAGTCTATAAATCTACATAGTACATCTATATGTAAATCTATACTGTCCATCTATAAAGTATGAAGAACATAGTCTACTGAACAATGAATTGACTCACTTATACATGTCCTAATGGCCTAAATGCTGTAATTACCTATCACCATCCTCACGAACACCAGCACCTATGCTGCTCCCATGCCACATGGTATACTTCCCTGACACTATTGATGGGAAGGAGTAGCACAATTAATTTTGTTAGTGTAATAACACTAATAATGACTGTTTAATGAGTTTTCTCTATTTTATAAACTCTGTTCCTTCATCATCAACTATCAGGAAAATGTTTCCTTGCTGAAAAGTTTTGAGACAATTATATTTTAGAAATTAGCACTTCAATAGTGTTTTATGAATTACTTTCACATATAGGGTCCCATTTAAACCTCACAAAGTTATTGCACATTAGATAATGTTATTGCAGTTTTCAAGGCAAGGTAAGGTCACTGTGGTCTAGAAAGAGAATATTGTCCAAGGACATAAAGGCAAGCAAGTTATAGACTCCCAAACATGCCCAAATGAGTTGGTATTTCAAGGTCCTTTTACTCCAAAACAAAGACTCACTCCATAATGACTATGTGACATATGTGAAAAAAAATTAAAATCTTTGAGATTCAGGATTATACAAATGCAGGGGAACTGGCCAAACATCCTGTCTCTATTGTCTAAGCACAGTAAGGAGGGAGGAGCTCAAGAAGAACAGAACTTTGATGAGCACCTAAAAAATTCCATAAGGGCCTTTGCTTTTTATGAAATGGTTTTATTTCATAAAGAAGGGTAACTGGTTGTCCTGATAAAGTCATATTCACAAATACTTCTAACACCTTTCATCATGCTAACACCTCTTACACTAACGTAGAAAAGTTGCACTGCCAGCAGGTCATCAGTAATGTATATACAATCATGTATCATGTTACTTAGACAACCTGCTTCTTACTTTCATAAAACTGGCATTTTTGTTTTGTTTCAGAGATGGCGAACTGTGTTTGAGTCGATCACTTGTCAATAGTTCTGATAAAATCATTCGAAAGGCTGGCTCTTCAATCTTCCAGCACTCTGTAGAGGGTTGGAAAATCAATTCGTCTTTGGTCCTGGAAATAAGGTGAGTTTCTTTAATAAGCCATAATAAATTTCATATCATGCTCTCAAATACGTTGGGCTTGGCAAACTTATATTGAATGCTTGATTTATACTTCATATATTAATGCTTTAATAAAAGAATGGACCAGCTCTACTTAATGTTACTCACTGAAGGATATGAAACCATAAAACTGATATTATAAAGTCAGATATTTAAAGATGAATCTGTGAGTTTTGAATATACTGTCTTTATACAGATAGAATAAAATATTCAGTGGAATACTAATATTTAACATGTTTTCCTTACTTAGAATAGATGTATATTTCGAGATTTTTTTTCTTTAACTTTCCTATTATGTTTTCATACATATCTTATTTTCTCACACTAGGTAAAAGTAGACTATTCAGCTCCTATTTTACTGACAATTATAAAGAAATTTCACTAATTCTATGTGAGTGTCTGTAATGAATGTCTATAATTATATGATAAATAGGTAAAAATCAGAAAAAAAATGCTTTCTAGAGAACTGGTTGACTCTTTGTAATATGTGTAATGTTTGACACTTTACTTGAAGTAAACTCTTGAAACTCAATACCTACATAATTTTCTTCTATTACACTTCCATCACTAATAGAAATTTTTGGCCGGACCTTTCTAATTACGGAGGAGGCACATAGACCATTTTTCTCTATAATTAAATTGTTGTTAAATTGCTGGTTAGTATCTTTAAATCAAAGCATTTCCATAAATTAGAACTCTTTTTAAAAAGAGTAAGAGAACAACCATAAAATCATTACATTTTTCTAGTATTGAAAAATGCAAATTATTCAATGATAGGCTATTAGTATACAGTGTTTTTAAGAAGGGATTAGTTAGTTAAAATATAAGGGGTTCATCTGTTTAGATTTCTACTAACTCACTTCTGGGATCATGCCTATATTTAATATAGATAGTAAGAAATCTGAAGAGTCTACTACACTCATTTGAGAGTATACATAACAATTCATAGAATGCATTGCAACAAAGGTACTCACTACAGGTAGAAATATACTTAAAAGAATGAAAATTAAAGATTTAAGCATGAGGGAAATGCAGGAATAGTTAGACTACACTGTTTTAAAGTTTTGAAAGTAATTATAAAGGGAAACAGGAACCAAAACAGGGTAATGTCAAGTGGCTGTTTTTAGTTTAGGGGGAACTTGGTACATTTATAAGTAGAGCACAAGAATAAGACTACATGTAGCATCTGATGACAGAGTTTATAAATCAGTGTCTTCTGGGTAAATTTAGTTGGAAGCAAGATTTATTTAACCTAGCAGAAAAAAAAGAAAAAACCCTTAAGATCAATGTTAAAAAACAGGAGTTATATATATACATATATATATATATGTATATATATAACTATGGGTTATAAAAGTTCTCTGGGTTTGCTAAGTCAAACTGTGTATCTATGAATAAAAGAGAAAGAAAACTAGTGCTTAAGTATAATGAACTAAAGTACAATGGAAGCATGGAAAATTCTCGTACTTACATTGAACTGAACCACATTTTACATTATCATCAAAGAGAATATATGCTTTTTTATACTCTTGAGAAATGGAAATACTGAACAACTCTGGATAGGCTAGTCGTGCTTCAAGACGGGACGAAACAGGATGGGACTTTTTGGCCCCCTCAACAGACTGTACTGGGGCAACTCAACAGCCTCTGTTGCCCTGAGTTACAGACGGCCCTGGTTTATTAAAAATGGAACAAAATTGATGGTTGGAAAATATGAAAACAGACTATCCTGTGTAAAACGGAACATATGATCAGCCTATCTCCAGATTTGTATTCCTCCTGAGAACTAGTTGGCTGAAGTCAATATTAGCCACGCTCTCTTCAATTTGACAAAATTCTTCAACTGAGCAATCTTCTCTCAGGATATGCACCAACTATCTTCCTCACTATCTTACCACCTCTGTACCTACATTTGAATTTAGAAACCCTAAAAGAGATAATTATGAGTAAAAAGCTGTAGGTTGTTGAACTAAATAGGGCTTAAATACAGATACAGTTCAGTTTAAAAGAGAATAAAGATTCCTATTTCCTGGGAGTAGATTGGAAGGAGAAAAATACAGCAAGCTTCCTAATAACATCGTGCTTTTCAGGTTGTCTAGTTATACATGATGAGAAAAGAAAAAACTTGATTTCCAGTCAGTATGAAGCGTAGATATTCTCCTCATGTCTATGTGAGTTTTCCTTTGATATCTGGTTTCCTCACATATACCAACGGTATGTATATGATGCTCTTTTCCACGTATGAATTATCCCAGTGTGAGTGTGGGTGAGTATGATGCAACCTGAGATGGAAGGACATCCTATCCAGGGTGGGTTCCAGCCTTGGCTCTGAACTGCCAGATGTACTCGACCCACCAGAGACCCTGAACTGGAATTAGTGGGTTAGAAAAATGAATGAATGAATGAATTGTATTAATTAATACCAATAATTGTTTAATATTACAAGTGGTTGGGTCTTTATTTAGAAGTTTGATGATGTTTTTATGAAGTCACAGGAACTTAAGTTTTGTCGATAGTAAAACTGGTTTTTCTTAAAATTCTAGTTTTGAACAACCTATCTACATTAATCCAGGACTTACTGTAGGAGTGATTGAGAAATTAAATATTCTGTTATGAAACATTTGATGCAAAGTATGGCTTGAAAGACAACTTTGAAATGGAATGATTTGTCATGAAGCTAACCAATTAGGTAAAGCTATACTAATCAGCTAAAGGAAAGAAAGTAAATGAGAAGTTGTAATAGATAAGTGATATATCTATCCATACTAATAGTATGTGAGATAGTGAGGAATCTAAAAAGCAGATTAAATCAATAATTGGAAACAACATAATTAATATCTACTATGCCTTACCATTACTTATAAAAATGCATAATGTAGCTACAGAAGGCTACATATCTATGTTTTGCTATCTTTAAGATATTCAAGTTAAGAGTAAATTGACTCAAGAAATTCATTATTGCAACTTTACAAATTAAGAGAGTTGCATTTATATCTCAGTGAGTGATCTATTTTCAGTTATAATAAATAATGTGAGTGAAATAGAAAAATATTAGTACTCTTCATATAGTTCTCATCAATTAAAGAAGTAAACAATAAAACAATGAACAAATATTGAATAATGCATACAAAGTTATCACTTCCTTAAAAGAGAATAGTAATTTGTAAAACCATTATTGTACAATATGCAAACAGTTCATAAAAATTATAATTGTTTATAGTTACAGTGACTAGGGAGTATTAATCAGTTTGACACCTGTAATAAAAAAATTAGTATATGAAAATTTCTGATTGTTGGCTTAACTTTTTTTTTTAAGTCATACTGGAAACTAATCATAGACTGTTCTGTATCATTATTTTTCTTTGCTTCTTTCTCATATCTATAGTATTTATGAAGAACCATATTGCCTTGTATCTGTCACTGTGTGTGGACATTATTTTACAATTATTTTCAAAATTCCACAGTGAATTTTTTGATTAAAGCATTACAATGAATCATTTCTGATCTTATATGATTGAACCATGCTTATAAAATTTTTCTCATTTTTAAAATCTCATTAAATTTATAATGCTTCGGTGATATTCCTAATAAACTGTTTATCTATTTGCATTAAAATGTGAAAGTCACTAAAGATGTATTGTTTTTCCTTACATTTATAGACATGATTTTCTATCTTATTACTAATTTCTTCAACCCTATAAGCAGTATCAGAGCTACTACTTTCATAAGTACATCAAGAACTGATTCATATGTATTCATGAAGCAACTACCTCCGGAGAGTTGTCCAAGAGAAAGGGTTCATTATATTAGTTCTTTGCACTTGGAAGATTCATCAAGAATTAGGAAGATTTGTGCATTCTGCAGCTAACTTCACAATTAAAATAATTATTTCAGTTAAGGGCCTGATTTTATTGATAGTAGTTTGTTCTTTGTTATTATAAACTGAGAAATGACACATTTAAAATGTCTTAGATGTTGTAAGTAAATTTGTGAACATGATACTGAAAGATTATTTGGTGAAGTCAAACACTAATGTGACTTGACTTTTTGCCCCTCATCTTTGGCCTATTTCTTTATTTTTTCCTCATTTTTCACATATTGAATGGAAATGTGAAGTCACAACACCAAATATGGATGTGTAAAAATGTGCAAGCTTAACTATTTACTAGGAGAGATAGTCATTCAGAAAAAATATTTTCAACTCAGCATTAATCATGTATCAAAATTCTTAAATAGATATGACTTGCAGTAATTGTAAATTTATATGTATTGCTCTTTCAAAAATAATTTGCTATTTCATGAACTGGTTTACTTTAGAGAAAGGTCCACCAAAACTCTTCTGCTTTGTTCAATAAATGACTAATAGAGTTCAGCCTGGGCCACAGTGTGTTAGTGGCAGAATCAAGCTTCAAATCCAGGCCTGTCTCTAGAGCTCTTATTATGAAACACATTTCATAGAAGAAGAAAATATGTGTACTATTAAAGTGCATCTTTATAAAGTAAATAATAGTGAAGATTTTACTATAAAATAATAAAATATAAAATGATTTATCCAATACCACCAAATGTTGGGTCAAATAGCAATACCAGTCTGGGGGTTATATTAAACTAAAAATGTTTTTCTTCAAGCTTTTTGTAATAATTTTGTCCTTCATTTAGTTGTGATTGCGTAGGCCTTTTTTTTTAATAGTAAAATGTCTTTCCTATATAGCTAGGACCCTAAATTTAGAAGTTCTCACAAGCTACAGATTATTATTTTTTTCCAGAGTTTTAGGATAAGTTGTCTTGTGGAAATTAAATATTTAACAAAGAAATTTGTGTGTTCTCCATGCCTTTTTGCAAGCATAACGAAGCATTTGACATTTCTTCATTTTGGGGTGTGTGTGTGTGTGTGTGTGTGTGTGTGTGTGTGTGTGTGAGAGAGAGAGAGAGAGAGAGAGAGAGAGAGAGAGAGAGTGTATGTGATTTTAGTAAACCAGGTTAGATGTCAGTAAGAACTGAATCGATTCAATGATTTTTGTCTGGAGTCAAAACTTTGCAAAAATGGATTTCTATGTATCATAATCTTCTTCTCAATTTGTGGTGCATTAAAGTAAGATTAGTCTCGTGATTCTTTCTGATGAAGTCAACAATGCCATCGAAATTAAATTTTAGTTGCCACAGCACTTATGCTCGTTGTTGACAAGAAACCTACAGAGAAGAAAGAGTGGCACCTGGTGATAGGTTAGCTCTGTTTAACATTTCACAAGTGAAAACAATGTTTGGTAAATTAATTCTCCCAAACTCTGAAGCTTCTATTTCAAATGATTAGTGTTGTTGAAAGGGAAGTTGAAGTTGAAAATTCAGTTGAAAAGTTTCTGTACGGAATCTATTCCTGTCAGTTTAACCATCGATGCCAACCTTTCAGTTTAAGCCAGCATTGCTTAACAAACAGTAGTCCTTATGACTACGCTTTCAGTCTCGCTGAAAGTGAAACATTTTCAGATTCTCTGTTACCGTTATCATTAAAATGGTCGCTGAATTTAGATGTTTGCTTACCTTAACAGGGTTTCAAAATGTTATTTTATGCCTACCAAATGACAATTAAAGATCAATAATGGATTGTTATTAACAGTTAAGTTATACTCAGAGATCACAGTCCCCTACATTAAATATTTGGTTATACCTTGACAACATAGTAGGGAAACTTGTACTAGTAATGCCTGCATATCAAACACTAGCTTTTATTGATTCATGTTTCTTTAGAGCTCAGAGGTTAAATTGAGTTTTCTATTTCTCTCATTCTGAAGTAATTTTGTTTATCCGATGTTTTCATTGATTTTAATTATCTTTGGAGCAAAAGCATATATAATATATATTCTACTTGGTGATATTCAAAATGTTGTTTCAGTTCCATGTGAGAATTTTTAGAATTGACAGTGACATTTAGTTTACCATATTTAATGACTAGTTTCCTCTTGCCCTACCATAAGGTTTTAAAGTTTGGGCAACTAGACAGGAAATCCACAAAACCTTTTTATAATCTATTACATCTACACCCTAAAAAATGCCTGTATATGGCTAGGGAGAAAAAAGAACTAACCTTTCTTACTGCTTTTTCAAAAAAAAATTATTAAGCACTTAAGTCACAATATTATTCACTCATAGTAATTATTTTCAGTTTTTCTTGTATCCCACACCAGAAATCTTAGCTCAGATAATTTTCCTTGCATAGATTTAAGTTCTAAAATAGAAACTAAAAGTTTAATCCAATGTAAGAAAAATAACAGACTGGAGAAATTCATTGCTTCCTCCCCTCACCCCTTTTCATCTTAAAAAAAGCAAAATCTGCACCAAAAATTATGCTGAATTTTGCCTAAAATATTGCATTTTGTATGTTTATTAGTGTATGTGAATTGAAATTTTTATTCTACTTGAAAAGCACTTATACTTTTTTGCTTCTGTCATTTAAAAAACAACCATTGAGTCTTTAACACAGCATGCATGCACACACACACACACACACACACACACACACACACAGAGATTATATACACTTAATGATTGTTTTGCTGCTAACTTGTGTAACAGCAAAGGTGCTGTTATTGGAAAGTCCCTCTTGCTCTCAGTTGACAAGCATAAGTGTTAACATTTTTTCATGAGCAAAGGGATTTTCTCTTTTGGATTTCTGAGCTAGAGTCTTCTTTCAAATCTGGACCTCTAATCTATCACTTCAAACTTAAAACTATGCCACTGCTTGTTAATTATAGCTTCAAATATCCGTAGCAACCTATTTAAATTATGTTCAAAGGAAATTGATAATACCTTCTAGCTTGGTAATTTGACCACATCCGTGCAGTCTTCATTTTAGGGTCAGTATTATTGGTAGGAAATGAATATTTTTAATTGAGATACAGCTATCAGGCATTGCTTTTTTTCCCTCAGACAAATATATGGTAGTTAATGAGTCTGTGTAAAAGTTCCTATAGACTGCTACTCTTGTTGCTAGTGATTAGCTTTTGTGAAGAGATTATAACAGTTTATGATGGCATCTTTATTAATTTGTTTTTATTTTTAGGGTTTTCTGTATAGGTTTTCCTATTCATGAATCTGATATTCTGAGTACATGAGAAAAAAGAATTCAAAAAAAAATTTTTTTTCAGAAAACAGATATGCTATATTCCCTGTATATAAAATTTGGCCAAATAAGGTTTTTGGTCACCTAATTTTCTAATTACATCACAAATTAACATGAGACCTATTTAAAGCAAACTAAAATAAAGAAGTAAAAGCTAAAGTACATTTTTTTTTTTCTTTTCTATCCCTCCTTGCTAGGCATACCTTTGACTTATATGTTTTATTCGCAGAATTACCCTTTTGGTGGGGTGATAGGAGGAAGTTAGAGTGTGTGCCCAGGAATAATAAACAAATTGTGATGGAACTTAATAATACTGTATATCTGTCATATCTTGAATGTTACAATAATGGCATTGTTTTAGCACTCTGAAAATACAGGTGCACAAGAAGACATTTCAGTAAATAATACCCAACTTCCTTCCTAGTATAGAGTTTTCTCAAACTGTTTCTAGCTGGTGCATATTTAGTAGTTTTAGAATTAAACAAATTCAAACTTTTTAAGTCAAATTTCATCACTTCTTAGATAATATAATTCCCTCAAAAAACTTTCTAGGCTCCTGGGCTACTTCTGAGTTGCTGGTTTCTACTGTATATAACCCTGCCAAAAATTTATTCTGTAAATATTTCTTCAACTTCCTATAATTATTCTACCCATCCCTCCTTCCCCTCAGTTTAATGGCAACTGATCCTAAATTATTTGAATCTGTAGACTGGGGTGGGATGGTTAGATGCTGCTTGCTGCTGGAATGGCTCTGAATTATATTTGTAGCTCTTGCTAATTGGAATATTAGAAATATTTCAGAGGTACAAATTACTTAACTCTCACAGTTTGAGTTATAGACCTTTACTAAAGATATTTCCTTTATCTCCTCTGTCAACTTTACTAATTCAACTAGACTTTGTCTCTTTTTCTGCTTTGATAAAAAAATCAACCAAATATGATACAACATATACACACTATTTAACCAATTCTCTAGAAGCAATAGGCTTATTACATACAGGGTGTGATTCCTAAATTATCATAGACACGAGTTTTATGAGGTGCTTTATTATATCCTGCCAAGGGTCACTAGCTTTCCAACTAGCTGTATCTATTTTCACATTTTCTGTTATCTAACTACTTAGAATATGTGTATATTTCATGTTTTTAAAACATCTTATATCTGCTATGAATTTCTTTACTAGGTGTGGGATAAGTTAACCTTCCATTAAAAAAAATTCCTTAAAATCAGTGAATTAAGCAGGTTAGAAGTTTATTTTTGACACACAGTCATGCACATACATGATTCACTCACATCCTTTTAAAGAAAACTAACTCACATGTCTAAACCAAACTGTGCTTGGTTTGGAAACTATGAAATATTCTAGCTGAGACCACACTAAGGAACAATTACCTATTTTGTCACACATTGTCCAGTGTTCTATTTATCCATTTTTCGCTCTAATGTAACCATGATACTTTCTGCATCTTGAACCTGAAGGTATTTTTTTATTTAGTGCAATAGTTTTAACACTTCTTTAAATAATTTTGCACATGATTTAAATAAATGTATAAGTTTATTGAGAAGTTTAAGCTTTTATAGAGTTTGAGGTATAATTCAAAACGATTTCAAGTTATTTTTATTTCCCTTAAGTAGACAGCAGTAAACAAAATAGTTGACCAGAAAATTGATTAACACTAGCAGAATACCTAATTATTCAAGATCAAGTCATGGTAATTGTATTTTATTCTATAAACTAATTTTTCTATATATTTGATAGCTAGGTTAACTTTTTTTACACCACGAATAAGTACATATACTGTTTGTATTTGAAAATCATTGAGAAACTATACAAATTATTTTTTTAAATGTACTCTATTTCCTATAGAAACTACTTAACTGGTTGGCTTAATTAGCACTTGACAACTTAAGACAATTAACTGATTTACCAATTTGCATTTTATCATACTACTTTGCAAATGACATTACCTCTTCTTGGATATGTTGTCATTAATGAAAAGCTTTGCTTGTGTTTCAAATATAGGAAGAACATCCTCCGTTTCTTAGATGCCGAACGAGATGTCTCAGTGGTCAAGAGCAGTTTTAAGCCTGGTGATGTCATACACTATGTGCTTGACAGGCGTCGAACACTAAATATTTCTCAAGATCTTCACAGCCTCCTACCTGAAGTTTCACCAATGAAAAATCGCAGGTTTAAGACCTGTGCAGTTGTTGGAAACTCTGGCATTCTGCTAGATAGTGAATGTGGAAAGGAGATCGATAGTCACAATTTTGTAATAAGGTAAGATTCATTCTATTCTTAAAGGTTGATCATTTTTTCAAAGACATGTTACTTAGGAGAAGAAAATTAGCAGCAATGTTTAAGTCTAGGATTAAAATTAAAGATTACAGGAATTGCACACAGGTATTTAGCTATGATATATTTTCTGTGTAGTGTCTAAATTTACATACCCTGTAATAAAACATTTAAATTATTGTATCTTTGAAAGAGAAGGTAATCTTGTGTCACTAAGATTCACACCAGTTTTTTTGCTTTGGCCAGAGGGCAATTTTATTAGATTTAATACTGACATAGGTAAACTATTTTTTCTTAATGTTTTTCTTTATACTTACTAATTTAATATTCATGAATTAATCACTAATTAGTAATGAATTATTTCCATAATTCTCATTATAATTAATGAATTATTTTGATTTCTTTATTAATTAATAAAGAATATGACCATTGCTATGTAGTAATGTAATAGATTAATTAACATCATATTATTGATAATTACTTATCATATGCTAAGAACACAATTGAGAAGTTTATATTTAATATATTGAGCCAAATTGCCTCATTGCTCTTTATTTGTTTTTTGTGTATGCTAGATATTTTAGCTTTTGAGATTTTTCACATTATTAAAACTCCTGCTTGTTTTTATTGATGGTCAACAGATATTTTGATAAGTCAAAGAAACATTAGGAAGGGGATAGTGATAACATCATATATATATACAATTTTTAATTCCCAATTAATATATACAAAGAGATTTTTAGGCTTCTTTTAGTTCTCTGAAAACATTTACTGAATGAATAAAACATGTTTAATAAAATTTGAAGTAGTGCAATATAAAGGTAGGTAGAAACATTTATATGCTGATTTACTGTGTTGACAAATAACCTGAATCCCTTGAATATTTGCCAGAATATAGCCTGTGAAAGTAAAGGTCTTGAGAAAATATTTTTGAAATAATCTTAAAAATAAAGATAATAAATTATATGTGTTAATCATAAGTAGGCAACTTTTTCATAAAACAATGATAGTCATGCAGTATTAAAACACTGTCGTTTGAATCCAGTTCAAAATAATCAATATAAATACAAATATTTTACCTTATTATAGTACCTTTTCTCAGTTGACTGCTGGACTAGAGATTGATTTGAAATCAGTAGTTGAGGCTTTAAAAACTTAAACTCTAAATTGATTGAACTGAAAGAAAACTATATATATATATATACATACACAATTTATATGTATATATGTATGTATGTAATGTATGTGTGCATGTATGTATATCCAAAGAAGAGCTAAACATATTTGATGAAGAGATGTCAATAGAAGTGGAAGTTTTCAGCTTCAGACATTGAAGTCTGTGTGAAGTATGGTTGTAAAGAAAAAGAAAGACTTATAGAACTTATTAAGAGATTAAAACAAGAGAGCTGGCAACATAAATAACAACTATAGAAGATAATAGAAATTGCTGCAATGTAGAGAAGAGAACTTTAACATTTGACTAATACTGGAGGAATACAGTAACTAAAAGGAACTGACTCATTGTATCTGCATATCTCTAAGTTTTATTATTGGGATCCATAAACCCATTAAGTTCAGCTCCACCTTTGATTCTGAAATTAAGGCTTCTTTTACGTGGGGGTTATGAGAGAGCCTCAAAGAGGAAAATAAGGATGAATAGAAGAAGTGGGGAGGAAAGAGGGAAGTGCTCTCCTAATTTTCATCATCTCTCATTTTGCTTCAATGGAAATCTCTCACAAAACTTTAGTTTTACCATTGTAATGTTCTTGGTTACCTGAATTGAAAAGGCAATCACATTTTTTCCCCTAGAAGCCTAGATTATGTGTCAGAAAAAGATGCAAACCCTTCCTGTATTTAATGAAGATGACTTTTTATGCTATTGTCATATGATAAGAGATTATAGATTTGGTATCCCTTCATTTCATTTAACCATGCATTTCACCTATCAGAGAACCTCTGCTCTGTGTCTTTATTTGCTTATCTTAATCCTTTTTTAAATTTAAAATATTATAATCTGTAAATTGAAATGTGTGGATTCTGTTTTATAGGACAATTTACCTAAGAATGAATTTGCATAGATTTGTTGTTTTATAACCAAAAGAGACATTATCCTTTTATATATGTGTGTGTATGTATATCTGATATATATTATAGCTATATGTGTGTATATAATATATATACATGTATACTATACACATTATATATACACACATATATATATATATATATACTGGGTTCTATAAAGTCAATTTTTATATGAGTTTAGCTTTCAAGAAATACTTCTAAATCTTTTCTGAAAACTTACAATGCACATTAAGTTATTAGACACAAAATTCACTGATGGGTATATTTTTTCCATTTACAAATTGTATTATTTATTTATTGTTGATCTGGCAAAAAAATAACTTTTTTTTTATAGTATTGAGATAAATAGATTTATAACCTTAAATATGTTTAATGGGTATAATGTGTTAATTTGCTACATTTATGTGTTATGATATGATTACCACCATGGTGTTAGCTAATACCTCTATCAGGTCACTTAATTAGTATTTTTTTTGCTGTAAGAACAATTAAGATCTTTAAAATTTGCAAGATAATATTGTTTAATATCATCACTATGATTTGTACAAGATCTCCAAAAATTATTTAACTACGGGTTGCAAGTCAGTTAATAATGTTTGACTATTTACAAATGTTAGAGTAAATTTGGGAATAGAACTTTAAGAGGTTATTTATACTTTTCTAAACTATGATTGTTTTTCAAACTTAGCAAGAACATAATAATTACCTATCCTATGAGTCTATAACTGTGCTTTGTATTTTCCAATAAATATTAAAGAGAGAAAATAATGATCTTAATAAAGGAACAAAAATTATCACTATTATATTTTTTTGTTTTCTTTCACCTTATATTTACTAGTTTCCAAAAATTGAAGTTTGAATTTTCTAGATTGAAGGTATTATTAGGGAATTGTAGCCTAGAATTGGGTTTCTGATTTTATTTTATTACAAGTTTGTATGGTGATTACTTAATTAATCTTAACACATTAAAGAATGGACATATTGGAAGATTTTCTCAATCCTTTGGGCTGAGAAATCTATTCTTTTAATGAAGGAAGCAGTAGGCAAGTTACCAATGCTTGATTATTACTGAAACTTAATAGTTAATGGCAATAAAAAAAACTTCAGTAAGCACTTAAGAGCCATCATTACAAATGGAAAAAAAATGATTAAAAGTAATGTGATGGATAAAAACAATGTCACTCCTGAATAAAGACTGTCACTTCTTGCCAAGGGGTATGTGACTCCACTTGCTTCATTTTGCTAATCAGGACAATTGTACAGACATAACATCCTTCAAACTAGTGAGCTAGAAAATTTGTTTCTGTGCCTGGCAAAATTAATGATGAACCAAATTCTCTTAATTCCTAAACCACCTGTAAGTTAATCTTTTGAAAGATTCACTAATAGACACATGAATATCTGAAATCAAGAAATTATATCAGGCACAGTTAAGGAGGGAAGAATCTAAGAGAATCCAATT
The DNA here is from genome assembly GCA_004363575.1 of Solenodon paradoxus. NCBI lineage: Eukaryota > Metazoa > Chordata > Mammalia > Eulipotyphla > Solenodontidae > Solenodon > Solenodon paradoxus. Next base: position 290,670 of record RJWH01000074.1, read on the forward strand.
CTACCCAGTTTCTCAAAGAGAAAAGTAAGTTTACATCATCTCAAATTTTCCAATAGTTTGTGATTAATAGAATGTATAACAATGAATAAGTGAAATATAAAGCATATGAGACAGAGATAAAGAACAATATTAGCAATGAATCTAGTAATAAGTATTTCTCCAGACCAGTGTATAAATGCTGTATCTATATGTTTTCTGACTATTTTTTCTGGCACTACATTTTCCTTTAATTTTGGGGATCATATTGTGCTACCTTTTGCCAGTTTTAAGACTGAAAGCCCTTATAAAACAAAATTTTAATCTGATTTAATGAACATGACCAAAGAAATCACTTCATCATAGACACAAGGGTCTTTGATGACATATCATTTTATCAGACTTTCATCCTTCCTAAAGCTCTTGTTCTTTTCATGGTGTTCTCTGTTCCATCATCTGTGTGACAAATATTTTTCCCTTCTTAAAGTATGTGTGACCTTTGATTACAGTACAGTGTCTCCTTTACTCTAGAAAAATCTAAAAATTTAAAGATTGTTGCCAAAACTTATACAACTTTTAACCAGTTTGAGAAGGATGGGGAACTATTTAAAGGAAAATGAGACTTTGGGTTTTAAAGCAAAACCTTAGATTTTTCTAAAATACTTCTCCCACTCAGGTGCCACATTAAGTTCAGTTCTATTAATTGAAACTCATTTATTTGTTTATTATCCTTATGATAACATAAAATGAAAATAAGCATTAAATTATTTTTTACAAATGTGCTAAAATGTATTAAATTCATTCACTGATACAACATAATTTTCTGAGTTCCAACTATGGACCAGATGTGAATGGAGCACAATTGTTGAGGTGATGATCTTTATTCCCCTCCCTGATGGCGGCTTGGGATTTTATGAGTCGAATAAAACCAATTAAATTAGAGTATTTTAGGACACAGGGTAAATTTAAAAAATTTGTGTCTGGCCAACCCTAACATTTCGAATATTTGAGAGAAGAAAATATTCACAAAATGTTTGAGGACAAGGCAGAATGAAACTGTTCAAACTCAGAATTTTACCAGAAGCCTTTGAAATATTCCATAAAACCCTTAGATAGATAACTAGTCTTTAGATACCACACACTTACACATTTTAAGAAGATAACAAGTTAGCATGTATCATTGGTATATCACCATAGGGAAAGATTGTCAGGTGTAGAAAGCTATATTCATGTAATATATTTGAAGGTATCTTTTGAATTATGTCTTGATTAACACTTTTTCACATTGTACAGTGGTGAAATTATTGCAACAGTGTTACAATGAAGAATGCGATTATTTGGCGATGAAGACTGCTTTGGATTTTGCAAAACAATGTATAAAGTGCTTTTAAATTTTCCTGTGGTTATTTTTCAAGATTTTTTGGATATTTTACTCCATTGCATAGCTAAGAAAAGGCATAGTCTAATATTTGTACTGTCTATACACAAGAATTTCATAAGCCTAACAACAGTAATTTTCCAATGAAAAAAAAAATATCTAGGTATTTCCTAATATTGATTCTGAAAGATAGTGGAGAATAAATCTTCATTCAATCTTTCCCATTTTTCTCTTCTCCCACCTTGGAGAGGAAAAGCAGTGGTGATTTTTTTCCCATCTTCTGGGTTAGCTGGGGCATAAAACATCAGGAAGCTCTTCCATACTGAGTTCTACAGAAGAGAGGTGGTATCTTACCTAACAACACGTAAGAACTGTTCAGTTTGTACTGTCTTGATGTCCATGAGAGGACACTGGGAAGGGGTTAATCAACAGTTACAATGGGTAACTAATATTCTTTGACCATCAAATGCCACACCTCACTATGTTGACATGGAGATGCTATGAATAGTAAGAGTTAAGTGATTCAGAAATGGTTAACTAAGAAATACACACTTTTTTTCCTTTTATTTGTTCTGGTTAATTAGCTGGAATTTCTCATTTAGTCTTATTAATTTCTTTCCTATGGCCTACCTCCTTTTTGTTCTTTCTTGTCCCCTCTGTTTTTTCCTCTCCTTGACCAATTTTATCTTAATTTTTTCCTTAAATTTTAAGATCAATAATTAGGAGTAAATTAAGGTATTTATTTAAGTATGTAGATATTTATATAATTAAATCTTTGCTACTCAGAGAAGGGTTCTGAAACTACCAATGTTGGCATTGCCTGAAAGCTTGTTAGAACTACAGAATCTCAGAACTTGCATCAAAATTGCTATGTCAGAGTAATCATTTGATCACAATACACATGTGATCTTATGTGCTTTAAGGTTTGGGGTGTACAGACCTAGACCATCTGCTTAAGGCAACTGGAGCTCCCCAACCTGTCTGATTTATTTAACCTGTATCTTCAGCAGCAGCACTGATACAGTGAGATATATGCAATTTATTTATTGAATGAAATAAAGTAAGAATTGAGAAAAACCTGACCTGCATACATATATTATTGTCTAGAATGTATATGCCACTGATTTCTAAAATTAATATGTAAGAGGAGTCTCATATAAGGAAAGGTTATTTGAACTCTTCCAATGAAAAAGAAACTACAAAAGTATGAAGCATGGTCTAATGAAATGTCCTAGATAATGGCCATCACAAAAACTGGGTTCCAGATAATTGTTAAAAATGCAATACTAGACAAGTAAGTATCTAAGCATTATTTTTACTATCCAGTGAGATTGATAGCAGTAGGATTATCATTTCTGAGTATTTGATGAGAAAGTTAGTAAAGAAATACCCAAAATATAAAGCTAAGCTAATGATGAATTATACTAAAATACATCTTAAGTTAAATGGTCTAGGCGAAAATTGAATGTCACTGCATTTTGTAATAGTCATGGCAATTAACTAGAAATACAGATTTTCATTGACTGATATAAACAATAAGATAAACTCTCCCCATAATTTATCAAACATATTCATAGTTGACACTGAAAACTGTATTCAATAATAAGCTGTGCAAAGACACAGGAACACTGATCAAATAGATAGGTATGTCTGTAAAATCCAAGTGCATACATTTATAAATAATTCCAGTGAAGACACCTATTTTTTCAGAAAATTAAAGTAAAAAGATGGAAATGTATTAACTTATGATGATTTAGCTTCCTAAGAGAAGGGGTGATATGCTTCAGAAAAGAAGAAAATGGAGGAATTGAATTGCCTTGACCAATAAAATGCATTTTTATAACTCAATCAATTTTGATTCACCATTAAATAATTTATGGCAAACTTATAATCATCCTCTTGGACCTTCTATGAATGCTAACTCTTTCATGGCAGAATGGACTCTTTCCTGGGAGAGGAAAACAATGACTGTTTTTCTACATATTCACCAATACTTTTTAATTCTTTTCATGTTCACAGTGTTTTTCATCAACTCAAATGTTTTAATTACAAACTACTGAGTTTCTAATAAGGAACCAGTTCCTGGGCACTAGGAAGATTTTTTTAAATTTATTACTAATTTAATAATCACTTTATATATTAGGGATAGTAACATTGCATTTGTTATTTCTATCCATATTTTAATTGAATATTAAATTCATATATTTGATCTATGAAATTTTATAGTTATTATTAAATGAATTTTTGTGATATCTGTTTATTTTAATCATAATATTCATGTTCTGGGTAGAAATCTGAATTTCTGTTTTATTCTAATTATTTATATTTTTTTAAATATAACTTAAAGCTAATAAGGAATTTGTTATGGAATATGGTGTGAGCTAAAATGCTAACTTTTATCCTTGCAATCATGTCCACCTTGGGTGAAAAGATTTTAACTACAAGACATAAACTGTTTAAAAATTTGAAAACATTGTTTTTGAAAGCCTATATTGTTTTTTTAAAATACTGTATTATAAACATAATTTCTTGACTAACAATTTAGTAAAAAAGTTAAAAAATCGTTAATATTAAGTGCAAAGTGCATGATATTGCCATTCTGATGAAATGCTTTAAATTTTAAATTGATACATCTCCAAAATTCAGATTATTGATGTCTATCAAGTCTTAAAAATATTTGACTCACCAATTCCAGTTCTAGGAACCTATCCAAATGAAAACAATTGTTTAGGTATAAAGGAATTTTTTACACAGCAGGAAAGCAAAGTAAATCATCATGCATCTGGGTGATTAGTCATTCAATATGTGGAAAAGAAAGGAAGCTGAGGCAAAAGAGCAAGTAGGGACAAAGATAAATATTTTCCAGTGTTTTAGGATAAAACAGTGCTTGGAATATTCCACCATTAGGTTCATAATGAAAAGCAATGTGAAAGGGGAAATGCAAGGTATGTTGGACTTAAATAATGACGTTCGTCGTTACACCATATTAAGGATTTACATGGTGTCCTGTGGTCCTAAGAGGGCCTTAGAGTTTGTTGGTTTATCTGCTTGTTCTTGTTTAGGTTTGTTGTTTTTATAACCAAGAGAGGAAGATACTTAGAGGTATAGAGATATAATCTTCAGATGAAAGAGCCTTGATACAAAATTACTCCAATGATAAAAAATAGTTAAAGTCCTTAATAAGGAATATACTAGAGGAGTATTGGATAAAATCCAGATCAGAAGATGATAAATCAAGCTTAGATGGTTTGATTTACATTCATATAAAATATTGCAGAAGTCATCCTTCCCTGATACCAATTTAGCTCTAAAAATGGGCAGTCTATCATTTTTTTTTTACAGGATTTAAAAAATGACTTCAGTTTGGGATTTGAAGCATTTATTGTTTTTCAAATATCAAGTTCATCTCTCAGCAGAAAAGTTCCAGAATATGTACAAAGCCAAATACAAACTTTTAAGATCTTACTGTCTCAAGTGTTACATAACACAGATTTTTTTCTTTCTTATAATTTATTCATTAACTTCTTTACTCTCCACCAAATACCTATAGATCAGGAAATAGATATGCAAACATGGAGAGCAAGTCTCTACATTTGAGATGACCGGTTTCACAAAGAAGATAAACTAAGAAACAAATAATGCGCAATTGCTTTATTAGACATATTCATAGAAGTAAGAATTGGTAGAGACAGAGGAGACATAAGTTCAATGGGTAATGATGAGTCCCTGAGAGAAGGAACACTTGAGTTTAGTCATAAACTTATGTGTTAAGTACAGAAAGGAAAGAAAAGTGAGTGAGACACAGTCCAGACTAGAGCAGTGATCTACAAAAGGAGCTGGGCATGGGAATGAATAGTTTTCAAGATCTTTGAACTCCAGAATATTGGAAAAGAAGGCTGTGTGGCTTAATGGAAGCAGAAGCTGCTGAAGAAGGAAGTTGGACAGCAGGTAAGTAGAACTCATGGTTCCTTACTAAGGAGATTGGCCTCTATTTTGTAGGTAATTTTTAGAGCCACTCAGTAAAGGAATAGTGTAATCAAATTTTAATTTAAAGAAAATTTCTAGGTGGCAGGTAAATTTGAGTTTGAGAGAGTTAGTAATACTGAAAATGGTATGAAGGTGGAGATAAGGTGAAAATGTCTGTCTATCTCATTGGGAATAGACAATGGAAGTCATATTAAGAAACTCAAGAAATTATAAAATTATATAAAAACAGAATGTACAAATGATAACTGACAAGAAAATGCTGCATTTAAAAATACAACGCTTTCATGATATAAGAAAAATCTAAAAAATCCAAATTTTGTTGAATTTTTTGCTTCATCTGAGGTCCAAGTGCTTAGATTAACAAGGGGGATTTTCCTGAGGTACACAGAAAGTTAGGAGAAAACTGCAATAGAAATTTTACCCTAAGTCAAAATCCAACCCTTGATTTTTAAGATACAGATTGGAAATGTTATTTTTCAATTAGAAATAATGGTCAGTGCTATATTATATTGAGACATTTTCAGTTGTACTTTTTTTCTTACACTGAAACATGAAGAACATTGCAAGATTGTCTTAATTAGGTATGTTCAAATTTTGATGACTTAACATGAATGATTGAAGAAGCAATGGCATTTTAATATCTGATATTTTCACATGTTAATAAAATAAATCATAAACCAAATACTACCACAGGGAAAATTGTACCTGTATGTGGTGATAGATGTGTTGGCTAATTCTGAAGCTATTTTTCACTAGATGGATAAAGGTAGATGAGAGAGAGTTGTGGTCCATCGGATTAGCTTTAGAGAATTATTTTCTTTTATTAAGTACTTATTGTATGCCAAAAGTATGTGGAAACATTCTGAAAAGGTAAGTGAGCAGGAGACTCATGACCTTTTCTCTCAAGATTACTAACATCTTTATCAAATGAGATAACTAACTGGGCAGATCTGACTTCAAGTTGTAGCTTTCCCATTTACCAATGTGACATCATCTTCTTATTTCTTGAAAACCCATGTTCTTCATATGTAATATGAGAAAAATAACCCCTATCTTTCGTTTGTTGGTGGTGCAGAAATAAATGGCGATAACGTATGCAATGCCTAGTATAGACCCAAGTACAAATTATTCAATAAATACCATCTTCTCTGATAGTTTAGGATTAGCATTATTTGTAGTATATTCCTGGTGTGAAAATTACATCTGTGACCTAGGTACTCAGAAGATGAAATATTTTCAGTAAAATTGCCGTTGTTGCTAAGCAATATGTATTTTCCTACGGTGTGTAAATGACATAATACTCATTTGAGAGTTAAGTAATCTTCGTCCTCCTACTGGCATATAGATAGCTGTGTGACTTTGAATAAGTAATGGAAACTATGTTAGACTTCAGTTTCCCAGTAGGCCAAATCAGGCAGTTGAGCTAGATGGACTCATAAATTCCTTTCTGACTCTCAAACTTTATGACTCTATTTTGTTCTGATTTGATAGACTCCTTTGGAGTAGGTCCTATCAAATTGATTATCTGACTTTTTCCTCCTTCTGGTTACCATGTTTGAATAAATTTCCTTCTCATCAGTCTACTTAATTTATTTTTATTTTTTTATCTTTACTTAGTTGTTCACATTGATTGTTCCCGTTGATCTAAGACTTTGAACAGAGGTCCTTGGAATGTACATAGGTTGCACTCAGTCAGAGGTGGCAGACCTAACAACTATGCCACCTCATCAATCAACTTTAGAGATAACACTTTTCACTGAATACTACATCCATCCTCTAGTCTGGATTTGTGCCTTTGATTCAGGTGTATTGCATTTTCTACTGATGTGTGCAAATGAATGCTAAGATTTAAAATCAGGAGAAGAATATCACTTCTTAGTCACACAAAAACAAGACTAATTTTCAGTGATGCATGTGGATTATCATAAATGATATGTGGTCAGGGTCTTGGGAAGTCATAGTTATATAAAATGTATAAAGAAGAACCAGGAAATACAAATGTTACCTAAAGGGAAAGATGCTGTTTTACGTCAGCATCATCTCGTATAGTTTTGAGGAAAGAACCCTGACATTTTTCTAGGAGAGCAGACCTTTGTTTCCCAGATATTCTTCTCTGGAAACCACTGAAATTCTTGTAACCACAGAATGCATCTTTTCAGTATATTATTTGACTTATACTATTACTGAAAAGTATTGGGTTTTTTGTTTTGTTTTGTTTTGTTTTGTTTTTAAGAATATTTACTGTAAGTATGTTACCAAATTTTAAGTGATTATCTTTTAGGCGGAAACTTGCAAGTGTTTTGTTTTAAAAAACTAGCTTAACTTCTGCTTTTTGTAGTGGTGTCAGTGTTTATGTCTGAGTATGTGTGAGAAAGCATGTATTTCCTTATGTAGAGAGCACAAATATTTTTTTAAATTGGGAATGAAAAAAATTTTGATTTTTAAAATTATGTTAAAATCTGAATTATGGAGAGAAAGGGTGATACATTGAGAGATAGCACTGACTTATAAAAGTTCCAATTTAGAATTTTGTTATCTGTAACGCTGAGTATTCCATTAAGTGGCGAATGTTTTGTTAGTGTGTGTGTGTGTGTGTGTGTGTGTGTCTGTGTGTCTGTGTGTCTGTGTGTGTGTGTGAATGAGAAGAGAGAGAGTAAGAAAGAATGTTTTAGATAATGAAAACTATTTGAAAATGAAATATTTTCCAATAAATTTTTTACTCTGTGCTTTAGATTTAAGGTTGAGTTCAAATCCCTGTTCTAAAGATTTGTAAGCTAAAGCTTTTTTCTGCTTCATTTATACAATATGATTATTGATGCTAAATTATAATGATGTTCTTTAAGATTTGAATAATTTAAATGTATAGTATTCAGCATAAAATAGTAACTGATAGTTTTTATGATTAGTGAAATATGTGAATGTTTAGATCGTACAACAGTTTTGAGTCAAAATGACAATGAGCCTATAAAAGTGCTTGTACCACAATTTAACGTAAATATGGTTCCTTAATATTTAGCAATTATTTGAGTTTAAAAGTAGAAGCAGTAATACTATAAGTTGTTGCATCAATTCAATAAGTGTTTCTTCATTCAACAAACAATTTTAAACAGCCACTTGGTGCAAAGTGCTGAGGAATTGCTGCTAGTACAAGGGATGGAAGGATGAATTACATGGTGGGTTCTGTTTGTAGGTCCCAGCCTAATGGAGAAGATAGACATGTAAAGAGGAAAAGCAAAGGAGTACAGTAACAATAAAATAGAGTTAGGAACAAAGCAATGCTACCAGAGAGCTAGAAGGAATAAATCATAAAAATGAATGGGATGCGGGTTTAAGGCGTTTCTATTGGGGACAAGGAAAATAATTCCTTTTCCAGGAATGTTGTGTTTTTATGGACACTTTTGGCCTTATGCTGTGCACATCACTTTACCAAAGTATTGTGTGGATATGCTTTTTCATATTTATGATTGATATCATTAATAATAATCCTACTTAGTTTTTTAAATTATACACATGCTTTGTCCCTCATTTTCATTTTAATATATACCAGGTATGATCGTCTCTACACAACTTAATAAATGATTAATATCTGGAATGCTTAATTTAGTGTCTTTAAGATAATTATTTTGCTATTTTCAAATATCTGGTGAAAAGATTTCTGTATTTTGGGTAAGTTTAATTTATAGCAGGCATTTAATCATATCTCAGTATTTTGAGCAAGAGAAAGCAGAACACTACTCAGTCAAGGGAGAACTGAGAGTTTCATGCTTACAAACACAAACTGTGAAGTTTAGCATTAAATAAAAAGTGGGAGAAGGAATCCTAAGCATTTGGAAGAGTGCTAACACTTGTTTGCTGGCTTCACTTATTGTCCGTCTCTATCAACTGTGTTGTTATGAGAAAATGTTTGACTTACTGTGGTTTTGAAAATCAGAGCAAAAGCATTTATTAATCTTTAGAAAGACTCTAATCTCCCTAAGTTGTTTTGAATAATGATCAATAACTCTGTTTACAGGAAACGCTCGTCACTTAAAATAGTACATTAGTGAAACTGAGCATGTTTCTTATTTTAGTTTAAATAATTTCAACTTAAAAGGATGATTTTTAAAAATTGTTTTGATTAGCACAACTCAGAGTTAAACATTTTAACAACTGCAGTTAAAATGCAGTTTTCAGCCTAACATGTACTTGTTAGTCTCTTTTGTTTTCCTTAACTCACCTCCCCAAGCACACTATATTAACTTTCTAATGCAGCATCTTCAATATTTTTAACAGATATTAAAATGAAAATTGAAGTTGTTATATGGGGAATCAGAAGATTTAGTGCAGAGTTCACAAACTGAAAGCTTAATTCATGGTCCACCAATGGGTCCAGCTAATAATTAATTATGAATATATTACAATGCTAGTCCAAAGAGACAGGATTATACCTAAGCTGAAAAATATCAGTAGGCATAGACAAATGATAATATATCAATGAGAACTTTTCTGAAAGGAATTTTCAGGGTTTTGTAATAAATAAGATGGAGGATAAAAGAATTATGGAGAGCCAGACCTTTCAGCCAATTCAAAATGTGACTACCTACTAAATTAGAGGATGAAAAGAATCAACTTAAAATAAATACAATGTAATGAGTATAAGTATGTCTTGGCTTAGCTTATGATACTAAAAAGTAAAACATTCATTGTTATTCACTCATGATAGATGAGACTTTTCTTATTGTCTGATTGGTATCAGAATCCCTAGATCATCTGAACATTATACCACTGTCTTTCCAGGACCAAATGTCTAGTAAATCATATATATTACGTTAGAAATTCTTTTTTAAAAGGAAGTAAGTTTTCAACCTGGATTGTACTTCCAAAAAATTTAAAAAAAATTTAAGTTGTAATTTAGAATAACAGGTCAAAATATTTTTTACTTCTTATTTATTTAAAAAGAAAATTAGATGTCAAAGCAATGTTACTGTGACAATTTTAATGATCCCTGAAAGTAAGAAAACTCACATTTCCCCACAATCACTGTAATGACGCCATTGTTCATAGTTTATTAACACCATGAATTGCAAATTGAAAAAGTTATAGTTTTTCTTTCTTGGTTTTCTGGCATGGGTCATTAAAATATAAGTCATAATATTTCAAGAATGCTACTTCTTTCTTTTTAATGCACAACATAATTTTATAAGGACATAAATTTCATGCTGAATCAGTTCTTCCCCTTATAAAACAGTAGTAACTGCTCAGCAACCACTGATCAATGGAGTGATCCAGTTCCATTTTTATGACAGAAGTGCCTGAAAAGAAATTTTAAGAATTCTTTCTTTGTTTCCCAGCCCCTTGACTTATATATCCCAATCATGAATTTTAACCATGACAATGAACAGGGCATTTCTCAATCAATACCAAAAATTTCTCTTCAGACTCCATTCATACAAATTTAAATGATCCTTTTTTTCATTGCAAAGGGAAGAATATACTTAGTATTTATCTAAGTATGACATTTATAAATGTTAGTCTTCCTCTTATCAAATATACATGGAGATATATATCCATATTTACTTTTTTACAGAGAAGGAAGCTACATGCTAGTTCATAATTGTGATAAAATAAGTGAGATTTACATTTCTTTAAAAGTTCATGCAGTTTAATGACATGCTTTTAGCAATGCTTATGAAGTTTATGAACTTACAGAAATGCACAAAATAAAACATTTTGTATTTTTTATGTCTGTACTTAAATTTATTTATCCCAAGTGGTAAAAAATATTTGGTTGTAAATGCAGGAGCTAGAATGCTTGGTTTTAAACCCCAGTTATAGAGATTGCAGTACAAATTATCTTGGCCTAGTCACCATCCTTTGTGTGCCTCAGTTTACTTCTCTGTAAAGATATTAGCTGCACTGCTAAGTACGCTGTTGTAAAGACTAAATAGTGTATTTATGTGCATATGTATAATGTAAAATAATATCTAATATTTTATAAGTGCTTATAAGTATTAGAATAAAATCAAAGATATTTTCTTTGTACCAAATTTTAGAAGAAAACATATTGCAAATTTAATTTGAATTGCACCAATTTCCTCAATACAATCTTTGCAAGGAAATTTATGTTATCCATATGGTAAAATATTAACATTTAGGTATACGTTGATTTTTTTTCAAAATAACATATGTAACTTGAATTACTTCTATTCATTTTAGCAAATGCTTTATTTTATTTCTGGTATATGTTGGGCTTTGAATTAGTGGGTACTGGAGACATAAAGATAAATTAAAAGTGGTTCAAGACACCAATAGGATTGTAAGAGAAACTGACATAACCATGTATTTAATATATTATGAGGTTGATTCAATGAAAGGGATATATGGACATTGCGTTAGCATTGTCTCAATAAAGACAAGACATCACATGCTAAAACCAGTGTTAAAGTAATGAAATTCAAGATTTGGTAATTACCTTCGAGGGCCCAGAAATTATTTTTGACTTTGCAAATGCTCAGTCTTAAGTAAAAACTATATTCATTAAAGCAGACTGACATAGATCCTGGAACACCAGTTTTTAAGTTTCATTCACAAGAAATCCCATGTACCAGAGTGAGTATAATACATATATCAGATAATTGATTAGAGAAAAATGAGATTATAAGTCATCAGACCATTAAGATCTAGAGAAATCTAGTGAAGAAATAATTAAATCTGGACAATAGTAATGAGACTAAGAGAGTTCATATATAGTGATGTGAAGAATCTATATCAGGCATCATTAAATGATCAATACGATATAGGAAACAAGAAAGAAAGAGAACTGGTTTTATTTGTGGTTGTTTGGGTTTTTTTAAGGAAAGGTACAGGTAGGAATGAAGGCAGGTAGACAAGCAGGCAGGTAGAGAGAGGAAGAAAAAGCACTTTATTTAAAAATTTTATTTAGTTGTTCACAGGCCTGAGACATGAAACCAGGTCCTTGGGATGTACATGGACTGCACACTTTTGAAGGCAGCTGATGTAACTGGTTCTCTACGAGGCCATGCCAAGAAAGAAAGAAAACTATAAGAGTCTTTCAGATTCTTTGATTTAGTGACAGTGGAGATTATATTGACATAGAAAATAAAAGAGGAATAACAGATGGATGAAAGAGAAAGGAGAACACCAGAGAGTTGAACATGTTAATTTGAAGTGTCATTGAGATAGTTGCTGGGTGTTGACTAACTTACCCAGAACTCATGTAAGAAATTAGATTTGGAGACAGAGATCCATGTAATAATCATGCTAACTGAAGACATGGGTGTAGTTAAGCTCCCTCAGAGACAAAGCATGGATTTAAACTAAAAAACTGATAACAGAAAATGCCAACAATAAAAAAGTAATAATAAGATATGTTTAATTGAACATGTGCTGGATTTTGAAAATATTTAATTTCTAACCATTCTTGTTATTTGAATGGGGTCCATAAACATGTGTGAAAGGGCCCATACTTCACTACAACAGCCAAAATAGGATTTTCCTGTCTCTTCTTGGCAGCAAGGATACAAAAATGTGACCCAAACTACTCTAACCAGAAGCTATTGGCCATGGCCTTAATGAGATGCAGGTTCAAGGAATGGCTCTTAGGTGCCGAGAGTCCAGCACTGTATAGTGAGGGTGAAGGTGCCCATAGCAGGGACCATGTAGGCTGTCTGGGATACATCTTTGTAATGATAATTGTAGCACAATCACCCTTCAATACATCGCTTTCCTTCTCTGGCAGGATTTCATCTTTTTTAAAGCTGAGTAGTGTTCATTTCTTCTTATCCACTTAACTGTCAATGAACACTTAAAGTTCCAGCTCTGGGCTGTTTTAAATAATGCTGTAATATACCTAGTGGTGCATACATATCTTTGAATTATGATTTTTGTTTTCTTGGGTAAATATTCAGCAGCAGAACAATTGGATTGTATAGAATTTTTATTTTTAATTTTTTGAGGAAACTCTGTACTATTTTCTAAAGGCCAGCACTGATTTACAATAAAACAAAACTTTATACTTTCACTCATATTTAGCATATAGAGAAAGTAAACAAATGAAGGAAATAAATAAACAAGAATAAACTTTTAGATTCTATGACCAATTAGTATTTAACAGCAAGCAGGGGTGGAGAAGGAGTGTGGGTCAATAGTATAAAATGGGTCCATTTTATAGTGAAGGATAGAATTAGATTTTAGTGATGAATTTAATATAGTATACACAGATACTGATTTGTAATAAGGCACACCTGAAACTTATATAATGTAGTAATACAATTGTTACTTAGATAATTTTTTTAAAGAATGATGAACATATGTTCTCTATTTATTTGGAATCATCAATTATAGTAAATAAATAAATAAGCACAGCTTACTCAATTGAAATAATTGCTGGAACCTACAATGCGACTGTTTAGATAATGAACAGTCTCCTACATTACCTAAAATACACTGTAGCAAACCAGACAAATTAATTCCTTGCTCTAGTAGCATTTGAATTCTGCTGCCATTTCACCTTTTACTGTTACTTTTAGAAGTACACGGTCAGGCCTCAGAGAAAACGTCAGTTAAAGCTCTTATCTTCTATATTGTTTAGTGCAAATGACCAGGCATCGACAACCAGACTTGTTAGACTTTATTTTAATTGAGCTAAATACATTTGCAAATCTTTGTCCTTATGATGTCTTATTTTCCCTCTTTTACTTCTTGTTTATTCTTTTACTGCTTTCTCTAGTTTGTTTATCCTTTCTTGAAAAATATGTGGTCACACTGCTCAAAATTAAATGACTCCAAGGGGAAAGATGATAAATGCTAAGTCTGAACTTGATTGAAAATGTGGAATCTCAGTGAATAACCCTACCTTTGGCAAGGTGTGTTTATAGGAGAGTGAGGGAATGAAACCTCCACATTAGCCAAATAAAACTTCAGACCAGAGGAGCAATCAAGGGGGAGATAAAGTCACAACACTTCACATTCCTATCCAATTTGTAACCAAATTCTTCAAATTTTTTCTGTAAACTTATGCTTAATTTTCCTTCACAGGGTGTAAAACCTACCTCTCCTACTTTCAATTTACTAAAATTCTGTTTCTTCAGCAAATACTCATGGATTTATCATGAGAATTGTATATGATATTATATGCAAGCAAATAAAAGAGTTTCTGGCACATATAAAGCACTAAATAAAACAACAACTCTTATTGTCATAATAAATAAATGTATTTTGAAGTTATTGGTATAACCTATTTTAATGTATCCTACATGTACGCTTACATCATATTCTTTGTCATGTGTTCTTTTGCCATGACTATAAGCTTCTAAAGTTTTCACATTGTCTGTGGAGACAAATTCATTTTGTCTAATATCCAAGATTTGAGAGTTGATCTCACCAGTCATTGAAAGATCATTTAGTTTAAGGGAGTGATGAGTAAGTTACAAACTAAATTGTTAAATATGATGTGAATAGATATTTTATTTCTCTCATACTGCTATTCAGTAACTTCTTCTTACGTGACATACTCTTTAATTTGCCTGCCTGCATTTCTTTTGTCTCTCACCATAGGATATAAAGGAAAGTGCATATAAAAAGATTGTTTCACTTTATTGCATTCCAGTCAGTGTTAATAGTCTCATTTACAGAAAAATTTGGACTTCAGAGAGGTTAAATAACTTGCCTAAAGTCACGCAAGTTGGATTATGAATGCCAGCACCCATATAGCTACTGCTGAAAAGATGTCTGAGTGCAGAAACTAAGCTCTTATTCCTTAAAATTTAAGCCAAAGTTGGATATAGATAGATGATAGATGGTAGATAGATGGTACACACTTACATTCTTTGATTTAGACATAGCATAAACCTATATAATGTTATAATACAAAGTTCCTTCAATTAGTGGCTTTTTAAAACCATAAATAAATTAAAACACAATATATCTATTCCTTAGCATTTACTGCCCCCTGCCCCCCAATAATTCCTAAGTTATTAAATAATCTATGTGAAGTTATGACAAATTTATCTATTTTGGTTTTCATATCTATCATATTTCTTGGTATTCAGATCTTCATCTTCTAGAATGAGTTTGAATTTTTTTCATTCTGTGAATTCCCTAGAAATGATATGACACTATTCTCCCTATCCTTGCCAGTAAAGTAAACAAATCTGAGTTTGTGAAAATTTTTTCTTCTTCTGTTTAGTCACTTAGATATTTTCATGACATGTGTCATTTGTATTTAAATATATCAAGCTGAAGATGTTATTGTTATCACATGAGCAAACATGAACTATGATGTGTGTTTGTATATTTTTATGTCAATTCCACTTCACTTGATATTTCATTTTCATTTCTTATACTTTTTTTACTACATAATAGTATCGTATATATAAATCAGCTATTAATCCTATGTTTGATATTTCAAAAAATCACATCAATTAGATGTTAACACTTTTACTAATGCCTTGAAATTTTTTTTATTCGAGAGACCTGAGATGTAAATATTATTTTTATGTTTTTGATACTTAAAAAAACCTTTATTTAGACGCATCCTAGTGGAGTAGCTGTTAGGTCAATTGCCTCACAAGGACACAGGCCACGTATCCCCGTGTTCAACCAGGGGGAGACAACCAGTGTGAACAACTAAATGAAAAATAAAGTGGTTCTTCCTTCTCTCTCTTCCTACCTGTTTGCCTACTACTGCCTTCACTTTTACCTGTACCTTTCCTATAGAAAGCAAAACAAAACAAAAAATCTTTGTTTAATAACTGCTCAGGATTTAGGAATGTCAATGGCTCATGACCAATTAACCTTATGTGCTTAATTAAGTTCTGGGAGTCTGAGAGTAAAACCTGCAACTAAATGGCAAAGCTCTTTTTCTCCTACAGAAAGGCTGGGGTGAAGGATGACCATCTAGGCATTTCTTTCTGATTCTGAAAGAGACCACTTGTGTAAAGAATGCCAGTTAAAATGCTTGGAGTCATTCTGAAGTGCCTATATTTATCTTTTTATATATATTCCATTTCCTTGGACATACTTCTTAATCAGTTTAACTTTTGTTTCTCATATATAAAGTATAGATAATTCTATTCTTATCTCAAAGTATTACAAAATCATTGATTTCAGGTTTATTTGGCACCTTCTACTCTCAGTTCAGAAAAGTCAGAGACTGCTAAGTTGAATGCTTCAGCTTCCACTAACAATTTTTGAGAGTGTAGCATAATGTCTTTACAAAGAAATAGATTGTTTGTTCTCTTGACACTTCAAGCTCAAAAGCAGAATGGGAAAACATTTGAAGCATAAACTTTCTCTGGGGCAGAAAAGACAAGATGCTACCTACCATTTGGGAATGGTTGACAAATGTGTCCATTGGTAATGATAGTTTGGGCTAAGGAATTAGTGCAGAGAAATGCACACTGGAATTGACCAAAGGAGAAGGAGGATGCTAATCATGTGTTTGGAACTCTTCTGAACATTAATTCATACTATGAATATAATTTATACAAAATCCAGTCTATCATTTTCTTTCCATCTACATTATGTGTAAATATATAATTAACAACCTCTTGTATCATAGTGCACAGTTTTACCTCAGCATTTTAGACAAGTTCTGTACCTTGTGCAAATATGTAACACACACCATTTGATGAATATATTAAAGAATATTATCTTGTTGAAATTACTAATAATAATTCTCAAGATTTTATTTTGGCCATTTTATATCAATTTTAAAAAACATAATTAGTAAAATCTCTGGAAAAAGTTCTGAGTACCTATAGTAGTGTTTACAAATAAACTCTCAAGACATACCTGTTGCGTTATTGAAAGAAATTCCCTAGTTCTTTAGATATTGAGTCATAAATTAAGGGAAATCTGGAGGATAACTGATTAAGTGATATATGTTGCTAGAAATTCTGCTATCCTGACATGTTATACGTGAAATACATACATCTTTATTTGTGAATT
The DNA here is from genome assembly GCA_004363575.1 of Solenodon paradoxus. Taxonomy (NCBI): domain Eukaryota; kingdom Metazoa; phylum Chordata; class Mammalia; order Eulipotyphla; family Solenodontidae; genus Solenodon; species Solenodon paradoxus. The sequence continues at coordinate 307,960 of RJWH01000074.1, forward strand.
AAAAACAAATTATATAGCCTTGAAGTAAGTAAATGCATCTTCAATTTGGCATAAAAGGACTGTCAAGAGACAATACCGTCTAATGTGACTCACAGAAGAAATTTCAGAGATCTAGAAAACAAGTGGAGCTAGCTGCATTCCTGCAGGTGTTTTATCAGTGTTGGAAAATAACACCAATATATTGAGAATTGAGCAGCTTAGAGTAAATAGCTTGGCCAACATAGCTAATTCTGTGTACATGTTTTCATGTGTCAAAAAGTTGGATAGAACAAAAAAAAGTAATTCAGTTAAAGAAATAGAATGTGTGTTTAAATATTCATATGAACTCACTAGTTTTTACTCACACAAATCCATTATTTAGAAATTGATCACTCTTCAAATTTTTGAAATTAAAAATAGTATATGAATTAATGTGCTACTTCATAAATGTTATGACACATTCTGGCTACTTTTGAATATTCTAACCTCTAAGACAATTTTAATATAATGATGCAGAATGTGTGATTGCAAATCTATTCATAATCTTGCTCAATCAGCAGTATTGCTAGAATGATGCTCTGAATGAAGTTTCCAACAAATCTACTTAATTGCTTCAGTGCAACACAGCTGGTTGGTTATTTTGGCTTTCTTTATACTTGCCCTGATTATGTGGCATTCAGCTAATTATATAACTAAATATCTGACTCAGGTATAAACAAATTCATTTACTGGCCACAAGTGGACATGATGTTAATCTTTTCTTCCAGTAAAAAAAAAGTGGGTATAATCTCTCCAAGGAGAATGAGAAAACTGGACTCCTTGAGCCAGCATGGATAATGTTTTACTATATGCCCTTATATCATACTGGTCTCTGTACCTCTATTTTCAGCCCTCACAAAGCCAAGCTGGCTATGTTTTGAAAAACTTGACAATAAAACTCCTATGAATTCATCTTCTGGTCCTCTTTTAGTTAGCACCACAATTATGTAATATTCTTTGATTTCAGTAACTATGTGATTTGTCTCCTAAATGAACCTTATTCTCCAGAGACATTCTTATTCTGTTAGTTTCCCTTTACTTCTAAGATGGAAAGTACCTGCCTTTCAAAATCTAACTTTATGAGTAAGTATTTTGCTAGTTCTTAAAGACATAAAACCAGACACTCATAGTTGAGTCAGTCCTGAAAGAGTGAATGTTACCAGACAAAGGTGGAGGAGATTTTCAGTCTGTGCTAAGTAAGAGTAATGAAAAGCATTAATTAAATGACATTTTTTTCCTGAAAAGATAATGCATAATTTACTCAAATGTTATTTTTCATCTCCTTAACTGGATGACTCTATGTTTATGATTATAGAGAAAATGATTAAATATTTTATAATTGCAGCATATATATTATATTCTGCAGTGGAAATACTTTGGAAAGAATGACTGAGGAGTGATTGTAGCAGAAAGATCTATCAGAAGTCATGTTCCCTGACAGAAGCATGATACCTGTAATGTTAGCAAGTGTTCTCTATTTTCTACCTGAAAAAGGAGAAATGTCTATAAAAAATGATGTTCAAAATTCATTTTCCTCATTATCCAAATCCCTCGTGTAATCATCTTGGTTAGAGTGTTAGCCTATTTTTAAAACTTTTGTGGTGTGCATTTAAGGACTTTAAATCAACTCCTTAGTCTTCTGTGAGTCCTACAGGAAGATGTTCACTTCTATTCCTGTGTAGCTCCTTTTTTCCAGGACAGTCCTATTCATAACATTCTTACTGCTAAGGAAATGAATAATATCTAATCTTAAATAATGGCAGTGATCATGGAAAGATACAAATAAGCAATCTATCACAATATGTAGTAGGAGTAATTAAACATATATAACATGAAAAGATTACTTATTTTTAAATAACATGATGTGTTCAATTTGTTCTCTCTCACTAACTCACCCTAGATAGCATAAACTTTGCTTAATTGTAGAAAATGAAAGATATTGGTTGTGGTAGCTAAATGTTGTCAGAGATTTAGGAAGTAATAAGACGTATTAATTAAGAGAAATAAGGAAGGATATACAAGTCAGTATTTTTAATAGCAGAGCACACGTTTTACTGTTTAATTAAGTTTAACTTGTTGGAGAATCTAATTAACGTGGCAAAATGTACAAGGAAGAGAAATGTGAGAAACATTCATAATGCATTTAAACCGGCAAAAATGCAGAGAAAAATCATTTTATTATTTCTTCCCTTGAAAGGCTGATATAAGAAAAAATTATGTGTGTGTTATATGCTTATGTTTTGATGAAGATAGAGGTTGAATAGATTTAAGTGGCTTTTTTTCCAGATTAACCTTTTGTTTCTTTAAAAATCTAATTTCACCAATCGATAATTTAAAACTTTTATTTTGTGGCAAATTAACAATAGAGTTTGAAAGGCTATTTTAAGTAGAATTTCTCAATATCTGAATGACAGAATCAAAGATGTATCATAAATAGGTTGTAGAAAAATTCAAGGAATGTTCCAAAGTGTTATTGTAATACAAGAATGAAATCCAGTTACCATAAAATTCTGCCCAGACATTTGGTGAAACCCAAGGAGCTTTGGTGGAGAGATTAGCACTACAAATTCTGTCCCTTATTCACATGGTTTTTGCAGGAAAAATGTGCCTTTTGAGAATGTTCTTAAAAATAACTGCATTTCTTAACATTTCAAAAAGGCATATGTAATGTGGTGACTCCATTTTTCTTACTTTTCTTTCCCAATTAGGGCTAGAGAAGGCAATTACAAATATGTTCGTGGGGAATGCTATAAGGAATTGTGCTTTTCCCTTAACCTCAGGGTACAGAAAAGCCATCTTCATTTACTATCGTTTACAAAGTTGTTGAAATGAGGTTGACAAGTGGTTGATAGCTGACTTAGGTTGACTTAGCTTAATAGACTGGAATATCAAAGCTAATATATTCTACTTACTTCTAGAACAGCATGTGGTTTAGACTACCTACTTCACGGCAATATAGCCCTTGTGAATTTACCATCATAAATTCACCGATTACGACTTCATATCATGTGACTTTATGAAGATAAAAACAGAGCATTTTTAGGCAACAAGTTGAATTGACATAAATGACCATTTGAGCCCTGTAATAGGAGCAAGCATTCCTTAGTGATGATAATATTCCCATAAATATGAGCTGACTTATTGAAAGTGTAATATTACTAGGCAGATTATCTTTTTACCCTTCACCTAATGTAAAAAGCATGCTCATTCCCGTTTCTTCTTTTCATGCATACCATTTTAGAGTGAATGTTTCATATTTATTTTTCATTTGTCCATTAATTTTTTCCTCTTCAGGTGTAATCTAGCCCCTGTGGTGGAGTTTGCTGCAGATGTGGGAACTAAATCAGATTTTATTACCATGAATCCATCAGTTGTACAAAGAGCATTTGGAGGCTTTCGGAATGAGAGTGACAGAGAAAAATTTGTGCATAGACTTTCCATGCTGAATGACAGTGTCCTTTGGATCCCTGCTTTCATGGTCAAAGGAGGAGAGAAGCACGTGGAGTGGGTTAATGCATTAATCCTTAAGAATAAACTGAAAGTGCGAACTGCCTATCCATCATTGAGACTTATTCATGCTGTCAGAGGGTAAGTGTCTGGAAAGGACCAGTCTGTCCTTGGCACAATGGAACACATAACTAAACATTTTCCCTAGACAGAAAGGAGCCTCAATTGGTATATGTTACCATTATTTTATAATCACTACTTAACTCACAGACTTGAATTTTGTTTATGTACTATTTTATTTTAGCTCATTATTTCTTGAAAAAAGCAAATTGTTGAACTTGACACTTATTAATGACTGCTCATGAAAACTACTGATTTTTTTTGTATTTTTCTGTGTTAAACAGTAATAAGAATTCATAATAAAACTGATGAATTTAGAGTAGGAAAACTACCAACAGAAGTGGTGCATGGCTAGTGGGCAATATTGTAGAAACATAGTTGCTAGATGTGTTTAATGAGCAATTAAGTTTCATTTGTAGTTAAGAGACCTAGTAGTGATAGTGGAGTCTGGCTGAGCAAATAGGCTTTAATGCTTCTTCCCAAAAGTCACAGATGCCATTTTTATGAATTAAGTCAACATTTCCTTTCTTTGACACAAGCTTAGAAGAAAAAAATCTAAGAAGTAGACTAGTTTAAAAGTGGCAGATGATCAAAAGACAAAATTTAGTCATGCATATATATATGTAAGTATATACAATGACACAAAGATAAGCAATGATGTTTATTAAATATCTACTGTTTAGGCAATATCTAGATATTGTAGATACTAAAATGATGATCGCTGTTTTATAGGAGTGTGCTAGTTTTATGGTAGATACAGAGACATGTGTAAGTAGTTAGAGTATAAACAAATGATAATGGAGTATATTGTCATGAGTGTAAATTTTGTCCCTCAGGTTAAGAAAGAAGTCTTAAATGTGAACATAATATTTAAATTAGACCTTAAAAACAGAATAGAAATTTTAGGAGGTGGGGAGACGGAGGGAAGGACAAGCAGAAGGAAGATTTTATTGCATCATTGCCAGGAAATGATTAAGTACGGAATAAATTTATGAAATAATGAGGTTCACTGTGGACTGTTACAATACAAAGTTGGAAAAATAACTTGTAATCTGGTTGGGAAAAAATCAATTTTATCCTGTATGTAGCACAGTAAGATGTATGAATTTAGGAAAGTGAACCTTGTAACTAACTGCAGACTGCATTAACAAGGAGAGGTGCTAGAGGCATGAAGACCAATTATAATTTTTGATTAATTCACCCATAAGACGATAATGATGTAAGGCATAATCACTGGACAGGGAAAGGAAGGGCAAGTTCAGGGGACCATTTATATACAATGGATAGAAGTTCTAAGAGAAAAAGTTTTCCAAGTACAGAGGTAAAAAGTGGTTTGTTTTAATGTATGTAATCGGGACCAGACTAAGGTGCTTTTATTTTGTTTCGCTACATTTTCGATATACTTTCCTTTAAGTACTTACTATTTCTTTGTTAAAGTCGGAGACAGTTTCTTGAATTGTATTGTACTGCACACATTGCATTCTTATAAGCAAATCATGGTTAGTCAGCATTCATTCTCTTGATGTTTGACATGAAGTTTCAACAAAGTAAAATAAGCACATTTGGATGACAGTTAATTTTTTAAGTTGCAAAGATTTTTGGTAATTGCAATTTGATTAAATAAGATGTAATATTAACAGATAATATTTCATAATGCATTGTACTAAAGTATATTTTAATACATTCATCTTAAGTATCATTTGATTCAGAGAAAAGAGAAAAATATTACTCTCTATACACACATGCACACACACACTCTCTCTCTCCAGTAATAGCTAATTAAGATTTGAAACAAATATCTTAAACACACTTTCACTATAGGAAACTAATCAGAGAATTTAAGATTGCTTTCATTAAACTATTTTATTAAGCATTTTAGAGCAGTTTTAGTGTCACAGCAAAATTGAGAGAAAGGTGCAGAGATTTCGTTTACACTTCCTGTGTCCATATATACTATATATATGACATCCATCTACATTGACACCAGTATCTCCCTAAGTCCACAATTTATATTACAATTCACTCTTCGCTTGTACATTCTGAGTTTTGCCAGGTTATAATGATATATATCCAACATTATAGTATCCTGCAGAATAGTTCCACTGCCCTAAAATTTCTCTATTCTCAGCCTAATTGTTTCTCATTTCCTACTAACCCATGTCAAGCACTGTTTTAACTGACTCCATAATTTTGCCTTTTCTAGAACATCATAGTTGGAATCATACTGTATATATATATATATATATATATATATATATATATATCATTTTCAAATTGGCTTCTTCCACTTGTTAATGCATTTATGCTCTTCCATGTCTTTTCATAACCTCCCTTTTTAGCTCTGAATACTATTCCATTGACTGGATGTACAAGTTTATTAATTTACTTATTGCTTCCAAGTTTTGTAAATTTTGCTGTTATAAACATGAGGGAGTATAGGTGGACATAGTTTCTAACTCATTTGAGTAAATGCCAAGTAGAACTATTACTGGAACTTATAATAAAATAATCCATAGTTTTGTAAGAAATTTGCCAAATTGTCTTCCAAAATTGCTATTCCATTTTTCATTCCCAACAGTAACAAATGAGAGTTCTTTTTGTTCCATATCATTCCAGCACTTAACTTTTTCATTGTTCTGATTTTACATTCTAATAGAAATGTAGTGATATTTCATTATTTTAAGTCGTTTGCATTTCTCTCATGACCTATACTGTGGAGCATCTTTTAGTAAATTTATTTGTCATCTGTTTCTCTTCAGCAAAATGTCTATTCAGGTCTTTACTGGTTTTTTAGTCAGGTTATTTTTTTCTTATCATTGAGTTGTAAGAATGTCTAACATCTTTTAGATAACTCTCCCTTACCAGATGTCTCTTGAAAATATTTTTTCTCAGTCTTTGCTTTGTCTTTGTATTCTCTTCATTTTGTCTTTTGTAGAGCAGATGTTTTTATTTTTGTGAGGTCCAGTTTATTCATTATTTCTTTCAAGGATCACTCCTTTAGTATATAAAAAGTCATAGCCAAATCCATTTTCATCTAGACTTTCCTTCTATGCTATCATCTAAGAGTTCTGGAGTTCTGCACTCTACATTTAGGTCTATGATATATTTTGAATTAATTTTTGTGAAAGGTGTAAGATCTGTGTCTAGATTCATTTGTTTATATGTGGATGTCTTAGTTGCTTCAGGACTAATTGTTAAAGAAGCAGACTCTGCTCCACTGTATTTCCTTTGATCCTTTCTCAAATTTTTGCCAACACTGTTATTGTCTTGATTACTGCAAATTTATATGTCTTTAAGTTGATATCAGTTCTTGATCTTTGTTCCCCTCAAATTTTGTTGACTATTCTGCTCCATTTACCTCTTCATATAAATTTTGGAATTAGTACTTTTGTCCCCTAGATTTTATGTTTATATTTCTCCATTTCAAACTGAGAACGAAATATAAAATAAGGTATGGTTGATATAGAGCATTCTCAATAAGTTAAAATCTAAGTAGAATTATATATGATTAAGAATGCTGAATATTTGTGTTTTAGAGATATTTAAAAAACAAAAATTAATAGTCCATCAATATTCTCCTTTTGTGTTTTTCTTATCCCATTTTCATCCATAACCATTATAAATATAGATATTTCACTAATTCATAAACATTACATTCCAAAATACAGGAAAGTTAGATTTATGAGCCATTGAAGAAGTTAATGGCATGCTTTCTTTGGATTACTGTGTTTTAAATGTTTTGAAGGAAATTTGTTTTGAATTCTCTGTAAAGAGCTTACCTTGCCACTTTCCTGTTTTACACCTACATCTTCCACCTTCAGTGTCAAATAACTAGTTCTAATCTATGGCTCAAGATTTAAAATAATCACTTTTCACTTTTCACATTCATTGAAATTGTGTACACATGTTATATGTGAAAGGCAATTCCATTTATGGAATTCATTAAATTATAGATTAATACATGCAATATATCATGTCAGTATAATGCTTACATCCAACAAAGTTACTAGAACCCTGAAAGAAAATAAGGAAATGTGAATGCTGATGAAACAACAAAATTTCACATGATGTGAATATAAGAGCAAACTCCCCATAGATCGACTCTTTAAGTATCTGTCTTACATCAACTTTGACATATCTTCAAAATTCTGTGGTTGATGGTGTTTACAAAAACAGAGAGTTTCATATCTTCTCTTGATGACTGGAGTTTGTTATTTTTGATGAAAGTGTTAGACTACTCAGTGCACAGATTTTATGTACACAGTGTTAGTCACAATGTTAGAATGAGAAGGATCGTCCAAGTACTGAAATTACAAGTAGAAAGTTCAAGGAATTTGATAAACAAAAAGTTTCTGAATATAATGAGTATCATTTAGGTGGTTTTCTTAGTGTCACATTTCATTATTTAAACTTTTTTCTGAGAATGATGATGACTCATTAAACATTTAATTATAGCAGTCACCTTTCTTAGATGGTACTTAAACATATGGTTATTCAAGTTCATGCTAAGTGAAACTAGAAGAAAAATATATAACTAGATTAATAGTATTAGAACAATCTTAGAAAATATTGAAAGGATGATCTAATAGGAACAAATAAAAAGAATAATTACAAATTTAAGAGAAATAATCTGGGATTGAAAGATTTGTATTGGTATTTTTTCAAAAACCCCATATGTTCTACATTTTTTATTATTTTGTAATTTTTCTTATGAAGAATGGATAAATTTTTATGACATTAAGAAGATATTTTGAAAATTTTAAATACCCTGTAAAAGCTGTAAATATGTGACTATAAGATCTAAAAATCAAAGGTTTTTTTCACATATTTATAATAAAATTATCAATGTAAAATCTAAAATATGAAAATGTAGTACAATGGCATAACTTAAATATTTAAAATTATACAAATAATAGCAAAATACAGTTATGTATATTTAGTATAAAGCAAAAACATGCTATTTTTATAAGTACTTAAATATGATTCATATAACAAAGTATTGCTTTTAACTGGGATTTTACATTCTGTTTTCTTATTTTCTGAAATGGTGGGGAAAAATAAAAGAGTGTAACTTCAGTTCTACTACCAAATTACCATAGATAATTTCGTTTTTTTTTTTTTGGTCTTAAAAGAAAAATGTGGACAGGAATGAAGGTAAGCAACTAAACAGGCAGAAACAGAGAGGAGGAAGAAGCATTTTGTTTATTTTGTTTAGTTGTATATCTTGATTGTTCACCTGGACTCCAGGTCACCAACCTCGGTCCTTCAAATGTGCCAGTGAATTTATATCCTAAGTCACCAGTATGTGCCAGTTTCTTAAGAATTCTCTCAGAAAATAGGTAGATAGACAAGTAAGCACATTATAAAATTGTTTCATATGTATTAAACATGTCTATAGAAATTGTTCCTTCTTGATTACAATCCTCTATAGTCTTTTGCACTTTGGGAAGTTTTCTTTTAGTTTTTATCTCCTTTCTCTTATTTATTACCTTGGTGATCTTATCTCTACTCAGAAATTTGTATTTAAGAGTTTAATTGATTTAAGCTACATATCAGTTTATAATCAGTTCTAAAAAAAACATTCAGACATTTACATTTAAATCCTTTGCCCCTGACAATTAGTATTATTAAAATATTCCAATTCTTAATTATTTTATACATGAATATTTTCCATTGTAGCAAAATTAATATATTGTCTTACTTTTGTCACCATCTTTTAGTTATCAATTTGTTTTAATATTGATATTCACATATAGGAACTATGTGCTTATTAAATTGGTACTTTTGTATTAATCAAAGTAAATATTTGGACTCAAGACACTTGGTGATTGTTGATATTCGTAGAAGTACTTTATGTTCTGTGGTGTTGCCTTCATAGTTTAATGATTCTAAAGTTATCCCACAATTTTGTAAATGTATTTCTTCACCAAAATGACTTTCAAGTAATAGATAAATACAATTGTCATAGATTGGTATTTTACATTAGTCCTACTTGTAACTTCCGTTCTTTAACTTTACATGAAGTTAATATTTGACAGATCTTCTAAATGGTTTTTAGTTGAAGGATAATTTGACTACAAAAGACCGTACCTTTATAAGATAAATTGATGACATAACTGCATTAAATCTTGTTGCAATCAAAATTTTTCACTCAAAGTGTTCAGTACACCCCTCATGATCTATAACAAATTTTTTCAAATTGAATTCTATTGACGAATTTTGTAGATCCTGAGAAAATATTTTATTCTCTTTAAAATCTGTTCTGATGTTGATCCAAATTCAGAACACTGACTTAAAGAATTTTTAAGAATTATTTAGGTGTCTGATTTCCAAGGAGGGTTGAAACAAACCCTCATATGCTGACTATGAACAGGACTGTTTATATCCTGGATTCTCAGATCTATTTTCTTTAAATTGTGCCTGTTGACATAAATGTTTGATTCCTTTGAGCTTCAAGTTTTACTGGTCCTGTACTTTAAATATTCATGCTCAAGTGAATATTCAAACCACCACAATAAACATTTGTATTTTATTTTCACAAACATCCCCAGGAATGTCTCTCTATAACTTAAAATAAGTCATTTAACTATTCAGTGTTATAAATGAGGTAGGTCACTAAAATATACCCACCTCAAAGTCTTTTCTCTTGGAATTTAATTTATACTTTGATTGAATTTTTACAGTAATTAAAATTTAGAAAAGCATAGCTCTTTCTGTAAATGAAAATTATGTGAAATTGTTTCTGGAGTGATGTTTATATGTTGCATATGTGAAAAATAAAAGTAGTATACACATATACTATATATGTATGTATTATACATAGAACATATGCATCAAAGTCTAGTATTTTGCTAATGTTTTGTCTTACATAAAATCATAACATATTTGATATACTACTCTAGTATATACTATTATTATTAACATAGCATACTAATAGTACATGTGTATATAAAACACATTTTTATACATTGTACAGCTTAATTCATGCAAATGACTTCATTAGATCTTTTGTATGTAAGACACAGTACCAAAAATACACTGACTTCCCTTATAATGATGACACTTTGGTGATTCGTGATCAATTTGTTATCATTTGGAATTTTCATGAATTGATTTTTGGTATGCTTAATATATATCCAAAATCTCCACTTTATGTTAATGTTATTCAATGTGTGTTATGCTAGCTTGAATTTATTCTAAGTAATACCTTCCTGCACTGCAAGGTTAGTATTTTTTTTTTTAAGGAAACGTACAGAAAGGAATGAAGGTGAGTAGATAGACAGGAAGGAAACGTACAGAAAGGAATGAAGGTGAGTAGATAGACAGGAAGGAAACGTACAGAAAGGAATGAAGGTGAGTAGATAGAAAAAGAAGAGAGAAGCATTTTGTTTTATTTTCATTTAGTTGTTCACAGTGGTTGTTACCCCCCAAACCTGGGACTGGAGCCCAGGGGTATGTGGCCTGTGCTCCTTCAAAGGCAATTGACCTATGGGGCATATGAGGATTAGTATTCTTTTAGACTATTTTTTAAGTCATTAAATAACTTATGAATTATTTCATTTTATTCAGAATATAAAAATAATCTGTACATTTTATGATTCATACTTATTTGTTTTAGTCATTATATAAAAATCATTTTGAACAATGGGCTATACCTTAGTATGTTCTCCAAATGTTTCCAGAATTTTGCCAGATCCCTGATGCTCTCTTTTGGCATATAACCCATAAGACAGCTATGTAATTAATTCACAATGTAATGATCAAGGGCATATTCCCCAGCTTTTGAATTTAAGTGTAAGAAAGAGTAATAAGCCTTACAGGAATCAAATCAAGTGACATCTCTAGCTAACCTCTTACCTGTGTAGTTGTCACTCTTGTAAAATATTTTTTTGTTTCTTTATATTTTCTTTTAAAATAAAAGAAGCGTACATTAGTTGCTGTCTTATAACGTATGTGGATCTTAGCAAATACACAGATTGGACTTTCACACATCTTCCAGTATCATTTTTCAACCAGTTTTAAGATTGACACAAAAACACCATTTCTTAAACATTAGTTACTACACTTATATTTCAGATGTGAAAATCTGTCAATTTTCAATGAATGTAAAGACAAAATATTATATAAAAGAAGAATGATTCGCTGAAGGCTAAATTCATGTGGATGTCATATGTTTGCAGTGTAATTTGAATTAAACTAGGTTCCCAGTAGAATCACCAGTAAAATTATGGCCTCAAATAGACCATTAGTAGACTTCAGGAAATTTTAGTCCATCACTATTATTTAAATGAATTATTTTAGTAATCAAAGTCACATAAGGGGAAAAGGAATTTTGGAAAGCAAATCTTAAAAGAAACATTCTTGCCAAATGTTTTCTGAAATAGATTATTTGTTTTAAATTTAGTCTTATGCCAAAAACATTTCTGAGTCATTTCTATTTTGACCAATGAGCAACACAGCTGTAATATTTTATTTTTTTACAAAACATGTGTCCTAGTAGCTAGCCTTTGCATAATGGGTATTTTAAACCTAATGATATTTCCATGATGGAATATTTCTTCCCTTAGTGAGGACTCTGTTATCCACCCTCTGTCAATGTATTGCAGTGTTTCCTGATATCTTAATCTGCTGACCCTTGAGTCACAATAATATTTCCAAGCAGCCGTCATCATTCATATTCCATTGTGGAATGTAAAAATAGAAATGACTTCTATCTGAGTAGTAATTTACAGTTGTTGGCTCCAACAGGAACCTGTGGGAAACAACAACTGCCAGGTTGCAATGACAGACTGTAGATAGCAAAATCTAGAAATGAATATTCGGGAAAACACAGATACTTTCCAGAGCCTTTTACAGGAGTGGTGAGGCCTTCATTACACTGAGTATCATTAAGATATCCTGTTTTTTATACTCCTTATATGTACTTTTTCTCTCTTCACCTGGATCATTTCTTCTCCCTTTTTGAGTTTAAGGTAAATTCCAAGTTGGGCACAATTCCTTACCATATCATTTTCTCTGAGATTCACCTGAGTTGCTTTTCTCTGTATTCTCTTAACAAGAGATGTATGTTTCTAATGGAGCAATCAACAGAATGTATTGTGATGTGCATTTTGTTCTCTACTTATATAGTAAATTTTATGAGAGCAAAAATTGATTTATTCCTCTCTGGATATAAGAAGTATGGAAGCCTTGTGTTTGTTATGGTTGGGCTGGGGCACATATACAAAGGATGGAGAATGGAGTCATAAAAAAGGGCAAATTTATGCTAAATAAACTCTTTTGTGTTTGTTTCACCATTAATTCTCAGGAGTAGTCAAAGAAGCAAAGCAGCAAGCAGAATTGAGGAGATTTTTTTTTAATCAATTGAGTACCACCAGAAGTCATATTTAGCATTCAGCTTATGCTGAAACTAAGGGGGAAATTGCCATAAGAAATACTTGAATCTCAAATAATACAGATAGGAACTGGATAGCTGCCTTGCCAGAAATTCATTAAATCAATAACTAGTATATATTGAGAACTAACTTTTGCCTTGTATCTACAAAATCATAAACCAATACTTGTGAAATTTTACCTGACTGTGATGTTAAAATTAAAATGTGAGACTAAATTCTGATTCAAAATAAAAGCAAATTGACTATAAAAGTGAAGTATGATACTTGGAAAAATAGATTAACTGTAGATTCAAACCGACCACCTGAGAAAGTAGCCTTAGTTCAATAATTCACCAACTTAGAGTCTTACTTGATTATTATCCTGAGTATTATTTTTCAAAATCTATATTTAAGAGCTTAGGAAATATTCATGAATTTTTTCATAGGTTATATTCATTGCATGCTTTTGGTTGTTCTGTCATCTTTCTACTTTTAATACTTAAATCTGTAATAAGTTATAGAAAGTAAATAAATAAACTTAGACATTTCCTAGTTTCTCTGACCTTTTAGGGAAAAAAACAAGAACATGGATTAATATGTAAAATGTATATTTGATTAATCTGCACCAAACTGTTCCAATTTAAATCCAGGTGACTGAGCAATTACTAAATTCAAGGATTCTTATATCCATTAAAATAATTAGTTGTGAATTTAAAACAAAAGACAAATATGTAATAATGATTTTTTAACAGTAAGTAGGACTAGATATTCTGAGTTTGCTGAGGAAGGTTATTGAATTAAGTATCTTTAAAAATACATATATTTTTTAATTTGTTCTTCCTTATCTTCTTAGAATATTTTAGATGTGATTTCACTTGAATGGAATAGTTTAAATTAGGTGTTTCCATACAATTAATCATAGCTAATTGGCTAGTTTTAGCTCCTAATATTTTTTTCTCATATGATCACAGCCTCAGGCTACACTTCCAAATTATGACTACAGCTATTTGAAATGCCAACTGAAGATACTAGTCCTCTATGAGAAGAAAATAAGGCAAAAGACTTGGGACTTAACCACTATAATTCCTATATGAATGGGAAATAAGTAATTGATAGAATTTGTTACACATTTCAAAGACCAGTTTGCAAACCTTGATTTCTTTTGGCAAGAGATCAAGGAAAGAACCATCTTTTCTCCTTTCTCTCTCTTCTCAACAATCTTAGTCCCAAATCATTAAAAAATTGGGGTGAATTAGTAAGTTATTGTACCAGAATACACTTAAAAATTTTGACTTGAAATATTCTTAAATTTCCTTCAGAAATTCCTTTTAGTTCTGTATTGATATAAAACCGAAGAATTAGAAATCACGTTGGCCAAGACCAGTCTAGTCATTCCATTTCCTAGAGGTTTCAGGTTGAACCAGGTACCTGATTCATTGACTTCTTAGAAATAAGACATTTGCATTTTCACAATCTGTGGATGAAATGAAACAAATATTCAGAGATTCTGGAGAAGAATAAAAATTATCATGCCCTAGTAAAAACCAATCTCCCATGGTAGGAGGGAAATCACTCTGCTACTCTGCCCTCATCAGTGCTTATCCCAAATAACAGAATATTCTCTGTCCCCACTAGTATGCTGAATGAGGCTTCCTTTTATGTATCAATTAATAAATGAGTGTGTTCTTTCAGAAAAGGGCATTGAGGCTCAATATGGTTTTCTGAAGTCTATATTTAAATATTTGAATCTATGCTAATATATGTGAGAAATATTGTTCAATAGTTTCTTTTTGAGAACCAATCAGATCACATTATATAAGTTGCAAAATCTTACCTTTTTTCAGATCTATATTAATTAGGTGGGTCATATTTTCTTGAGACAAAAATGGGGCATTGGGATGGCAAAAGCAGGACAGGGTTATGTGCTGGTGATGAAGGCGAGGGATGGTGGCAGAGAATCCAAACAGGAGCAGAGCAGCCAGGCCAGCAACATTTCAGTACTATGAAATGTCCATCGGTGATCACATAGTAAGGATGTGTGGGCTGAAGGGACTTTATACAAATGGCCAGGGCTGGTGCAAGAAATTTTGGCATCTTTGAAAAAAAAAATTTGAGGCAAAATTGACCTTCATATTAAAATGACAGGACACTCAGGAAATATGAAAACGACAATGTTACTGTTCCATGTAAAAGGGTAAGCATGGTCACTTCAGTGATCATTGTCACTACCATTTCCTCCAAATGGTATGTGAGGGCTGTCACTTTAGGGGCTTCCATGAAAATAGAATCCTAAAGTATTTTTTCACTTCATAAAATTGAATGGCTCTTTTAGGATAAGGTACATTAGCCTCTAATACACTTTTGCTACTACTCATCAATAAATTAGAGTTCTAACTATATTGTGTAATTTTTGTATGTGTCATGAAGATTTCCTTATTTCTCAAAATGATTCATTTCTGATTTTTGCAATCCAAAATTGTTGTCATAAAATGTTCCAGAATGTCCCATTCTCTAATTACTTATTTAAATCACTTTATCTGTAGAAAATAAGCAAAGTAATAAAGTGAGAGTGTAATAAGATAATTAAGAATTCTTAGGTACTTAGCTTATATAGATTCCCTTTAATGGATTATATGAACTGAGTTTCCTTCTCCTTTATAACAATTTCTGAGGAATTTACCAAAATTAAGTTTTAGCACCAAGCAATTGAGTTCAGATTTAGAGCTTCTTTGTTTCAGCTCTCCATTGATATCTGTACATATTGTAAGCTACATACATAGCTACAACAATCATGTGATGTCTTGATATTCTTAAATCATCTAAAATGCAATATGTTGTACTATTCATATTTTTGACAACTTTAACAGAAGCCAACTTCTTTTTTCCTTTTGTTCCAGTGGACCTTGCTTAAAGTAAAATTATTATTTGCAACTAAAGCTGTGATTTGCATTATATTCCACTAATCTTAGTCCTCCCGATAGAATGCTATAACCTTTCTGCAGTAAGTTCTGTGTAGACTCAATATAAAAAGTTTATCTGATACCAAAATCTGTGTTTCTCGATGGTACTTGAGAAAATCATTCAGTCATAATAAATGTTTTTCAGTACCATTTAAAAATAGTAGAAATTAAAGAAAGAATGTTAGAGTCGAATGTGAGAGCTTAATCAAAAATCTCACCTTTGTTTTTGTCCCTAATAGTCAACATTACAAAAAAGAATATGATACTTTATAGAATCCATATATGTTGTAGTCTAATAATCCATCAACAGGTCTCCATTAATAAAAGTTACTGTAGATACACTCAATGCTGTCAACATTTTGTAGTTTATTCAGCTGTCAAATATTTCTTCTCTTTTTTTCTCTAGAGCAGATGCCTACAACAGAATTGCTGTCAGTTTCAAAATTAGCAAGCTGATTATTTTACAGGAAATAATTAACACAGAAAATATTTTATACAAATATTTTAGTAATACCACAAGCATGGCATTTCTATCAAAATGGATGAAAAATGAGACACAAAATTTTTAGCTTAAAAAGCTTATAATGAAGCAGCAACAATTGCATTAGTCCATATTTGCAAGATATGAATAGATGTGGTTCTGACATTTATCCTTTCAGCAAGCCCCTTATAGAGGGTCATCCTGTACCAAGAAATGACCTAGATCTGAAGCTGTAAAGAAGATAACAAAAACATTGGCTTCATCAACTGATACAATCCCTACCTTGATCATTTAGATGTTTCCCTAAGGAAAGGATGAGATCATTTGGGAATGTTAGTCCAAGCGATATGGCAAATGTGTGACATATCTCCAGTGTGATATGTGAGTGAGGCTCCTGAGTACAGATATGCAGAAGAGTTTCCAAGCAGGTTGGAAGGTCAGCTATGAATATAGAACAACAGTTTACAGTAGACCCTATTTACAAGTTGTATCATAGCTATATACTATTGTAGTTCTCATTTAAAAGAACTAAAAATAATGAAATACATGAAGGCTTGATTGAAAAAAATATTAGGACTCCCAATTTACACAAAGCTTCAGGATCCAAATGATGATTCTACATGCTAAAATTTATTCTAGAAGTGGTTGGAAGGTGATGAAACGGAAACAATTTTACAACTTCTGAAATGAGTAACCTGTTTAGAAATAATTCGAGGTGAGAGGAGAAAATAATGTTCAAACAATTTATGAATCTTTCTTCTTTCATTGCTGTGATACATGGTAGGTTTGGCATTTCCTTTATTCTAGTTTTCTCATTTAACTTGGAGTATACAGGAACTAAGTCTTGGAATTCTCACTGCCTTTGAGTCACAGGGTATGCAAATGAGGGGCATAAAATGGTTGCAAATAGATTAGGTGGAGGGTTGGGACTTACTGGCAAATAGAAAATAACAAGTTATGACAAAAGAAAATGACAGCCCACTAAACAATATTCATCGTGCTATATTATTTGTACCTATGTAATAGGAAAACTCTGAAGAATGATTTTCTTCTATCTTCAAATAACCTAGGGGCAGGAATGTTAAAAGAGCAACTTGGGCTGACTGGAAAAAAGGCTCAAAACTGTTCAAGTATCATGTTGCCAGTCTGGCCAGGAGATGATGGAGGTTTGAGGTTTACCCTCCTGAAGTGAGTGTGTTTGGAAGTGACATACCGCCTCAGCACTGAGTCATGATGACATGCACTTCTCGGGGAATTTGGCATCTCCCTCAGTATTCTGGACCTTTTAACACCTAAGTTTGATTAGGGACTTTCTAACCAAGCTGATGGTTGATAATATTAGGGAACATTTTCATAACTTGTTTTCTATCACATTACAATAATACACTGAAAACTAAATTTTTAGTTTCTTTGAAAATGTTTCACCTCTTACCCTGAAGGAAATTCTAAAGTTGCCCTATATTTATGTTCAGCAAGCTTGTTGCATGGAGTTTTGAAATCTTCTGCTTTGAATTTCTTTGTAAGTGGTATTATAATCCTCATAAAATATTTGAGAATGTTGAAATGTTGTGAGGAAATTCATAACTGCTTAGAAAAATCTAAACCCATTTGAAAAGCACTGAAGATTCTCACTGCAAGCCTTAAACAATTTTGCTGTGTCTTACTGACAAAGTTACACAAGTTCAGGATCAGGATTAGTTAAAAAAGATTGTGGGTGTGATAAAATATTAAAATGATATAACTACTATATACATATGTGAATATGTCAGTGGAAAGTGTCCTTGAGACTCTCAAGAATGAAAGAAAGGAAGACTCAAGGACTGACAATCTGAAGGGAAAGAAAATTTTAATACAAGGAGCTATAGACCCTGGGAGCCCTCCTAATGAGAAAAGTACATGTTGATCAGGGCATTGGGTTTAAATGCAATTTAGGACTGGGAAAGGTGGGATTGGAGCTGTTAAAAGGTTGAGTTCTGCTAATATTTTCTGGGAACAGGCAGAGAAAAGATGCCATCTCTTTTTGAACTACTGATCATCAGTCTCTGATCTATCATGGCACCCTGACAATTAGCAAGCTAATATTTTTATGAGGAAGAGTTACAGTAAGAGCAAAGTTGGTGTCTCTTTGCAGGCATTACAAATCAATTTTAAGCCTGATCAGACTTTTAGGCTCCTTTGAGGACGCTCTAGGAAGTTCTTAACCATAAGAATTCTCAGTGTTGCTGATTGGCTGCTTCAGGTTCAGTTCATGATGAGACATTATGAAAAATAACTGACAAGTGAAAATTACTGTGCAAGTTTTGTTTAGCCCCACCTTATCATGGCTTTAGATAGCCTCTGACAAATGTATTATTCGTAGGTAATAAACAAACACTGAAGACATTTTAGTGCTCCTTTGACATAATTTAGTTAAATCCCCCATTTCACAAAGTAGTCTTTTGAGGTCCAGAGTCTCATCCAAGACCAGCCACTCAACAGTAGAGCCAGAATTGCAACTCTCAGCAGTAGCTTTCTTTCTACAAACATCTTTACGCAAGAGTGTAGCTTCATATTTAGCACGACACTATTGTTTCATTCTTTTTTGATGCATGATTTTTCAATATAATAGAACCTATTAATTTATATAGGCTTGTACTTTTGGTCAAAATGATATTCAGAAGTGAGTGTATTCCTATTTATATAAAGTTATCAGAGATCTTGAGCTGTTTCTGGCTTGTGTTCCCAGCCAGAGATAAAAAGATTATTTTACATAGACAAGAAGAGGAAAGAACTAAATAAACTATCTAGCTAAGGATTTATTCCCCCAAACTTCAGACACAGATTTTAAATAATTCTAAAATAGAATTCCATTTCTTTTCAACTCTAAAAGAGATAACACAAATTCTATAGCAGGATTCTGAAGCATTTCATTAAATTTAAGTTCATTTATCTACTGAGGCTTTCAGCTGACATCTGCAGAGCAAAATCAAGATCTCTTTTGGAAAATTGATTGATGGTGTGCTTTATTATTTGTAAAGTTCAAACCATCTAAATTTGAACTATAATAAGGAGATTTAAAATATGTATTCAGCCAGAGAACAAGTGAAATTCATAATGCAACAAAATATCAATTCTTATACATTTGAAGTGGTTGAAAGGTTATAAGGAAAAATAGGTTTTTAGCACAAGTTTTGTCAATATGGTTTACATAATTTTTCTGAGAAATTTTAAGTATATGACACAGTTTTAGAATCAATATGTCACTATTTCACTATGCTGAAATTACCAAGTGGCAATTTTGTCTTCTATTGTACACATTTATATTCTTTACAAAGTAAATATTCATAAGAACATACTTGAAAAAGTATCTGAGAATATCTTCTGTGTACCTAAACTTTGATGACTTACACTTGAGTCTCTTAAACTCTGAAAAAGTCTCTATTTTAAATTTAAATTCATCTAATTTCATTTTTATAGATAAATGAGCAAATGACTTGTAATACTTAAATTTACTTAATATTTTCTTAATATTTAACAGGTTTTTTTTTCCTCTAGTGTTCCCCGCAGTATTCCAAACATATTAATTTACTGATGTTTTTACTGAAATGAGAAAAGTATACTTTAGATATCATTTCTAATAAAGACAAATGTTTTAAATATGTTGTTACTCAGTGTCTATTTGGCACTTATCTATTTGTTAACTAAATAACATGTTGGTATACATTAAAATCCCTGATTTCTTTCATTTCTCTTGTAGAAACACCCTATTGCTATTTCAGTTCCCCTTTCCGATTATAGAATCCGGGTAGTAACCGATGACTAACAAATTGATCCTGGTCTACTGACCTTTTTCACAATACAGATATTTCTGTTGATCCTTCAGAGTTTCTTAAGATCTAGTAATACTGGTTCTTTATTCCTTCATAATAACTGTGAGCAAGAGCTAAATTGTTATGCCACCTACAGTCTGGATATTCCTCCAGTTCTTTACATTCCACATACTCCTTTGTCTCTTCCATCCTGAAAATCAGCCTGATACTTGCATCTTAGTTTTCTGTTTTATCCTGATCTTAAGCATTAATTTCATTATTCTGCTTTTATGGAGAAAAATGAAGTCCAAACATCTAGACAGTCTCAAAAATGGAGAAGACTTTGTATGACATATAATCAAAGATCTCACTAAAATAATAACATTAATGCAGACATGGACTTGTGAGCAATTTATTGAGACTCTAGACAGTATGTTGGTCTTAACCCACATTTTCTGACATCAGATGTCATGATGTATTTACTAATTAAGAAATCGATTATGTGATAGTTGCAGAATATTTCGCAACACCTTTCCTTTAAGACAGAGTGTGCTAACACATGTTTAAAAAATTAGTTCTCTGGAAAAACAAACAAGCTGGATTAAAAATTTGCTGGTTTCCATTATGCAAATACTCCCACTCTGTCAACTATGAGATATCAACTTGTTCATAAAATTCTAGAAAATTTTGAAAAGACTTGTAAATCAGTAAGAGTCAACTCCAGTTGCCAAATAAATGTATGATTCAATGAGAATCTTGAGTAGAGATAAATTGAAGTAATTAATATATGGGTTTATTAAATGAAATCCTGTCTATCATGCTACAACTCTATAGGAAATGCCTCTGTTATTTACTGGTTTATGTTTTTTCTTTCATTATATCTGTCATAATAGTTTATATTGCCCATGCAGATGTACTAAGAACAGCGATCTGTAATAATCAAATAGTCATTATGTAATCAATCTCCTCAGATTAATATAATCAAAAAAGTAAAATGTTATTAACTAAAGTAGAAAAGCACTCAACTTCTTCTCCTTATTGATTTTTATCTGACTGAATGCTATTTAATAGCATTCAATTTTTATGCTTGTCAAAAATACTTAGTCTGAACTTATTATTTACCTACGTAGCCATTTTTCTCTAAATGTAAAAGATGTTAATTTTACTAATAATAGATATAATATGGAAAAATTCTTGTATTCTAGTTTCTCTCTTACAAATGCTTGAAAATATTTTTTAAATCTTACTCTTTTAAAAACTCTTTTAATTTTTTTTAAACACCCAATGGTGGTTCTGGACATTACATCATCTGTACCTTAACCACTGAGCCCAGCCCAGGGGATATGCCTCTCTTAAAAGCATCTTGAAAGGAGTTAAATGTGTCCCTTTTATTTTTCTAGACATTTGATTGTTTTGACATTGATTCTTATAAATAACAAATATATTTATTTACATAATAGAAAATTACAAAATTAGAAAATTTTGATTTGTTAACTACTTAGCCTAAAATCCACAAGGATATTAATAATATGATAATAACTTACCTTAGAAAGTAAAAGTAAATGTTATTTTCTTTAGCTGTAGCTAAATATATATGAAGAAAATATAACTTTGGCAAAAGTTTTGCACAGAAAACAAAAATAAGTAATACTTGGTAAGACATGATTAACTATAATAAGAAATATTATACATTTATATAGTGTGCTCATGTATACATGCAGGAAGTATGTATATGTGTGTTACAATTAATATGCATCGTATTCTCTATCTAGAATTTGAATACAGTACATTATTGAGCTAATTGAAATAAACGTTAATACAGACTAACACTTATTTCTAAATAGAAAAAGAAGTATGTTTGCAAATTAGCAATTGATATTTTTAGAAAAAAATTACACCTCATATGTCTTACTATAACTTTCACTTACATATTTCAGAGATGTTTTAGGTTAAGAAACTGACCTATTGTTTGTTCCTTATTCTATAATGGAAAGTGTTTCATGAGCAAAGAGAATTAAAACCCTATATTTTCTAACAATACTTGAAATCATATTCTATTTGAGATATTTTTGCAACAGTACTGAGATAATTTCTGTCATTGCTCTTTTTTCTAGTAATTTTAATATTGTAGTTGAAGAGAATAATTTCGTCAAGAAAACTGATTTTGTGCAACTCTATTGACAATTAAAATAATGATAATTCATCTATAACCTCTTCAATTTGTTCCCATGATTGAATGCAGTCCCATTGCTACCATTTTATCTAATATATTTCAGTCCTGTTGCAGGAAGACTTTCCCAGTTCCACAGAATTATTAAATATTACAGATGGTGAGTCTGTGTCATTTGTTTATATTATTTGTCTTATCTCAATGACAGAAACCCTAAGAAAACAGGCAGATGTAACATTTGATTTAGAGAAAACAAATATAAGATTTGGAAATGAACATTTAAATGCCAGTAATAAGTTTCTGCTTCTCACAGGACTTATGAATACTATTTTATTTATTGTCCATGAAACGACAGTAAAAAGAAAAAAAGTATATGTGTATGTTTGTGTATTGTTCTGGTTAGCTCACTAGGAACAATAGTTGAACTCTGGGAAAGGAAATCATCTCTTTTGTTAAATGGTGGAGAATATTAGGCCTTTGAGTTTGGGTGAGTAGTGAATGCAACAAAAAGAAAAAAGAAAAAAAAAAGAACACAGGAAAGTAGGATAGCCTGTGCTCTCAGACTCTAGAAGTATCCTTGAGACAAAATATGAGGATAAAGATGGTTACATAATATTCAGTAGAAATTGAATCATTTTGTTTATGTGATTCTTCAAATTTAAAGAGGTAATGTAGTATGGAGAATAAGGCTATGGAAATCTATTATTTATCCTCTCTTCGTCTCTCTCTCTCTCTCTCTCTCTCTCTCTCTCTCTCTCTCTCTCTCTCTCTCTCTCTCCCCCCATTATTATTTTTTCTTTCTTAGTCAACTCAACACTTAACTCCCCTACACCCCTGATACTTAACTGATGACTCAGATTTTACCAGTAGAAAATAGAGTCAATAATCAAAAACATCTTTTATTCCCTCTGGTATTATGGTTGCATGTGTGTACACACACAAATACACACACACATGTGCTTGTGTTTTAACTTAACAGGAAAATTCCCTAGATTTTCTTTGGTGCTCCTTTGAGTAAACTCAACAGTGATAATAACTGACATGGGGGTATTTTTACATGGAATTAAAAAGTAAGTCTCCAAAGTATTCCATTTTAATGTCAGTGCAAGAATAGCAATTTTCTCCAATGGGTTTTATCTTTTCTCATTATCAGTGTTATTTCATCCAAATGTAATAAGTAACAGAATCTGGAGGTTAAAAATACTGTTCTACATTTTTTTCTAATTATGAATAGTTCAAGCTTATGTTTAAATTACATTTTATTTCTAAAAATTATTTTTCTCCCTGAGATATATAGAACAATAATTGATTTGAGGAATTGAAAGTATCAGCATGAAATTTAATATTTGTCCTAGTAAAGTGAAATTTGTTTAATTCCAGATTACACTTAGAAAGGAGTACCATATATTTAACTAGGAGGCATGTGGAAACCTTCCTTTCTACATTAGATTTTAGAAAGGTTTCTGCTTCATTGTGCATCTTTATCACATATCAATACAGCACACCTACTGACTAATTACAGAATAATACTCAGGAAAGGTATAAAATCTAAAACTAGACCCCCGATCACATTTCACAGTTTTATAATTACTTTCTAAAATTTGAAATTGAGATATTGCCAATCAAAAATGGCATGGCTAAATTCATGTTATTACTTACATGTGGCTCAACAGGATTTTTAGGGCAAAAGTTTTGAAGGGACATTTCTCTTTAATACCAGTCTCATAGTTTGCCAGCTATGACTTTAATCCAGTTCTTTATTCTCATCATGTTTAGGCTTCTAGTTTGTAAAATGGGATTATTGAGAGCATTTTCCTCATGGCATTTCTGAGAGGATCATTTGAGTTATATATGACAAGCATCTAGAACAGTATCTGGCACAAATTACATGTGAAACTAGAATTAGCTTTAATTAGTGCATTACTGAAAAATATGTTCAAAAAATTCTCCTTTGGGTGATTAAGAAAATCTCATGTCTCTTTCCAGGTATTCTCCTCTTTCCATGTACCTCCTCCTCCATTCCTGCTAATTTATTTCAATTAATAACATTTGCTTCTAATGAAATATATTTAAACAAATAAAAACTTTGGCCAGAAAAACAAATAGGAAACTCGGTGATTATATTTCATGCCTTATCCTAGTATCAGAAATTACTCTACTCCAGATGTCTTAGTCTGTTTCCTTTCTACTTCTACATTTCTCTCAATTGGATTCAAAGCCAACTGAGATTTATCCCTCCATTTTAACAAATATTAATAATGAACGAATATGTTTAATGCAGTCCTAAAAGAAGAAATGCATCCAGTCCAAACTTGGCAGGTAAAATAATCTGCATTAGTTGCTGGTAAATCTCTGTTGTCTTTTACTATGTTATAACTGAAATACTGGTTGGCAAACACAATGCCTATAACGACTTTTTCATTTTAAACGTTATCTTAAATTTTTCAAGTACGTCTTCTGATAAGAAATTTGACAAGGATGAATATGAAACTTTCTTCAATTACTAGTGATATCAATACTGCATGAAGAAAGTTGTCTAATGTTTACTTGCTCTAACATTGGCCATGATCGAACTTCAGGTGGTCACATTTATTATAACTAAAAAAGTAACTTTATATAATTTTCCCATGCATGTTGCTATTAATATACTTACATATGTGTAAGTATAATATAATCCGGTTATGTTTAAAAAAATGCAAAATCTTTCAGTATAATTAGAGAACCCTGATTGGCTGTCAGACTGATATTTATATAAGCGATTGATTAACACCCATATGATCATCTCTGGAGTATTTTCCAGTGCCAACATGCAATTCTTTCATTATCTGGACACCAACTTGGTATCCAACAATTCAATTTTGACAAAGTCTACCATGAATTAGCATCAGATCCCACAAGTTAAAAGTCTCAGTCCCGCATACTTGCTATACATTTCAGACATGGATTTTAAGTCCCTGGCCATCTATATTTCTGCCAGACTAACTAAAAATGGTTTCTGGAACTCCTTCCTCAGATTTGATAACTTGCTTCAACAACTCAAAGAACTGAGGGAAGTGTTTTACTATTATTATTGGTTTATTATAAAGAATGTAACTTTGAAACTGCCAAATGGAGGCCGTGAAAATTGCAAGACATGTGGGAGGTGACAGAAGGGGACTGACTAGGACCTTTCAGTGCTTTGTATCTGTACAAACCAGGAAACTGAATTTTCTTGTTCAAGAGCTTTCATAATCCAATCTCTAACCCCCTCTCCCTTGTCAGGAAGTCAGAGGTAGGGCTGAAATTTCTCACCCTTTAATCAACTGGCCTTTCTAATCTACCAATTATCTAAACTTCCCATCCTAAGTTATAGCATGAGTATAAACACAGGAGTAATTAAAAGGGAGTCTATGAATAGCAAAATTACTCAGTATAACTCAGGAAATTCTAAGGTTTAACTGTGGCAGAAACTGTGAACTGACCAAATTTATTTCTTATGGAAGAGAGAAATGTCACTGCATAGCTCATGAAATGATCTGCTAATTGATCTGAACTTATGAATCTCTTCAGAATTTATGATTGAGAACTTTGAGTACAAATTGAAAGGTCAAATTACTATCATGTTTGGGATGCCAAAGTTCTATAGCTACAAATATGACACTATCAACTGGAAAACTTCTTCTCATTTCTCCTTTGTTTATGACTTTGAAAAAATAAATCAGAGAAGGATAGACCAATCTCATTAAGACTTATAACCTGAAAAATAAAAAAAATGTAAAGACAGGAAGAAATACAAAAATTCAAAACTATCAAACTAAAATAGGTCACACAATAATTCCTTCCAGTAACTATATTTTAATATCCCCATTAGATAACAAATTATAGGCCTTGTCACATAATAAAGATACAATCTTTTTATGTAACAAAGATTACCATGAGATACTATATTGACTATCCAAGTAAAATGTTAAGAGATGTAAGAACTGCTGAATCTTCAACTATTCTCTTTTCATGTCTTACAAGTTGACAGTTGCTCCTTTTGTCACTGTATTTTATGTTTTATTTCCTCTTCTTTACAATTTTATGACTTCAAATTCTATAAAATAGACTCAATATTTAGATTATGTTAAATAACCTTTGATTATTAATATTTTAGCAGTCACGTGATTAAAATTATTTTTTAAACTCAAGTTTCTTTGATTCTCTCAGCTATTCATTCAGATTATATTAAACATATGTTAAATTCTGGGTGGTTTGATAGGTCTGAGGATTATATTTGGATTAAATAGACAAAATTCTCACAGTCACTTGAATAATTGCATCAGGATCAGGAATTTACAGTCAAGTAAAACAATTGTTATGATAGGGGGAGAAATAGATACTATAGGATAGTCACTCCTAAAAATAAGAGAGAAGAGAGGACTGAGTAAGCAAAAAAACCTGCTGGAAAACTTGATGTTTTACTTAATCTCTGGAATAGGGAGAAAATGTTTCAGGCATAGAAAATGACATGTGTAAAGACAGATGTCTTTTGCTATCATTTAATAGTATAATATTAGCTACATTCATGTAATACTATATGCCAATCATTATTACAAGTGATTTTCACACTTTGTAAACAACTCTGTGTGCTAGTTCTGTTATTAATTCCATTTTCCATATAAGGATAGTGAGAAAGGAACTAGTTAAATAACTTGCCTAAGTTTACACTAATACAAGGCATGCAATTCAAGCCAAGCAGTTTGATTCCATCATCTGTACTCTTCCTCTCAACTCCATACTGCCTTTACAATGGAAATATATTAAAGCAAAATTTAATTTATTATACTAGGTATTCATTTTGGAGTTCAATAAAACTAGTAAACTTATTTTAGAAGCCAATTTACAAGAGTTGAATTAATATAAATCACCAAAAAGCTTGTGTGTCATTTATCCTGATTCAGAAGTCTACAACAGTCTAAGAATTCACTTCATTTGAATGAAGATTTATTGTCTTCCTCTAAATGTAAAATTCCATGGTAGGTTACAAGGACATAAAGAACAGTTAGTTTAATCTCTCCCATTAAGGCATTTTCAATTTTGCCTGTAAGGTGCAATGTTAACCAATATAAATATATACAATTTTCCACAATTACAACCAAGAGGAGACCTGTGTAAAATGAGGAAAAAGTTCTATTTGCTTTCGGATTCATAACACTGTGTCTCACACCCTATTAAATGTGGAAAAAAATGAACACAACAATGTGCTATAAAGAGAAGAATTACTTTAATCAGGTAAATCATGAGATATTTCATTTAAAAAGGCATTTGGAACCCTGAAAAATGGATTGGATATCTTCGACGGAAGAGGATAGGGCAGCAGAGTAAATGAAACTTGTTTGGCACATATAAAAGACAATCATTCACGTAGAAAAGTAAATGTCTGAATAAGCGCAGTGAGAAAATAGACTAAAAATGTTGACTAGCATAAGATTTCAGAATGCCTGAGATGGTTTAAATAAAAAGCTTCAGAGTTTTTTGAAAGTGGAGAATCACTAAAAGTTTGTGTGCAAGTAGTGATGCAATCAGAGCTGTTTTTTCATAAAATGAGTGTTGGGTAACAGGAACCTATAAGAATATTCTAGAGGTCAATATGTTAAATGGTTTGAAAATTAATGATAGTCTAAGTCAGGACAATAAAAGCAAAAAGAGAAGGAAATAGAAAGATTTGGAAGTTAGCTAAAGGTATACTGAATTTTTAGAATGGTGCAATATATTTTAATGTACTAACCTACATTAACTGAAAGAGGAAAGTCACACTTTGAAAATAAGAACAATTTCCATCACTTCATTGGTGGGAATAGCAGATCATTTTTCTCTTTTTTCAAATTTCATTATTACAATTGCCATGGTCCACAGCATGTTTGAAAATCAAACATCTGTGTTACTGAAATATCTTCAGTAATGAAACATCTGTGAAACTGAAATATCCACAATATTTTTTAAGAATTGAGAAGGCTTCCCTCAGGCATATGTCCCAGATATACAGCATCACATTTTCAGTATAATTGCAAAACCTGTGGTGCCCCAGGAGCCCTACAGGGAAAACTAGTCCATGTGGAGTTAATTTATAGAAAAAAAAAAAAAAAGATAAAACCTAAAGCATGGACTGATTTGTGCCAAAGTTCCAGCTGTAAGTATAAATGAACAAAATAAATTTAAATTATATAATTATTAAGTCCCTTTTATTGGTATTCAATATTTATAAAGAAAGATAAATAGATAATAGATATACTAGATTCTGTTTAGAAATCATACATTCTAAGCCTTTTCCAGGATTGGTATTTTCAGTAAAATTATGGTTCTAGATTCTGAGAGTGTACTCAAATATTTCCTCTTGCTTATAAAGATTCCATCATTTCTCAGTTCCTATGTTACTCATCTGCAACTCCTCTTTCAAAAATAAATAAATAAATAAACACCACTGGAAAACTTAGTTCAATTGTCAGATGAGAATTTTTTTGACCCATCTGGAAACACTTTAGGTGGCTAAGAACTGGACTCCCACTCCAAGGGAAGACTAAGTTGTGGAGCAGAGGTAGTGGAGGAAGAGCAGTGAAGGATAACAGTAGAAAAAGTAACCAACTATTGAACATTCTTTTCTTTTTTCATTTAGTACTCATGACAAGTAGGATTTAAAAGCTTTTTAAGATGAGACTCAGAAAGACTAAGGCTCTTGTTCACGAATTCAGGTAGGAAGTTATAGACTTGTGAAGTGTTTTATTTCATAAAATATAATCCTAGTAATGTTCTAATCACATTTTAGTGCTTTTCCTGACATAGAACCTTCAAGACATTTCTATATACACCCTTGCTTGGTTTATAAAGACCTTGATGGATATTGAGTTATGGGCTGAAGGTTGTCCATGATGGCAAACTGTAACTATTGGTTTCTACACTTCTTTCCTGCATATCCCCCAGTCAGCAGTAAATCTTTAAGCTTGTGTGGTTCTGTAGAAGAACAATAAATGACAAAAAGAAATCTTTCCAAAATGAATCAATGTAGATAAATGTAATTATATAATGCAACTAGTCATCCAGTGATGAAACTGGCGACTTCAATTTCGTAGTATTAAAGTTGTCAACTTTTGAAGTCCTATCTGTATTCACAGTAGAATTTATCTTGAGAAACTACATATCAGATTTTTAAGAACTAGTATATTGGTCACTCTCTAGCAAGTTTTTATGAAAATGCTACATATGATTATACCTAAGTAAATATAATAAAAACAAGTTTTATTCTATACACAAGTGTGATTACATGAATAAATTCAACTGCCTACTTAATCCTCTACAGAAATCATTTATGCATATATTTTTGAATCAATTTTAGGTTGTTTGTACACATCATTGGCATGTCTATACGCATATGCACACACATGGATATACCTGTAGGCAAATATGATGCAGTCTTTCAAAAGAATATTTATGCCTAAAAAACAAGACAATGTTGTGCCATGTCATTCTTAATGAAGTATCCTTAACTACTTGCCTGAATTCAAAGGCATTATTGCAATGTATTTCCATCCAGAGAAGGTACAAGACATAAAATAGTTATGCCTAATATTTGAAGTTATGCCTAATATTTTATTCAGAAGAATAAAAATCTTTCTTTTATACATTTTTGCTGCATATGCACAATTTCTAACAGAAATATAGCGAGCTTTAAAAATTAGCTTTTGTGGCTCTGTGTGTGTGTATGTGTGTGTGTGTGAGAGAGAGAGAAAGAGAGAGAGTACTAAATAGTAGACAGTGTTGTGCTATGTGTCAGGCATTATTTGCAGCACTTTAAAAAGTTTAACTTATTTAGACTCCATATCAATCTTATACAATAAATATGATCTCCATTTTCTAAATATAATGAAGAGTAACGAAGTGAGATATCTTGTACAAGTTAACACAGTGAGTGGTAGCACTGGGCCTTCAACCTCATCGATCTGGCTACAGTGTGACCCTAATTACTGCACAATGATACATCTTGCTAAAATCCTGCTGCCTTTCACATGTTTGCCCCTTGGGGAAGGTTTTTATATTTTTATAAATGGTGGCTAACTCTTGGATTGGGACAACAAATCCCTTATGTTTAATGTTGCACATTCATGACCAAAGACCACGAAAGACCACATCTGCACTCTAATGGTGAAAAAACATGCAGATAGGACTTTGTATCGCTTCATTTTATTTAATTGTACCTTAGAAAAATCAGTTTTACTAAGAGGAAAATATGTTGCTATATGGAAACATTGTGGTAATGCTGAAGGATTCGTTCAAGCAATTTAAAGAATAAGGACACACAATTTATTATGTCCATTTTCTGTTAAGCATATGATTTCCTTTTCTGAATGAAGGTCTATCACTGTCAATAGCCTTTGTTTTTCAACCTTTTCCTTATTACTCTAAAATCAGTTTAGGCCAATAAAAAGTTAAAATAAATGTCAAGATGTATCAAAAGCATTTAGATAACAGTTGGGAAGAGTTCAGAAAAAATGAAAAAGAACTATGATTTAATTTCTTATCTGTAAGCAGAAAAAAGAGAAAGAGATATAGGTCTAAAGAGAATTGCCTTGAAGGGGAAGAAGAACAATGCTAAGAAAGAGACCTTGATTCCCACAACTCTTAGGAGGCATCAGGTTCTGTGGTTCACTGGGATCTCTCGGTAATTACCCTGAGGTCTGTGGGATGAGTATGTGAGAGCACACACTGATTTGCCTGTATTAAGATAGTCAGAGTTCAGAGATAAAGATGTGTGACTTAGGAATATTTCTCGGCCCACAAATCCCTTTTCTCACATCTTTTACTTGAGAATCATTACTGTGTTTTGAGCTCAAAGTTTGTCTGCTTGAATTCATCAGTCTTTCATATTAGGTCATTTGACAGGACTGTTCTTTCCCTGACCGTAATCCTTGAGCTAATGAAAATTCTTACTCTCAGACTTGCAAAGAATGCTTCACAGGATTTGGGCTTTTGAAAAGATGGGGTTGTCCTTGGCTCACACCCTTTGCAACAGCTGATTCTCTTCTATTAGAATTTTGAAGCTTTCTACCTAGCTTTTTGATGCAAAGTCCAGTTTTTATCGTGGGACATGGCCATAGATGTCTCGTGTCCCAGATATGAGTAAAGCTAGGGCACTATGTAGGTTTTTGGTCAAAGTGGAGGCTTTATACAAAGATGTACTTAGAAATCGAACTCAACCGATATTTTTAATAACACAATTTTTTTTTTATTCTGTTATGAGCCACTTTAGAAAGATTTGCAAAGAAAGATACCTTTTCAAGTTCTCAGAGAAGTGGAGTTTTGAGCCTGCAGAAGGAGTGGCAGAGCAGCTCTCTCCAGTGCCTTGGGTGACTGCCCTGAAAAACTGATCACCTGGCATAAGGCAAATGGCTCTAAAGGCAGAGGGAAATACTCCTCGCATCTGCACATGTTAATCTATCCACCCATCAATTCATTAGAGTTTTCACAGTGGTTGGTTGTACAGGCCCCAGTTGGTAATGAACTCAAAAAAACAAAAATTGTGTCAAAAAGAAAATGTGGCCTTACCTAGGATGGTAATTCACTTTCCATTGAATGAGAGTGGACTCTGTCACAGATTTGTTCTGATTGGTAAAATATTGCAGAGCTATTAATTAAAGTGTTTTATTTTACTTAGGCATACACATTTACATATATACAGATAAATGGATGAAGACTTGGATTTCATTTTTTTTTTTAAAGGAAAGGTGCAGGCAGGAATGAAGGTAGCAGGCAGGTAGACAGAAAGAAAGGAGAAAGAAGCATCTTTGCTTATTTGGTTTTTCATCTTGACTGTTCCCCTGGCCGCGAGTAACAAACCTAGGTCTCTGGGATGTATGTAAACTGCATCAGACTGGAGCAACGGACCTAACTGCTACTCCATCGGGGCGCACCTAAATTTCAGTTTGAATCACTTAACTAGTATTTACTAACAGAGTATATGATGCCAGAGTTGCATAAAGCATCAGGGGAAAGTGCTACCATGAAGAACAGAAAATCAGTGATCTTAAAAACATTGCACGCTGTTCATATACAGCCGCAGAGATTGCTGCCGCTAATGTCATTGCTATTTAGGGAGCAGCTAGAGTGACAAAGGTACATGCTGAACTTCTTAGAGTTGCCTCTGGCCACACATGTAGGTTGTCTCTGAAGCCAGAGAGGGTCTGATTAAATACAGGGCCCACCCTCTGTGAGAAAACTCTCAGGCATCCCAGCTGCCATTCAGAATGTGAAATCCAGGATATGACCTGTCAAGATGAACCACTTCAGCATATTGTGGCAATGCAGCTGTCACTGAGATACATCCATCTCCAGAGAAAAGCATTCAAACTGTTTCCATGGTGGAATGAATACAAATGCACAGCTCCAGTGCCTTTGAATGTTATTTTTTCTGTGGATGGCTATATAAAATAAGTTGATGAGTGAAAGTGACCCTGGTAACTCTTCTCATCTTTGACTGTTGTGCCTTTTCTGGAGGTACACTGGTTCATATTTCTCTCGGTCTATCTTTGAAAAGGGTAGGGAATATTTCGAAGCCATGTAGTTTAAAGATATGCAGTGGTTGTCCTGCCATTTATAAAAGAAAACAAAATTCCTATAGATCCGCCAAGGTATTTCAGCAAAATGTTTTAGAGGGTTCCATAACCTAGATTTAAAAGATATTTTTCTTAATTTATTCCTTGATACTAAGCTTACTCTTTTCAACATTTTTGTCAATTTATAACACTAGCAACAAAATTTTTGATAGAAACTGAAAACTTCTAACTTGTACCGTGAAAGTCAAGTGAATAAAATTAGTCATTATATAAGCATTAATTAGTAAGGGATTAGCATTCATGGTCCCTCAGGTGTGTCCAAATAGGTAGCAATAAATCAATTTCAGAGCGAATTCTTTATTTTTAAATTTCAAATGAAAAGTAGGAAATAGGGTCAAATACCATTTTTAGTGTTTAATTTGATGTATTCTTGGTCAACTGGTTAAAATAAATTTCATAACAAAAGTATTTCATCTTGGATAGAATTTTATTAGAAATTGTGCATACCTGCATTGTCAGCCAGTATGCTGTTCTAGTAGCAAAAGGGATATGAGAGAAATATTTGATTCAACTAACACTGCAATTAGAAAAGTCTTGCTATCACAAAAATATTTTTTTTATTTTAAGGGAATATTATAAACTATGCATTTTATATTTATATAATTATTAACATATCTAATAAATGTTGTTGTCAATATATATGTGTTTATATATGTTGATATATATCTTTACATAACAAACTAGAGAAAATATTTATATATCCATTATGTATTTATATAAGTGATATTTTATATTAATAAAGTATATATAATTTTACTTAAACATATTATGCAACATATAACTATACATATATTTCAGTCATACTTAATACACTGAAAATATAGATTCACTTTATTTACTAGTATGAAATGTCTTATTTCCTAATCATAACCTGTAGCAATTTGTTTGTTTTTTATCTCAGAAACTCTTGAGTTCAATAATTTATTTAAGAATGTTTATGCTTACTCTATAAAATTGTTTAATAGATGAGTGTTCCTAGTTTGTGTGTAAATAAATTTAGAGCTTGTCTGCCTCCATATACCTGAAAGTCAACAGTGAACTTCAAGGTAACCCTTAGACTTTCACACTTGTATTTCTTCATTACACTATGACACATCTTCTTTCCCCAAACACCTATTGTACTCCCCAGATGGCTGAGCCACCACGGCAGATTATGAATAATGTTTTAAGTTGAACAGATGTAAGCAATTTGTAATTTTTCCCCTTTCTGAACTAGCTTTGTTTTGATGAATCAACTGGAAATTGAAACTTATGTAGAACTTCTGTTTGAAAAAGGGCTATGTTTTTCCACATTGGAATATGTCATCAGATCTTAAATATTGACAAGAGTCAAGGAAGAAGAACATTGACCTGAGTATGTGACATTAAAAGCTAGAAGATCTGACCTGAGTGTGTGACATTAAAAGCTAGAAGATCATTGCTTAGCTTTGTAATGTAGTTTCAATATCCTTAGTCCTTAGAACCGCATGTGAAAAAATAAACTTAGGTCATTCCAAACCAATCATACTCCATCGCATTTTGAAAAGAGGGTTTTTAATACTAATAGATGATAGATAGATAGACAGAACTATAGAAACAAAGAAATATAGAAACATATGCTATCTATAAATATAGGTAGATATATAAATATATGTCTATATCTATCTCAATCAGATTGCTTTTGTTTTTTAGGTCAGAATACTTTCAAACTCTAGAAATAGAAAAGTCCTGATGATATGTCAAAAGATAAGGAAATTAACTATTTTCTGGCAAAGATTTGAATATTCTGTCAAATTATGTAAACTATAAAAATTATAATTATATTTTGACCTTAATATAGTTAACTTAAATAGAGTCTTACTGGCAATTCATTTTCAGGGAAAGCTCTCTACAAGCAATAAATTAATTAAATGCTCTTCTGTTTTTACAAAAATTATGACAGAATTACCTAAAACAAATCAATCTTAATTCTCTAACTATAGAATTCTGATTTATTTGTACATTGATAATTCATTTACAAACAATATTCATTTCCTCACCATAATGAATTGCCAGTCATAAAAGACCAATAAATATCTAATCACTGTCCTGCATGTTTCAAACCTGTTTTTGACATAATTCTTACCTTTGGAAGAACAACCAGCTTTCTTTAACTTCAAATATATGAGACCAGACTAGCTGGTTATCTAGTTATCTAGATTAGTTATCTAGTTACATAGATTAAATAACTGAATTATTAAACACTTAAGAATTCTTATGCTATAGCTAATTTAAAAATAAGTGTGAATTCACAGTTATAAATTGCTTCTTTCTTACTCATCTGCAATATTTCAATATCACTGACTTAGAAAGTTTTAATATCAATACATACTATAACATAATTTTAGGTAGAATTAATAGATCATCCTCTAAGTTTTTTTTTAAAAAACTCTTGCCTCTTTACACAATTCTAAAATCCCATATCTTATTTTAATTATATTTGGAATTTCAAGGTAGATTAAATAGTATTGCTTTAACCCAATTTAAACAACTATAATATTTATTACACATCTTCTACTTCTATCTCACTCTGAAAACCCACCTGTTTCACCATTTTCAGGGTTGTAATAAGTTGGTTAAAGACCTTATTTACTAAGTCTCTCATGTAGAGATTTTGAGGACACATTAGATTTGTTTTTTATTTGATTAAGTAGCGTAACAGGGTGGCATACATTGGTTCCTTATCTTCCCTTTAAATTCTATAACTTAATGTTCCTTAGAGTCCTTGAGTTTGCTTTCATTCATAATTTTAGACTGAGATAAAGTGGATTGTTTTCATGACTGTTCAAAATGAAATAGCCTCCAAATAGCTCTTATGCTGTGTGCAAGTATTTTAATAATTTGCAGCCTTCTTTAGTGTTGCATTTCATTTATCCTCTCTGTCTGAAGGAATGGATATTAAGACAGCAATTGAGACATTCTAGAGATGTTTAGTTCCTTAGGCAAGATCATTAGACATTCAGTGTGAGATTTCTTAATATTTTAAACATAATCACTTTTTTCCAAAATTTAAATCCAATTTATTTTCTAGTCGTATTATTTTTCTGAATGAGTATATCCCCCAGACTCATCTCTTATTTTAGTACTCTATGCATATTTGTGCACTAAGAAAGTTTATAAACGAAATTTGAGTCCACACACAGAATAATATTACATGAATGTTCTGACACAAAGAGAAACAGTTGGCCAAGAATACTGTACGCATAGTTGGTAGCCACTTCCCCTAGAATGCTGTCTTTTGATTTTTCCCCCAAGTAGAATCCATCATCAGACAAGTGACTTGAGATGTTTTATTATGGAAATACTCTTCTTGAACAACAGCAGCAGCAGCAGCAAAAGACTATTTCAATTACATTTTCATTTTAAAGATAGTTGTGTTTTACCCTCCTGATAAGTTTATTGTTATGTAGTCTATGCTAGTTATCTCCATCAACTTATATTCTCATTCAGAGGATCTAGAAAAAAAATAATTGTGACTCTCACTCCTGAATTGCATTGTATTAGTATAGCTAAAAGCAGACAAAGACTAAGGAATATATGATTGTCTTAGGCAGTGCCTCTAAATTTATGTGAATTTCATGATTACTAGATTCAGTTAAATCGTAGAGCATACATTCTCAATGGAGATCTAGTGATCATCTCTCCTTGCCTTTTAAAATGTATCAAATTCAAAAGAACTACTGTGATTTTTGTTCATTTGTTTTGCTATATGATTTTCAAGTCCTAGTTGTGTAATGCTGTCAATAACTCATTGAGTTCTTTAAACCAAAAGATGAACTGAACTACACTGGACTTAAATTTACTAATTAAGGAATGATCATAGGTATGTGATATACTTTCCTACTATGGTTACATTAACTGATAATTCCATTTATATATAGATTCAAAATTCACAGAAAATTGCTATTTTAATCTAGCATTCAATTCCTCCAGGTTTTCTAGAAATAAGATGTTTTACCTCAACTTATTGAGCAGAAGTCTAAAACACAGACAGTAAAATCGGACTCAGTAAAGATGGGAAGTAAAGTAGAGGCCTCCTGAGAAGAGGAACCAGAGGAACCTCTCTAAAGTTTAGTGGAGGAAAGAATCTTAGCTTTGCAATTGCTGTGTTACATGGTAGCTATGTTTATTCTTTTGAGGAACTTCTGGACCATTTTCTCAAAGGGCTACATCACTTTACTCTCAGGTACATGCACAGAAATATATGAGAGTTCTGATTCCATTATATCATTATACTTATTATGTCAACTCTTACTTATTTGTCTTGACTTTAAACCATTCTAATTTGTGTAAGACAGTATCTCAATGTGGTTTTTGACTCTCATTTCCCTTAGATCTGAAGATGTTTACCGTTTTTTCATGTGCAGATTGAGCAGTTGTATATATTCTTTGGAAAAATGTAGATTCCTTTTCTCATTTTTAGAAATTGGGTTATTTGTCTTTTTATTATTGAGCTCTAGGAGTCATTTATGTATCATTCATAAATAGCTTCTAACTGTATTTAGGAACATATCTTTTGGGACATCTCAAAGATATCACTTAGAAACAAATGTACATAAATGGAATAAAATGAAGTAGATGTAATACTACAGGTTTTAATGACCTCTTTTAACTAAACTGAATTCTGAAAAAACTACTGAAATTTATTATCTAAGCTGCTAGGCTAAGAGGTGTTGATATGCAAAAGGTGAAATACTGGAAACGGACAAGAGACAATCTTTTGCAGAATAATATGTATATAAATTTTTGATTCTAGTACCTTATGAGGTAAGTGTTTTACAAATATATTCTCCCAATATGTTTTTTTTTTACTTTTTGATGGCTTCCTGGAAATATAAAACTTTAAAATTTTGATGAACTCCAATTTCTTTCTATATATAGTTTGGCACCTGTACTTTGTTGTCATAGATAAGAAAGTTTTGTCTATGGCCATAATATTTTACTTCTAAACTACCTTTTAAAAGGGTTTTAGAGTCTTAGTTCTTAAATTTTGGTCTATGATCTTGTTTTCATATGATATGATGAAAAGATCCAACTTCATGAATATTGAGACATCATAATAGGGACAAGTCTTAGAAAAGGTACAATCTAGGCTGATTTTATAGTATTATTTTTTATTCTATTTTTATTGTTTTATTGTTCTTTATTTTGTAGTATTCTTTTTCATACTTTTCCACTGCAAAGATTATCATGTTGGATAACTTAATTGCCTTTAGAGCTATATTTATGTTTATTGTCCCAGAAGAATACAAGTATAATTAAAAACAAAAAAAAAAATCTACTAATGGTCTTTCATTTGGCAACTATTTTAAAATTTGTGGTTTATAGATTAAATAATTGGACTTAAATGTTTTTTAATATATCGCCATTAACTGAGGATTAAAAAAAAAGAGAAAAGGGAGGAAAATTAGCATTGATTCCAATAAAGTTTGGAGTTTCTAAGTAGAGATTAGCATCAAGAAAGTAATAAACCCAGGGATTTGATGAAAAATAGTATATATTACTTTCTAGGCCTTCATAACTTCCAGTAAAAATTTAATTAATCGATCTTATGCAACAGAATTACGGCGGGAGTATTTCTAGTGACAGTTACCATTAGAATATAATTTAAATCCCAAATCCTGCATTCCAGGCATTGCCTCACCAATATTCCTTCGTGGGGCCTTTTACTATACTGAAAACCTCTTTTATAGTTTTATGCTCCTCGAAATCCCTGTATTGAGTGGTAATATTTATGCCCAGGACATGGCAGTTGTCTAAATGGGCAGTCCCCTTCATCTCACTCTATAAGGCGAAATAAAAATAGGAAATAATGATTTATATTTAGCTAATCTCCTCAAATGCTATATTTTTTTAATGCTTGCTGGAAAAGTGTTAGACAACTTCTTTGAACTTGCTTATGGCTGATCTAATTCTATTCCTTAACTAGGTTTTGAGAAGAACTCTGATCTTTGATGATTAGTCTGTACACTTTGCTTGCAAGTATTTTACATTATTGAATGGATTGTAGATTGAATTTGTTGGTCCTTGTTCCTCTTGAAATAGATTCTAACCTTTCCTATCTGAAAGGTTAATGTAACCAGACTTATTGATATAAACTGGGCATATCCATTTGTAAATAGTACAAATCAAGCAAAAATATGATAATCAGAGCAACAGAAGATTTGTTTATATTTTATCATAATAAAATGGACTTTTACTGATAAACTGCCTTTGTATTATTTAGGGAGTATGGAAATATCTTTAAGTGCCTCATTGCACTTGACATGTTTATGCTAAGGAAAAATTGCATGGGTAAAACACCAATCTTATTTTCATTCTATAAAATCTAACTTTTTTAATTAAACTTTAGTATTACCCTCACTTGCTTCTGTTTCTTCTTTTCTTGTGTTATTCCACATCCTATAATAAAAAAAAAAATTGTATTGCTTCTTTTACATTTTAATAGGGAAAATGTAATGTTTCAAAAAGTGATACAATTTTGTATGAAGGTTCATACGCAGGGCGCTTTGCATTATACTCATTTAACTCCCTAATCATGCTGCAAAAGATTGTCCCTTATCCATTCCAGTATTTCACTTTTTGTATATCAACACTTCTTAGCCTATCAGTTTAGATAATAAATTTCAGTTGTTTCTCATTTTCAATCCAGTTAAAAGTGGTCATTAAAACCTGTATTATTACATCTACTTCATTTTATGTCATTTATGCATCAGTTTGTTTCTAAGCAATATCTTCGAGAAGTTCCAAAAGATATGTTCTTAAATACAGTTAGAAGCTATTCATAAATGATCATAATGTTTTCAGTTCCTCTTCACCAAAATCTAGCCAACATATGATACAGTTTTGGAGCTATCGCTTTTAATTGCACTCAGGTTTCTGACATGCTTTAAATAAAATCTAAAGGATTTCCTCACTTATTACTCTTTAATCCTTCTCAATTCTCAGCAGCATTCCATTTTCCTGTGGCGTCATTCTCTTCTATTATCTTTGTCTTTGAAATTATAATGTATAATTTAATAATTTTTGGATAATCAAAAATTTATGTATCATGAAATTGCAAGTAGAGAAAATTCTACTGTCTCTAGTTATAAATATTGCAGAACTAGAAACAATGTTAAGTTTTTCAGCAGGGCTGACTTTAGTCAACAGTTCTTGAATGTTATGTCATTGTAACAGAAGTAGTAAATAACTACAAACAAAATGCAAAAATTAGATTACAGCACCAACTGAATGAACTCTCGTGTTCTTGAATCTGAATTTAAATTGCTTATAACCTTTAATAAACAAGAGGTCTTGATGTAGTGAAAACCATATTAATAATCTCATTTTACTGATGAGTAAACTGAGGTTGGATAAATTGGAATGATTTCCTCAAGTCACATAGTTCGCTAAACCTAGATAGGTCAAAATGCCAGCTTTTCCTGTGATTTCTCCACTAGTGTGTATTGTCACTCAGAGATTGTTAAATTGTGAGTACGCTCCATTATTTTTATGTTGCTCATCTCTAAAATGCCAGTTAGAATAAATTAAATAATCACTTTTTAAGTACTTACTGTGTTTCTAGCACTGTGTGATATAGGAAAAATAGAAGTATCATTCTTATCTTTTTATTTTCATTTTCTGCTAAATGTCTCTAGTAGTTTGTAGAGAAGCTATATTTTAAAGATGCAAGTTTTATCACCATTTTCTCTCTTTTTAAAATGGGAACATAAGTAGTTAACTAACAGGAAATTCTTTTATAAGGAAAGAATTTTTAATGTTTAATGTTTAATGTTGAATTTTATTGTGTAAACTTCTTGGTGCTATGGGTCAGGAAGAATATTTTCTTTTTTTCTATAGCCAGTGTATACTACAGCTGACGTAAGTTACAAGAGCTGTTTGTACCATGTCTTCCTTACTCAGGGTTCACTGATATAAAGTTGGTTACTTAAAATCAGTATTGATGAAGTATTTATATCACAGAAATTGACAAATGCTACAAATCAGCATCTCTCTTTCCCAAGTCAGTATCTACTGTCAACAGTAGTCAATATACCTCTCAGTGACTGAGCAAAATTATTCTAGGTTTTGAGTCATTAACTGAATGCACCTTTGCCCACTGAAGTTGGAATAATATATGCAATAGCATATATGGCAGGATTTTATGAGGACCTATGAAAGTACTTTGAAGCTGTGAGTATGAAGTAAAATTACTATTATGACAATTATGAGTGCTATGTGTTCACTAATAAAATAGGACACATTTGGCAAAGCCAATATAGTATAGTAGATTTGAAGTTCTTAACATTGTGTCAACATTTAACCTGCCTATGTACCTGTTCAGATAAAAAGAAGACGGTGAAATTCAGAGCTAAGGTCAAAGCTGATTCCTAGACATCACATAACGTACATAGGTACCAAATAGGTACCAAACATATATATATAT
Source organism: Solenodon paradoxus (assembly GCA_004363575.1). Classification (NCBI taxonomy): domain Eukaryota; kingdom Metazoa; phylum Chordata; class Mammalia; order Eulipotyphla; family Solenodontidae; genus Solenodon; species Solenodon paradoxus. Next base: position 349,389 of record RJWH01000074.1, read on the forward strand.
ATATATGTTATTGTGCTTTAAGTAGTAGCTATGCTCATTTCCCCTGACCAGGAGTTTTCTTTCCTCTGATGTATTAGTCTTATGGAAGAAATGAAACATTTTCTGTACTCATTTCCCCTGACCAGGAGTTTTCTGTTCCTCTGATGTACTAGTCTTATAGAAGAAATACAACATTTTCTGAAAGGCATCTGCAGAAAATATTTCCGTTTTTTCTTCTAATAACTACTTAATACAGAGCTCCGCATACAAAGGGCACATGAAAAAACATGACAGATTAACCTCTTGAGATTACAAATTTCTGTTTTCATTTTGGTGATACCTTAAAGTACTTTGAGAAGTATTATTTAAAGCTTCATGGAAATCCCTACCCTTTGATACCATGTCACTGCCTTTGGCATTTATAATGTGATTAAATCTGTTACTTATTGAAACTACAAAATAACCTTAGGAATTCACAGATTTTTGAGTGTACATGAGAAAAGTGTACTCTATATATTGGTCAGCTCTTATTTACCTTTGAAAAAATCCAAAAAGTTCAAAACATATTTCTTCATGAAACATACTACCATTGACACTAGACTATGAATCAACAAAACACCCTACAGATCTTTATTTTCCCCTATGTGAACTCTATGTTGAAAGTGACCTCAAAGACTTATTTTTCAAGTTGATGCTCTGAAGAAGTTAAAGAATTCAATTCCATTTTAGTTAAAATTAGAATCATCATAGCCAAATAGATTGGGTTTAAATCCTGGTCCTCTCACCAAAAATCTGTATGACTATAAGTTGGTTATTTACTTCCCCGAGCCTCAGTGTTCTCATCTGTGAAATAACATCCACGTATAGGTTTTGGTAAGTACTAAATGAAAAACCAATATATGTAGAACTTTTAACTCTGTCTCCAGACTAATGTAAATACTCAAATTCCTATTATTGTTGACATCTTTTAAGAAATTGCTCATCTTTTTACTCCTGGGTTTACTTCTAGCTTGTCAAGTCTAATTAAATATACCTCGCTGTCTCTTTCCTTTCGCGCATGAGAACTATATTTAAGATCTATCATTTCTTGTCCTTCTGGAATAATGTAAGAATAAACTCCTGAAGGACTGAATTATTTTCAGTGAGTACAATGCTAGACATTCTGATTTTAAAAATAAATGATCAACAATCCTGCTTTGGTCGCAATACAAGCAATCTTATAATATTACCAAAATTTTCTTACTACATAATTATTATGTATTAAAATGCATTCATGCTGTATAGCATATTTTAGACTGGGAGTACAATGAAAGGATTATTTGAACAGTTGAAAGCAAATACATTCTATTTCAATATGCCAAATGACAATTGCTTTAAATTTTATATTATATAGCTTGTACACTTCTTGAATGAACCAACATGTTGTTAAATATGAAGAATGAAGTCTCCAAAAATTTATATTTGTTTATTTCTCCATGCTGTGATTTTTGATCAGAAGGATAATATCATCCTGGATGGTCTCTATTAATTTTCTGGCATGGAGGATAAAATTGGGGAGATATGGACATCTTCTTTAAAGATAAATTGTAGAATCTAATTATTTTATAATATCTCAAATTGCCATAGACTTGTTAGAGCCAGAAATCATAGTATTTACCCTTGACAGAGTTTTCCTGTGTAACCACAGAAGTTAATTGTGAGAAAACACATATGAGGAGAAAAATAGAGAAGATTCCTGTGAATTAAGACTGTACAAGTACATTATGCTATGTACCTTATCTCACATTCCAACATTCCAGACTAAAGAATTTGTGGGCTCCTGAATGGAAATTTTGCATAAAATGTAGTATTAATATTAAAAGTATTGGCACCTTGGGATTACATTCTCCCTATTCATATTTTCCTTGAAATTGTTATATTTGATTTTTGGATGAAGAATGTTTTAAGAGAAAAAAGTTTATTATTCTAAACTTGGATGTCTTGGTTTAAGTATGAAAACTCTTTGTTTGCAAATATATTGAATGCATATTTTCATTAGTATATTAAGTACTGTTGAATATAACATTTTTCCTTTTCTTTTTAAAACATTATTTTCATGAAATAATTATATTTTGACTTATCAGTTGTTATTGAAAGCTGCAAGTAGGTAAATGGAACAGAATGAGGGGAAAGCAGAGCAGAACCAAGAATATTTCATACAGTTTTAAGAGATGAGCAGATTCATGGAGTGAGAAGATTTGAAACAGAAGGAGAATCTTACAGATGGAGAAAAGCCCCAGAGCCACAGAATCAAATATTTTGCTTCTCAACTCAGGAAATATTGAAGTTAAATGACATGACCACAGTTGTCTAGTCAATATGTGTTTATAAGAGGTGCCAAAAGAGAGGTGGGATATGTGAGTTGGCTTGAAGAATGGGGGATGTGTTGAGATTTCACTAATATTGTGTACTATGTGTCCATTTTTCTGTGTTTTTCACACTTACTCTTTTATAACAATCTTCTGTGTTAAATATTATTAAATGAGGTCTAAGGAAATGAAGTAGCACTGTATATAGTAAGCATTGATATCATGGACTTCAACACATTCTACAAATATGGCCTTATGTATTTGAACAGCACACTAGTTTGGTATAAAAAGGCATTCTGGGTGTTGAGACTGAAATAAGAAATGTGATTGCTATGATGGAAAAAGAGCAGACACTTTGCTGGGAAAATACAAAGTTTCCATATAAACAAATAGTGAGATATATGAAAGTTATTGCATTTACTAAAGAATAGAAATGTATAATTTACACATAAAGTTCAGGATGAGTTCGTTTCATAAAATAGGATTGAGTGTTACAAAATTAAGTCAAAAGGAAAAGAAGAGATGATGATAGAGAAGGTTAGATGGAGGAAATGTATAATATCTGAAAAAATATAGCCTAGCTGATGAAAAATAGTCTATGTTTGTCTATGAATGATTGTAGTATATACTATAGCAAGAGAAGCAAAAGAATGCAGCATGGCAAAACAGTAATTATCTTTATGTGGTTAGATTGTAGCTAACTTTTTTTCTTCATTCATTTATAGGAGAGAAAATTTTTCCTCTACACTTTCAAATTTTAGACTGAAACATTTCTTTAATGAAGAACAGATTAATAGAAAAAAAAGAAATTCAATTTCATACAGTAATATATATATTTTATGTATGTGTGTATATTTGCATATATATGTTTGTGTATAAAAACATACATTTATATATAAAGAAGTATATATTATATACATATATGTGATCAAAGAAGTAATCAAAGTAGTATTTATACATTGTTAAAGAATTGACAAGAAAAGGCAATTTGGTCTTAAAGTAGTAAATTAGTAAAGAAGTAACCAGGTTGGTTTACATATTCTTATTTGCCCTGTGACAGTTGCCTGTCTCTGGTCACAAGGATGCCTCTCTCTCTCCTGGTACAGGGACAGTACTTTTCAGATGGGAGATTTATTTCCTGCTTTCAAGTAAACAAAGGATTAGCGTTTTCATCTTTTACCAGGTGTTTCTTAAGTGACTTATTCAAAATAAATAATAAACCAAAATGACATATTTTGGTATGGTCTGCCTTAAACCACATCAATTTTGTTATTGTGTTTACATTTTCCATAGGGAGCCTGCATTAACTTTGTAATGTAGAAACCAATTTACCTAAAAAGAAATGCATTAATGGAAACTAGATTATTTGCTGAATTAAAAGCACTATTAAATTTTAAACTATAACAGATATGAATTTGAGTAGCTGACATTTAATTAGAGTATGAATATTTGATTACTTCATCCATGTATTGGTTACCATTCCGTTTTTCCAAATTAGGATGAAAACATAATATACATCCTATTTTTCATAAATTTCTTATAAGAAGTTTATAGTCTTTAAGTGTTAGATTGGATATAAGTAGAGGCTTTCAGATATGAATTTTAAGACTGTGTCTGAACTTTGGCTTATAAGCTGACATATTATCAAACTGAAAATGCTAAAAGAATTAAAGATAATATTTTTGTCCTATTCATATTTGCAATGTGTTCCTAGGAAAATACTGAGTCTAGATAACTTAATTTAACCTATACAATTTCAAGTACAACATTAGATTTATCATAAGCACATAGTAGTTCTTGCTGACTGTATTTGAATCAGCTCTTGTGCCTTTTAATTTCACAGAATGTTACTATTTGTGGTCTTAGCCTTGATCTGATTTAAGGTTTTGTCTCAATTTATCTCCTACATGCTGAAACCTTTTATTTAAGTCTGTTCCTTGTGGATATCTTTTTAGAAATCAAGTAGCTTTTATTCTGTGCTGTTTCCCCAAATGTGTCCTAACAAAGGGTTAGCTTATTTTTCTTTAAAATTATTCAATTTTCTATATGTGAAACCGCACAAAGCTCAATTCTTCCATTGCTAACATTTCTAAAGCAGCATCAATAAATACCAGCATTTTAACCACATAGATTAATCTATTTGGGGCAAGTCTAAAACAAGTCTTACAGCTTCTCTGCTCATTGTTTTCAAATAGGATGTCTTGTGATTATAGTGAAATTTTCAAAACACAATTCATCATTATTATTTAATTAACAATCTCCTCCAGCTTTCCTATTAAAATTTTGTAAATTTATTTCCTCCATAAATCTTCAATAAGTTCACATCATAGAGTTAAGATTTGTCCACAAACTTTGCTTTTTTCTATTATTTTCTTCTGTATGTGTTGCTGTCTCCATAACGCTCTTTTGCCTGCTCTGTTTTCAGATTTCAGCCACTTGAGGATAAGAAGATGATGAAAAAAAATCTGATATTCTGTTTGTGTTATCATTGTAGTGACTTGAATCAAAAATAGCTGAGTGACTGTACCTCTCTGACACAGACTGTTCCCAGTTATCGTCATTCCCTGTGGAAATAATTGTTTTTGACTGGGTTTATACTTGTTTCAGCCACTTTAACATTTACGAATAAGTCCACTTTTAAACTAATCAAAGTTATCATTTGGCATTTGTAACCACACACAGATCATGCTCAGAAAACATTCCTGTTATAACCACTTTATGTTAAGAGCACCTGCTTCCTACGAGCTGAGAAAACTTCAGGCTGTATCAGTCTCTTCAAAGCCTTCAAACCGGTTTACATGCTCCTTGCTGTGACATCAACATCTGTGGTTTCTTCATGATGTTAACATTATACAGACTTTGTATTTTGCTCATTCAGCCACCTTTAGGTTGTGAGAAAATACTTAGATACTCTTTTCTGAATATTCCTTATGAATCTTCTTGAGAAGTCTTTCTCGAAACACTTCTGATAACAAAAGGCACCGAATACATTTCACATTGCTCAAAACAATAGGCAATTGTTCTTTACCCATAAAGAAAATGAATAAATATTAAAGATCAATCCGGTTTGAAGAAAGTGGTAAAAAGGAGGGGGAATAAAGATAATGATAATGGCTAATCTTTCCCCTGTTTTAAATGTTTGTTTAATCAAGTGAAATAAAATAACATTTATATTTTCATATTTAAGAGTATAGATGTAATTGCTTCCCCATGGTAAATATCATAAATTATTTGGGAAAAAAATGGAAAAGATATTACGTAAATTCTAAGGCAGTTTCCCCTTACATTTGTTTGGTTGTGTGTGTGTGTGTGTGTGTGTGTGTGTGTGTGTGTGTGTGTTGTGTGTAATATATTTAGATGCACATAAATATTTCCCCAAATTAACAGACAATATTAAAAATAAAAATATGTTTATTATATTACCTTGCTTTATTTTTAATTGGACATCTTTGAAAATAATATAAAATCCATGCTCTTGTTCTCCTACCTGTTTTCATGTAAGATAATGAATATGATAAGAAGTGTTGGAAACCCCTTTCCCAGTTAGAAATAATAATTTTTGAATGTATGCTTTTCAGGTGAAAAAAAGTTTTTAACCGTGATGGTTTTGAAAATTTTGAAGTATTTTATTGCCTTTGATAATCAATAATATAAAATGAATACCAGTATTTAAGTTTTTTTACCTATTTAACAACATTTTAAATTGTATAAATGGTAAACTGTTTATAACTCTAACTTTTTTTATGTTGCTGTTTTTCTGTGGCTTGAGGCAATATTTTGAATTAGCTAGAGAAAATGTGACTGACAATTTGAGTTGAATAGGTCAGGATAATACAGGCAAAGCATTGATTCATTTGGATTTTTAATGAAATGAGATATTTGGAAACCATTTAAGCATAGTTTCAAATTTATTTTTCTTGAAGACTTGCTTAATCTCTGCCCTACTTACTGTTCCTTTTGCAGTCATATTTAACTCTTTTTGAAAAGATTTTACCTATATATTATACAAATATTTGCTGCTAATGCATTGTAACTATGTTGTCCCACAGTAATATTTACCTGCATTTTAGGTGCCTTGGCTAATTATACAAACTCACAAATGAGCAAGAAAATAAAGAATAAAATAAAGCAACATGCATTACATATTCTAAATGCTTAAGAAATATATTATTTCTTCAGTGATCTACTGAATGCTATTCATAGAGATATAATTTAAATTAAATTTACTTTAATTCTACCTAGCATACTTACTATGTTGTATATTTCTCTAAATTCTTCCTTATGTGTGTTTTTTCAGTTACTGGCTGACAAACAAAGTTCCCATCAAGAGACCCAGCACAGGTCTCCTCATGTATACACTTGCAACAAGATTCTGTGATGAAATTCACCTGTATGGATTCTGGCCATTTCCTAAGGATCTGAATGGAAAAACTGTCAAATATCATTATTATGATGACTTAAAATATAGGTACTTTTCCAATGCAAGTCCTCACAGAATGCCGTTAGAATTTAAAACATTAAATTTGCTACATAATAGAGGAGCTCTAAAACTGACAACAGGAAAGTGTGTAAAGCAATAAAGCACATTTGAAGACTTACAAACTGACTATGCACTTCTTTTCTGAAGATGCTTCCTGAGATTTGAAAGTAGGATCCAAAACCAGACTGAATTTCAGTATCCACCAATTAACTGACAGGTGATAAAGGACGTCCATGAGAAATCTATTACCAGCTGATGAAATACCTGCAAAGTGCTCTGAAAATTAAATATTTTGACTTCAAGGGTCCTAGTAAGTGCCACTTCCACTAAGAACACTGAATGTATAATCAGTAGTGTTTACAAGATCCAACAATGCACTCGTCATTAGTGAACAAAGCAAATATATTCATCACTGCAACGCCAAGCACATTAGAATAGGAAACCAGGAACACAACTCAGTCCTTGGGGATACTGAAGCATCCTTGTCGATAGAAATCAAGATGGAAAAAGTTTGAGCAGTGAAATCCATATGATTAAACGACTCAAATAAATGCCTTTAGCCAGTACTCTGAGTCTGATCATGAACTTTACGTTTTTTTTGTTGTTGTTTTTTTTTTCTATTTGTCTTCTGGAATATCTTTTGGTTTGGGTATTCGGGTGCTTAGAAATTCTTTCTGAGATACATATGAATGCGATATATAACCTTCAAGCAGTCATTTTTAAAGTTATGTTTTCAAAGAGTGATCACACAATGACTTCGTAAAAGCATTTTCTTTTGCACAACTTTAAACCTCCAGAATTTTTCCAGTGGTGTAGAAGGTATTAGATAAACTGTGTCACTAAGTAATCTTGAACCATTCTAAAGAAAAGATATTCTGTCATCTGAGATGATAAACTTATCAGAAAAAAAAAGTGAACTATTGGTACCAAAGAAGACACTGATCTTTCTACACAGCTAACCATTCTCCTTTCACGGAAAGAATTTATTGGCATATTGTTATGCTACCAATATGAAAGTTGTCTCTAGATATATAAGACTTTCCAAACTCAACCTTTATTTTTGTTTGGAGGAAGACTTACACAGCTTTTACATTTTAATAATAACTTTATGGAAGCATTTTGCTCTTTAAGATAAATGTTTGATTGATAGAACCAAAACACAACTTCCAATGCTTTGATATCCCTCTTATTCTGATGGAAAGATTGGCATGATCCTTATATCATTGTTAAATTTTCTTAGTGCAGAAATAACATGATTAATAGAGTGTTGTTCCCATAGCAGAGATAATTCATCTTAAGAGGTTTAGCAAGGAAGCTGTGTGTCAGTAATTTGCACTTCAAATGAATTAAATTGACCCTTTTTTTCCTTGTGGTTAAATTTATTCACATCACCACATTAATGTGTTTTTAAAGAAGCACATAAAATCATTAATGAAGTTACGTACAAAATTTCACAGAATTGACCATAAGCCAATTTTATGGTAATTTATACTATGCTAGTAGGTAATTCTGATGGTAAATTGTTTCTTTAGAAAGCAGAACAACTGTGTTTCCACTTCTACTCTTGACCTGAAACAACTTAGATGACTTCTTGTTTTTCTGGTTTCTTAGGGAAGGCAGTCTAAAGAAAGAAGAAATGGTATGGAGAAAATATGTGTATATATATATATATATATATATATATATTCTCATGGAAGAGGATAGTCACAGTAGTACAGTTCTTAAAATATTGATATGTATTATTACTATTAAAAAGATGGTCAAACCTGGGGATACAGAAGACTATATTTTCTGAATTCAAGCGTCTCTAAGAAAATAAAGTAGAATTCATAAAGGAGATGCATGGCTAAACATGATAGAACATGAGGCACTTATATCATTGAATCTCCTAACTATTGACAATTTTAAGTGAATTAGATACATGTTTTGAAGGTAAAGTTGAAAAGTCTGATTTACTTAACAAATCAGTAGTTGGTTTATAGAAACTTTTTTTTGGACTATTTGTGAATAAGTTGTCTGAGTAGCTTTTAAGTTGGAGTTAATATATGTTTCTGAAGTCACAAGTAAATTCTTATTGGTAAAATCCATCTTAGAACTCTTTCAAAGCATGTCTTGTGAAGCAGCAGCAAGGTAGCTTGCCATTTTTACTGCATTTTCAACAAATGCATTTAAACAATTTTAAGGCCACAGCAAATTATCCCAGTCATTCACTGTTTTGTGCATTGGTGTTGATCCATTAGGTGCATTGAGTAGTGCCTTTTTAGCTTCCCATTGCTTTGTTGTCCTAACCGTTGTGTTCTCTAAATATGTTGCCCAGTTCTGAAAATGTTCAGCATATACAAAGGGCTTCAGTATTGACTGAGACTACTTTTCTTCATCTCAGGGAACTTTCAATACTCAAAAATGAATTCAATTAAAGGTATTTAGTGTTCAAGACAAACTGTACACAACCATTTCATTTCCTATTGTGTATTCTTACATCTGCCATCCCCCTACACTAGCTACTGTGGCCTTATAGGTAGACAGCAAGGATATCACTGAAGGCTAACAAGAGTAAGAAAAGAAACTGACATTTCACCAACATGGAGGCAACAGGGGTCATAAAATCAAATTATAAATACATACATACTTGAAATACCTGCTTTTTTTCTTTGGATATTACGTATTCACAATTTTTTGCTTTTTGTTTTTTGTTTTCATGATTTAACCCTGTACCTGGCAATGTTCAGGCAGCTGACTGTGAAATATTCCTGTCCTTTAGAGAACATGGTTGTTACTGTGCTGTTGACATGAATAGGCCATGGAAACATTTTCATCATTATTACTCAGCCTGTTCTATATTTAATGTTAAGTTGCTGAAATTTAAAAAAAATACAACAAGCAAGCAACAGATTTTCTGGGCAAATTTGATGATTCAGCCCACAGGACTCATGAAATTACTGTGGAAGTTTTTCTGTTTGAAAGAAGGTGTGGGGCATTCAAATGTCTATGTATTGTATATCATATTTAATGTATATCAATTGCTAATTAGAATTTCTACATATATGCTTACAGGATGAATTTATTTAAATAATGCTATGAGTAGTGTATATACAAGCAAGTTGTTAAGCTACTACATAGGAAAAGGGTGAGCAAAGTTATTTATTTCTAGTTGAGCCAGTTAGTTATAATGCACACAATGTGGTATTTGGTTCACAAAAGAGTTATTTTCATGTGGTTATTGTTGGGAATATCTATAATTGTGGAAGGGCAGTAAGAAGAGTTATGTATGATTAGTTGTTACCTCTATAAGTTGAAAATTTCCCTATCAGACATCAATATATCCATGTTTTGTTGAATGAGAGAGGGATATTGTTTGTATCTGATCAAAGAAAATCCAAATAAAGCCCACCTAGAAATAGATATTTTATTATATATGTGCTATAGATATAACTATACAGTACTAATAAACATGTGTGATGCATATATACAATGTTATATATGTGTGTCTGTGTGTATACATAACAAGTCTGTAAAATACACGTAGATTTGTGTTATGCTAACATCTTCAGGGTGTATACAGTGAAGTACTCTGGAGATAAGACCACTTTTAAATACAGAAGTCATTTTCAGACTTGGTTACTAACCTGCTTAAGAGGGATCTACTCTATGTTGTGCATATCTAGAGTTACAAGAAGGGTCTAGTCTAGCCAAATCTTAAAAAGAAACAAAAAAATTTACAAATGTCTTCAAGTTGGCAATGTATTTGAGTTACAGTTTCAGATTGTGGCTCCAGGCCCTGTGTCTCCCATTTAAGTAGCACCTCTTAATAAATACTGTTTCTTTGTGTAGGCAAAAGCACAAGTGTTTCAAATGTATATAACAGGAGAATATGAGAGTTTACAGAGATAGCCGTGGCTGCACAGGATAATTGTTATACTGATTATTTCTTATATTATTTGTGGAATTGAAAGATGAGATTTATTCTGTCAAGTTCATTCTGTTCAACACTGTTTCCCTATTGTCTATGTATAGCAATCGGGTGTTATTGTTTTATCATTTGTAAAATTGTAAAATAAATACTTTTTTTCAATTTGTCTCTTCTCTCTTACATTCAAGCCCTCATTTCCATTTTATATGTCAATATAAGGTGGCAAGTTTTTATAATCTTTAACTAGTGCTTTTATCTTTCCTGATCCTCAGCCCCAAGCATTAACAACTTGACAAAACATTTATTTTTAAGTGTAAACACATGAATATGAAGAATATCAAAGCCCATTAACATCAGGAACACCGTATTTTTATTTCATGCATTCTGTTTGTGGTTGAGGGAATGAAGTGTTACCAACATTAAGATCATTCATATCTAATTTATTCCCAATTCACATTATATATGCAATTATATATATGCATGTACATGTATTTATATCTAATTGATATTCAATTAAATATCCCCAACTGCTATCAGTGGCTATCTCCAATTTCAAGGCTGACAGGTCAATGGTCCCTTACACTCTGCATATTCTTCTGATTGTTTTTTGACTTGTGATTTTAGCAACCATTATGTCTACTTGATACTATGGCAGTTTATCTTCTGGGAGATGATTCTGAAAAACTGCATGTTTTAATTTTCTTCCCTAGCTTCCATAACTGGCAAACATGCTTTCAGATTCTGTACTATTTCCTTCAGAAATTACTAATTCTATTTCCATGGTGTCACTTTTAGCATTACACAATTCTGAAACATTTGCTAGACACTGCAATGCACTGTTAAAAATGGTTTATGAACATAGATCTTTTTTTGCATAATTTTATTTTACTTTCAAAGAGTTGCTAGATAATAGGTCACTCCTTAATTATTCTTGAGTTACAATCAGACTTCATCATGAGTCTAGGAGATTTTCAAATATCCCAGTTTTACACAGGAGATGAAGTGAGAGGTCATGTGATTTGCTGAAGGTCACACAGGTCACAAAGAGAACCAGGATTGTAATCTACGTTGTATGTCCTGTCAGTGTCCACACTCTTAACTGTCGTATTTTGATGTCACCTCTATTTAACTGGCAAGAAACTCCCCAGGAAAAAAAAATACAAATAAATTATTTGAAGAAAAATAAAAAATATAGGTAAGGTTGTAGGAGAGATACGTAATTTTGACTTTGATATAATCTAATAAATGACCCCTGGCCCCAAAGAGAACAATCATCTCTGATGATAAGAATGGTAGACAGTGCTAGAGAAGAACTGCTGATTTCTGCTCCAAACTCGTGTTTTTCATGCAAGCGGGATTACTCGTTTGCTAGATTTTGGCTTTATGTATCAAAAATGTATTATATTACAACTATTTTAAAATCTGTAGGGTTCAATATAAACATTTTGATTGAATTTATTTTTTTATTCATTTTTATAAAACTATTTACGGAAGTATCTTTCTTACTGGAAACATTCATTGCAAGGATGTGGAGAAAAGGGAACACTTTTACATCGTTGGTGGGAGGGCAAATCGGTGCAACAAATATGAATCTGCCATCCCACTTCTGGATATTTATCCAAAAGATGAAAAATCAGTAATTCACAGAAATTTATGCACTCCCATCTTTACGGCAGCCCTATTCACAATAGTTAAGAACAGTATATAAATGCACATGCACATGTGAGAGTGTGTGTGTGTGTGTGTGTGTGTGTGTAGATACACACACATACATTAGAATACTACACCTCCCTGTCATTTGAATCAACATGGATGGGTCTACAGGGGATTGTGCTAAGTGAAGTAAGTCAAAAGAAAAAGAATACCAGATGATCTCACTCATAGGTGGAATGTGAATAGATGTAACAAAGGAACATTTGAAACAAAATCAACCTTTGGACACTTGCAATGGAACTGAGGTTACCAGTGGGGAATGGGGCAGGGAAGAAGTATTGGCAAAGCCTACAGGACGATGATGAAAAACACTTGGTGATTTAGTGAAGGGCAAGGTGTATTGACAAATACCTGTGGAAACTGCGCATATGAGCTTACTTTAATTTATAAAACAAAGTTATTGCAATCAATATTAAAAAAGCTTTTTAAAAAGGAAATATCTATTAAAAGTATGTTTATTATTTCTTTTGTTGTTATTGCTATTTTTGTTTTAGGATATTGAAATAGCAACTCAGTTTGTGCATATTTCCCAGCACCAGAGTTCTAGTGCCTTTTACCTTTATGTGTTCCCTCCTCACTGGCCCCCACCCCGCCCCATAGTAGCTACAGTCTTGCATCCTGTGAATTTTATTGAGATTTATCTGTTTATTTGTTTGATTTTTTTATATTCCACATGTGAGTGAAATCATCTTGTACTTCTCTTTTTTTCTTTCTGGCTCATTTTGTTTAGCATGATCCCCTCCAGTTCCATACAAGTTGTTGTTAAGGGTATGATTTTGTCTTTTTTATCATCTGCATAGAATTCTGTTGTATATATTCAGTTTCTTATCCAGACATCTGTTGATGAACACTTAGACTGTTTCCATATCTTGGTTACTGTGAATTCTGCTGCTAATAAATATGGGGTACAGATATTTTTTCATTAGTGTTTTTGTACTCCCTGGGTATGTGCCTAGAAGTGGTATTGCTGGATCAAATAATAGATTAATCTTAGTTTTTGAGGAATCTCCATATTTATAGTAACACAAAGTAAGACTTCTGCAATGGCTAAGTTTAAGTATTTTCTTTTTATTTTCACTAATTTCCTTTTCTTCCTAGAATTGAGAATAAACTAATTTCTGAGTTAAAAGAACAGCTTAATGATTTCTCTTATATTCTAGCTTTTTTTTGCAAAACTCCATAAAAACAATGTGATGATAACAAAAATTTCCTATATAAAAATAAATTACTGTCTGACTCATTCTTCAGAAAAATATTTCAGTCACTTGGTTGCTTAATTTCTGGAATCTTAATAAACAAATCATGTAAAAAATTTTAATGCCAATGTAAATCTCTTTCTTTTCATTTATTTTTAAGATTCCTATTTTCTAACCAAAGCAGAATTTTTGAGACAAACACAATAGAATAGTAGCCCAAAGCATGTTCTACAAAATGTGTTCTTTGATAATTCTGTAGAAAATATGTTAATGCAGTGAAAGGTCTGAGCAATCTTGCAATAAATAGATATTGTTTAAAAGATAGATAATTTTGCACATAACCATAAAAAGGATGAAATTATGGTCTTCAAAATGTCCTTTGGATAACACTTCTGAATATACCTAAGTATCCAAGAGAAAAAGACAGGCAAGAGCTTTAGACAGAATGGTCAGTGCTGATCAAAATATACTCTTAATAATATTTCAAATATAAAAAATATTTAAACATATTATTCTGTGAATATTGTATTGATTTTTATCTTATCAATTACTATTTTTTCTAAACCATTAACCCCTCCATGGTTATATTCCTAAGAGCAGTCCCTAACCTAAACTTTATTGCTCATTATTGGCAATGTCCACAAACTTGTTAGCTTTAGGTCATTAATGGCACAGGAGAAAAAAAATGCTATGAGGTACTAATTTGCATTATCTAGAACAATTCAGTATGTTACAGTAAGCTGTTTCTCTCTCTGTTTTCTGTCCAGCTCAGCTCCTTAGTTTCAGTCTCCCAACACCACACAGATGGGCTGTCTCTGAGCACATCTGCCAGACTGCCAAAATGTAAACACACTCAGCTGGTAGCAGATGTTTTCCAGGAAAGATCTCTACCAGTGGAGCTGTTCTGCTTTGGATTCTATGTTAGCCGATCTCCATGACTGGGCATAAGGTCATTGTGCTCAAATAGATCATTTGTCTCTCAGGTACAAAACAATAACAGGGTAAATTCAGGCTCAACTGTTTGATATTTACCACATGCATATATGTAGAAAAGCTTCTGGATGCTTTGCTTCTCAAGATTTTTCTTTTTGAAGATATGGGCCTTTCTTTCACTTTCAGATTTTATTTGTTGAGCTCTTCAAAGGTTAAAATATAAGCTTAGTAAAAGAAAAATAAGTGTACTCAATCCTTTTCTAAGGTCATTGCACAATTGTTAATGTTCTTGTGAGTTGTTATAGTAATTATCTATATTCATAGTTTTCAGTCCTACTTTTTATTAATATACTAAGAGTCCATTTATAAGGTAATTTTACTCAATGCTATAGCAGTTGCTGGTGGCAAGTCTCATGTGAATTTATAAACTCATTTAATTAATATGCATTTGCACATCTTGATGGTATATAAAAATCTAAAGATATATCATCTGATTGTTACATTTATTCAACACTCATTAACCGCCTACTGCTAAACACTCTACTAAACATGAGTAATACCTTTTTTATGTTTATCAATATTTAGATGGAAGAAACATACAAGAAAATAAGTAATCATATCCTTTAGTGATAAGCATTCTATTTCCACAGTACCCAGAGAGTTAAGGGAGCACTAAGGTGTGGCAGAGTCATAGGCTATGCTGAGTATGGTGTATAGCCAGGTGGCAAAATCAAGATAAACAATACTCCATTACACAAGAGACCCAAAGAAAAGAAGTTAGCTACATTTTTGTTTTAGTAAATCCAAAATTTAGGGATTGAGAAACTATCATGTGAAACAATCCCAAGTACCCAACAATCCCTGCTTATGGAAATGATGCAATTCCCGTCTCTGCTCCTGATCATGTTTCCCCAAGTGATGCTAGATTAAAATTGAAGTCCACCCTCAACTAAGCACTTACCATCAAGATCACATAACTTCAGGACTATTGAAATTATCCATTCATTACATAGGACCCACGACTTCTAATGATCTGTCTTCACATTTATTTTGTGCTCCCAGCTTGAAGGAATGCATCATAAAAGAAAATATCTTATACTTGTTTCCAAGTAATGACTTAAAAATGATTAATTTCTGTCACATCAATACATACTTCCAAATTATCATGATTTTTAAGACTGATTTGGGGATAAACCCAGAATTTGAAATTGCACTTGCCCATACTTTGCAAGATACAGAATGTGGACATTCTAATGTCATTTTGCATTCAATGGCCACTTACTCAATTTTGCCTCCTCTATAGGATCCCCCGTTAATGTAGTTATCTAAAATGTGGAGTTGTAGAATTTTTCTTCAGTCTTTAATTTCTTCTATTCTAAAATTTTACAAACTGGCAGATGCATGGACATAAAGAGAGAACAAAATTAAGAAATCTGTTTAGAGAAAAATGTGAATGTATTTATTATTTTCATAATTTAGGGTCTTTTTAAAACACTGCTTAAAGGGGCTTTATTAGAAATGATCTATTAGACTAATGATCCTGGGAAACTGAATTGAGGAACCAGCTTGCTACAGACTGTTTGCGTCACTCCAAAATACACATGGTGAAATCCAATCTGAAGTGATGGTATCAGGAGATGGGGTTTTGGGAGAATAATTAGGTCACGAGGATGGAGCACTCGAAATTGGAATCAGTGCCCTTATAAAGGAGAACCCAGAGAGTTCCCAAATACCCAAGTGAAGACATAGTAAGAAGTTTATGAACCAGGAATTAGGCCTTCACCAGATATTTAAATCTGTTGGTGCTTTGAATGCAGACTTCCAAGCTATCAGAACTGTAAGAAATCAATGTTCATGTATTATAAGCCACTTAGTCTATTTTACTTTGTTAGAGAAGACTAAACTAACAAAGAGATATGAAAAGCCTAACTAGGAAGGAGAGAAAGCCTATATAAAGATACGTTTTTTCAATTGGTTACTTCTGTGGCTAATAAGTGCTCAATATCTCTTGGATTATCTGAGGAAATATTTGATAACTATCTCAGGATTCATATGATATAAAGAGAAAATAATTACCCATCAGACTCCATACCCCCATGGAGACTTTCCCAATGTGTCATAAACACCGGCAACATTTGGATTGCACATGTGAATTCTTAGTTCCCACAAGAATCCCAAGCATATGCCAGAGAAGTACCCAGGTGGTATGCAAGAGAGCCAATTCTTGGCAGGCTTATCATGGGGTGATGTCTGCAAGTGTTTGTTGAATCAGTGACTGGAATGAGACAGGAGGCAGAGTAGAACTGATGCAGTACACAATGTGTTTAATATAGTTCTCAGTGCACCACCTGCATAGACTTGTGCTATGCAATTCTACTAATTCTAATCCATAACTAACACTCTAAATCGTTAGATGACTGCCAATGCTGCAGAAGAGTTTATGTCTATAGTTTAGTTTGGGAAGTAGAGTTCTATTTTTCATTCATCATCTCCTTTCTTAGAGACTGTTAACTTTAGTTAGTGTAGGTTTCTTGGCTAAATGTTAACCCAAATTTTCAAAAAGTTTGAACACTTAGTGTACTTGCATTTGGTGGCCTTTGCTTGCTACAATGGTCCAATAAGTTTAATTTCTGTCAATTAAAGCACCAAGAGTCACCCAGCAAAATTTCCAAGTCCCATTTATACTTTCTCTCTTCCCCATCATCTAACAAACAGTCCTAAATTTTTATTATGATCACTGTTAATTATTCCTGCCAACACTATCATATATAACTCTTCTTTGTCTATTGACCCAATTTAATGAGGTATTCATTCTAGCTTCACGTTCAGTGAGATCTTTATTGTATTTCCGCAGGAGACATGGTTGCATTAGAAATTAAGATTTGTAATTTAACACTGTCTAAATTTTGAGTACAGGAAACACACATTTCCAAAAGAATTGATAGGAACAATGAGAAAAGGATTCAATGGTACTTTAATACCTAAAATGTATATATCAATGCAAACAAAAGAAATAATAAAGCAATAAAAACAAATTTTTAAAAAATCTTAACATGTATTATTTGTATTCATAACAATAGAAAATACAGAACCCTTGATTTTTCATTATAATTTTACTATGTTTATATAATCAAATGATAAGTAGTTTATTATGTATGGCTTAGGGTCAGTTAAAGTAGAATCATATTTTAATTTTATCACTAATTTCTCTCTAAGCATGATATTTATGGACTACATTGATATTGATACATATTGCAGTATAAGAGTCATTTTCGCTGTAATGCATATTTGAAAATCTGTCTATTGGAACACTCAGACAAAATAATAATTTCCAGACAATATTCTGCCTCTAGCTTTCCAAATGCAAAACCGTGTTTCTCTGCATGTGTCAGGATATATTCCATGTGCACAACTGTATGTCTCAAGTTAAAAAGTTCTGTTAATTATATGTTGATCCTCCAGGTAAACATTTTTCCTACCCTAAACACTTAATTCCATTCACTAGAAAGGAAACAGAGCCTGTTAAGGAGAAATGCACTCAAGGTGACAAGGACTCTGTATTAAATAATAGCTTTTATAGATCGAAATGTAATTCTTCATTAACA
The DNA here is from genome assembly GCA_004363575.1 of Solenodon paradoxus. NCBI lineage: Eukaryota > Metazoa > Chordata > Mammalia > Eulipotyphla > Solenodontidae > Solenodon > Solenodon paradoxus. The sequence continues at coordinate 367,553 of RJWH01000074.1, forward strand.
ATTGCTTATTAACCCTTCAGGAACTTGTATCATTTTGTCTTTTTTTTTTTTTAAGGAAAGGTGCAGGCAAGAATGAAGGTGAGTAGGCAGGCAGGCAGGAAGAGAGAAGAGAAAAAAATGTTTTATTTTATTTTTATTTACTTATTCACACCGGCTGTCTCCCCTACACACACAAGGGACTCAACCCAGAGTTGGCCTGTGCTCCCTTGAAGGCAATCAACAAAAGCGCTACCCCACCAAAGACCACCTCTTTTTTCTCTTTAATCACATTTCTTGACATTTAAGCTTCATGCACCAAAGAGTATGTTTTATGTACAGTACATTTTTTTCAAAACCCTCTTTTTTCTATTCCCTCTAGTATGTTTGTTTTATTATCACTTATTTAAGTTTCTTATTTACTTGGTAAGACTATTTAACAGCATGGAGATGGAGACCGTATTCTATCAATTCAATCTGTTATGGCCAGAGTACCTTAGTCTGTACCCGGCACTTAGGAGATCTGTAATAATTTTAGCTGGATGATGTAGGGTAGTGTGAGAACACGACCCATGTACGAACTTGAAAGTGAGCTCAGTAACTGGTCAATTCTGAGCATGGATCTGAATGTAACAGATGGACTTTCTGGGATGATAACAGCCTCCACCTGCATTGACTGTACCCAAAATGTTCTGACCTGGAATTCTGCCGTCCTTGCTCACTTGACTGTTCTTTGTTCTTGTGCTTTTGGTTGTTTCTGCCCCCTCACTAGCTTCCCTCTGCTGATAACCCTCTAAAAGAGCTCCTCTCCCCCCCCAGTGGTGCAGAAGCATTCTGGAAGCATGTCAAATCTGTCAACATCAAACCCCGCTGTCCTGAGTACCATAAGGTCTACATCCTTCTGGCCTGTGTCTTCTCATGATTTCCTTGGACTGGCTACCCAGCAGTACATCACTCTGCCAGAATCTGAAAGTCTGCATAACAGATGAGATTGCTTTGTTTTGGAGGAAGAAGTTGTTCACATTGGTTGTTCTCCCAGTCAGAGTCATGAACCTGGGACCTTGGTATGTAAGTGAGACTGCTCCCAGGATTTATTAGATTGCTAGGCCACCAGGGCACACACAAGATGAGTTATTTAATCATTGTTTCATTGATTCTAAGGCACAATATTTTAATATTTTAACATTTCTAAAGTCAAATGATGTTTGCATTAATAGTGTGTATAGGTTAATTCAAAGGTTTGTTTCATTTTGTTTTAATTTCACCTAAAATAATGGAGAGTCTGCAATTAAGAATGTATTTGATTACAAAAAATGATGGTAATTAGTGATGAAGATGCTTGATGCTTAAAATTATCTTCTCACCATAGTGTTTGACATTTAATAAATGGCAAGACAATAATAGTGTAAAAGTGAGTTAATTCTTAACCACCAATTAGTGTTGACCAGATCCTTTCTGTCACATTTATATTCTTAAGAGTAGTTGCTTAATTATTTTTTCATAGGGAATTAGCTTTTTCTCATACCACAAATCACTACAACTCACAATTTGAAAATATCTTGTTGATGAGAATTCTGTTAATATGTTATTAACAAAGAAAATCTTGACAGTTTGAGAGGAATGTAAATAAGTTCTAGCCAGGCAATAAGTAAATTCTGTAGAGAATTTGATCACAAACATTTATCGTTTTCTCTCACAAATGATCAAAAATAAAAACACTACTACTATGCAAATAATTGTAAGAAGTAAAATTATTCTCCCAAATGAATGCATGTGCTTTAAAACAACTATCAAATTCTTAAAGAATGACTGTGTCCCTCCCACACAGGTTGTCTTTCACGTGAAAAATGTAACATTGGCCACCACCCTCAGTCCACAAACACTGTTTTGCTGTGCAAAAAGACAGTGTTTCACCATTTGTTAAAAACAAAATTCCTTCATTTACAATTATGAGTGAAAAAAAACAGAAACCATCTGTAACTTGATCCAAAATGGGTATCATTACAAGTAAAGCAGAGGTGCTGTGGACTCTTCTGAGGCAGAAAACTGCTTGCGTGTACCACTGTTGTGGCTGTGCCAGGGCACAGGAATCCCTGGCAATGCATTCCGCTAAAATCCAGACCTCCAGGGCTCAGTGAGCAGGATGCACTAGTCCCCTTGTTCTGCACTGTCGCTGCCAAGCAAGCACTCCCTCCCCTTGGTCTCCAAACTTTCCTGAAGATCAGACACCAGAGGTCCAGCAGCCCTGATTCTTACTCTGGAAAGAAAAGGTGGAAACAAGGATTACACACACACACACACACACAACCTCACAACACACACACACACCCTTCACCTTTTTTTTTTTATCTCAACCCTTTTGATCAGTCTATTGCATTAAAGAGTACTTCCTGAGATTTTTAAGATGATTATCAGTATGAGAAATACAGCTTGGTCTTTTGGGTCCAATTTAGACTTCATCTATTTGCTTTCACTGAAGTAGCCTTCACCAAATGTGCATGTGCACATAAGTTTTGACAGCGTGGACAAATATATGACAAAACACATTCAAACCAAATTCCTGACTTAGGGAGCATGCTGAAGTCCCAGGGATTAACCTTGCTCTGATCTCCTACTGCAAAGAATAACTGTCACATGAATCCTGATGCTAAAATAAAATGTATCTATCTAAATGATTATGTGGAATATAGAGTCGGAATCATCTGACAGCCGTAAAGTCATGCTCTGCAACATGTAACCACCCATGTACCACTATTCTTCTCCTTCACTCCAACTACTTTTTCTGCCTTACTATTTTTCTAGCAAATCCCTCCAGTTTCTGTCTCAGAATCTTTGCTCTGTTGTATCCTGCCCCTGGTGCACCCTCTAGCTCTGGGTGTCTCCTCTCCATAGCTCACTTTCTCTTTTTAATTCTTTTCTCCAATGGGCACATTCTCAATGAACCATTCCTAACTACATTATATTAAATTCATATGCATTTCCTTTTCCTGATTTATTTTTCCCCTAACACACAAAACTCTATCTAATATCTATACATCGCTTGCTTACTTATCATTATGTACTTTCCTTTACTAGAATGTTAGCTTTGAGAAGGCAAAAATCTTAAGTCTATTATTCATTGCCCAGTTCTCAGCATTTAAAACAGTGTCTGGCACATTCCAGATGTTAAAAAAAAAAATAACTTTTGAGGAAAATAAGTGCTTTAAAATATGTATATATGTTTTAAAGGAAGAAAGGATGAAGGAATGAAGGTGAGTAAGCAGGCAGGAAGAGAAAGGAGACAGAAACATCTTTATTTTATTGTTATTTAGTTATTCACATGGGTTTTTTTTCTCCCTGGACCTGGGACTCAAACCCAGGACTAAGTGGTTTGCTCCTTTGACAGTGATTAACTTAACTGCTGCTCTACCAGGGCATGCCTAAAAATATTTTAAGTCTCAGAGTTGAAAAATTAACCAGCACAGGTGTGCCCTGGTAGAGTAGTGGTTGGGCCAATCATCTCCAAAGAACAAGCCATATGCCTCTGGGTTCAAGTCCCAGGTCCAGGGAGAAAAATCCCGGGTGAACAACTAAATGAAAAAAAAAAAAAAGGATCCTTCCTCTTTCTGTCTCTTCCTACCTGCCTACTTGCTCGCCTTCATTCCTGCCTGCATCTTTTCTTAAAAAAAAATAAAGCTATCCAGTTCCAAATTTTGATAAATTTTATCTCAAAATTGGAAAATATCCTCTGTCTAATTCAACAAACTCATTATTTATGGTTAAAACATAATTTTATATACTGGAATTCAGTATAACTGAATATTTTTTAAATGTATCTGAGGCTGTAAATTAAAAAACTTGAGCTTATTCTTTACATTTTCATAAATTCCCCACGCCATAATCAAAAGTTAATTTCAAGAAGTCATTCATTCCCTTGTTAATTATTTTCATACAGCGTTATAAAATACCTCCTCTGATGCAGTCAGTAGGAAAACAAATACATGAATGAACTGAATAAAGCAAAAATACACTTTTAAGTTGCAAGCTTATATTAGTGGTGGTCAGAAGAGAAAGTGGAAGGGAGTGAGACAAGTTGGGTAAAAGAGGTCAATTATATGGTGGCTAGAGTTGGATTGTCCATGGGGAATGAAAGAAAGCATAAACAGATGTTAACTTATAATGACACATGCATGAAACTTATATAATGTTATAAACCAATGTTATTTCAATTAAAAAGTAAAAAAATAAAATGCTTCCTCTGTGTCAAACATTAACAGCCTCACCATAACCATAGTCAGTTTGGCTTTATCATAAATGACCTTATAAAATAAATATTATCAAACAGTAAATACAGGCTTTCTGATCTTCATTAGAGAATTTCACTTTGCAAATTAGACAGTTTGTTTACTTTAGGAGTATTTCTGTTTTCTTGTTTTACTGTCAGACATGTTTCATTAAGTATATCTAAGACAAAGGAGTCTTATAATATGTTTGGCAGTTCTATTAATGGACACAACAAAGATAAGCTTTTCAAATTAGGGGACCTTGTGCTGCATTTCACACCAACTTATACATGTACAAAAACCTGTGTCCTCAATGATTTGAGGTATATTTCTTTTCTAGATTTAACTTGTATTTTCTAGTGCTTAAGTTCTCACTGTGAAAGATCTTTAAATGTTTTCAACTAATATGGGGAAAAGTACATTTTTTCAATCAGATCCACTTATAAACCTAATTTTCATGGCAAAATTGAATTTAAGTTAAACTATGTCTTAGAATAGAAAAAAAAATAAAGAAGAAAATACAACCATTTATATTTCTTTGGTTTTCCAAGAAACCATTTCTTCAGCCAACACCTAGTTTCAGGGAGGCTCCAGCAGGTTTTGAGGGACCTGGGGAGCCTGCCAGTTTCAAGTGAGAGAAGAGCTTAAATTTAATCAATCTTGTTCAGCCATCCTTGGCTGGATGCTTAGTGGTTCTCTGAATCATTAAAGCAGGAAGGCAGGAGTAGGATAGGGAGCAGAATAGACTAGATAAGCCCTAGACAAGTATTCTATATGAACAATGTATTTGTTTCACCAATTTACAAAATCATTAAAATGTTAAGCAGCAAAATTTTCATTGAGATTTTAATTCAGGAGTAATAGATTTAAAAGCACTTACCCTAATCAGCTCTTCAAGCTTGCTTTTCCATTTGCACATGGAATTTTTTCATAGCAAGTTGACCGTGCAGTATTACATACATACAATGTAAAAGCTTCCATTTAAATGATCGAACACTAATTACTACCAGTTAGATTGAGATGCTGCTCAAGTTCAGGGATTTACAAAATCAGCGTGAGACTATTTATGGTCTTCAGAATACATGATGCAATAATGTTTTTTATTATCTATTGCTCTTGGAAAGCTGTTTCAGGAGCTATGTAGTTTGTGGAAGAAAATTCAGATTCTCCCACCTATTTCTAATTAAGATAAAAAGATTTCTTTGTAACATTGAGTGTATTTAGGCATAAAATTACAATCATTTTGACATTAAATTCTCATTACTGCATTTCCCCATTGTCTTCTTGTTACAGATATTTGTTGAAATGCTGAATGACAACAATCTTTCTTTAAATGCCATTCTCTTGTCTACTTTTCTTTTTCTTACCTTAGCTTTCATTACTCCCAGTGCCAACACCTGACCTCTTCTCTGTCATGAACTTGGAAATCCATACAAGAATGTGCTTAAAAAATAAATAAATAAAGTTTCCCACTGGTTTTTCTAAGATGAAAAACTAGGCATGCCCTGGTGACCCAGGCATTAAGTCTGCAGCTACAGCGCAGTCCACAGAAAACCCAAGGACATGGGTTCCTGGTTTAGGACTGGAGTCGGGGGGGACAACCAAAATGAACAACTAATTAAATAAATAAATCTTTCTTCCTCCTCTCCCTTCCTGTTGACCTGCTTGCTTTCTTCCTCTAGAGAAAAGAAAAAGAAAAAAGAAAGAAAGGAAAACAAAAGAAAGCAAAGACAAGAAACAACTGGTGACACACTGTGGTGGCCAAGCAAATAAGGCCACCAGACTTTATCCATGCACAACCCAAGGAACTAGGTTCAAGACCCGGCACCAGGGTAACAACCAAGATAAGTAAGTGAGTAAAATAAATACATATTTCTTTAAAAAATAAAGGAAACGATAAAAACACTCTCATCCTAAATATGATCTGAGAGCCCATCTCAGGTGTCATAAAACCACAATGACAGTAGGAAGAGGTATAGAGGTACGTGCATTACTGTGGTGTGAGGAGTCCTGGACACATTTCATGACTGCTCCTTGCAGTGTCTAGGAAACAGAGACCCAGTGGGAGAGACCCGCACCACCTCTGACCTGCACTTCACGCAAGTCCTGGAGTCTGTAAATGTTGCAAAGGATCTCCTGAGTGGCTGAGGCAACTTCTTAATCACGTCCTGAGAAAGGCTCCTTTCTCCTGCATACAATGCTCTCTGAACTCTTCTGCTCTTTGAGCTCCTTAAAAGCTGATTCCTGTAACCTTGAACAATGGAGCCTAAAAGGAGGCATGCTGATTTCATTGTCTCTTTTGAGAGTCCCTTCTGAAGGAAGGCAGTTCACAATATCATTTGTAGCTCCCTCTAGGTCCATACTGCAAGGTCAGCACTGCAACCCAGTCCTACGCAGGAGACATGAGAAAAAGATAAGAATATTTGACTTCAAAGCCCTCGGCGATTTTCATTAAAAGATAAATCTACCTCAATCTATTTTGAGACTGAGTTTTTATAACACAGTAATGAAAGGGGCAGTGTGGAAAAGACTTCATTTCATCTAGACATTTTTCCTACGGCTTGTTCTCAGTCTATAAATGCAGTTAGCAAGTCTAAAGGCAATTGGAAAGCGTGTAGCATGTGAGAGTTTTTCAATCAGTTGAAATATTGCTCAATCAAGTTAGAAAATTCAAGATCTGACTTTCCTAGAGAGATTCTATGTTCATTTCTGAGAAGACAGAAAAAGTCGACATAACTTTCCATCTGCATCTCTTCGTGTGAAGTGACAACATGATCAAGGGCTACATTGTGTAAAGACAATAAATGGCAGAATGCCACCTACCATTTTAAAGCTATATTTCAGTGCACCTAAGAGTCTGAGAGGTCTCGTATAGGTGATTCAGTGAGGAAAACCTACTTTCAATAGGCGGTTTCACCAAGCACACTGCTGAGCCATGCTTTAGGGGGAGCGAGTTCTTGAAGGTCTTCTGATGTAGAGTCGCGTCAAAAGGATATAATAGTGTGGGAAGGATGTGATTCTGATGGGATAATCAACAGACCACACATTTTCTGAATGCCATTATAACCCGACAACATTTGAAAATTAATTTGCTTCTAACATTTTAAAAGATTTTATATATTATTTGAATTGCGATTAAAATTAATGTACAATGGAATATCAGATCCAACTAAAGAAATACTTGTATCATACTGGTAACAATAAATACTAAAATACAGATCAAATCAAAGGTAATAATTGTCATTCAAGGGTAAGGGAGTTTGCCTTTTCTGTCTCACATAATTTGATTTTCCATAAATTTTGAATTATTTCTTCCTTCTACCTTTCTTTATCACTGCTCCAGTGTTGAAAAGGCAAAGGACATAGTGTCACACACCATTTTTTTCAGTAAGCCTTTGTTAAGGATTAAGCAATAAGTCTATTATAACATTATTATAAAAGGAGAGATTTTCTCTGTTTTAGTTCACCTGGATCTTATGACTCAGGCATTGGAAAAGAACCTTCAAGCCCTTCTCTTAAAGTCATGACAGGAAGTCAGGTCACCCCCAGCAGAACACTAAATGGCAGGCACAGACTAAACCAAATATGAAGCTAATAACAAACTTTAAAACTTTGAGTATGTAGTACCCCATCCCCTCTGTGGTGGCACAGTAACTAAGTCATAGGCTAAGAAAGCTGTGGAATGGGGTTTGTGATCTGCTCTGGGGGTGGGGGTGTGGCAAGAAAATTAATACGTGTAAGTCTTTCTTTGCATTGATCTTTGAATTGAGAAGACACAAAATTAGAGGGCTTTATTCATTTTTATCAGCCTTTTAAAAATTAAATTTAATACTTTTAGAAGTGGTTTCGATTTACAAAATAATATAACTACTTATGTGCAGGTTCCCCATTCTTTGTTATATAACAGCACATCCAGCCCACTACCAAATGATCAAAAGTCATTGACCATTGCTCACCACCCCTTGCTCTCACCCCATCACTCCTTGATAACCTCAATTCTATTGTCAATGTCCAAAGGTTGGTTTTATTTCAATTATTCCTTTCATATTTTTTTTAATCAGCCTTCTCTAAGGCTGATATCATGGAATGGCTTCCCTGCATTATAAATATTTTATGGTTTCTGGTCTTAAATTCAAGGCTCTAACCCATTTTGAAGCAAATTTTGTGTTAGAGCAGAGAAGATTCATTCTTTTGCTAGTGACTGTCCCATTTACACAACATGATTTGTTGAAAAGGCTTTCCTTTATCCACTATATGCTCTTGTATGATTTTTCATAAATTAACTGACTGTGTATGTGTGAATCTATTTCTGGTGACTGAGTTCTATTCCACTCATCTGTGTATTTACTTTTTATTCCAGTGCTATACAGCTTTGATCATTATCACTTTGTCCTATAGCTCAAGATGTGGGAATGTGATACCTCCACTTTTGTTTTTTCATGGTCGTTTTGGCTATTCAGTGTCTTTTGTTATTCCATGCAATCTTTAAAATATTTTTGGTCTATTTTCTTGAAATTTGTTGTGGGATCCAGTGGAATTTTGATGGGGATTGCATTAAACCAGTATACTGCTTTAGGTAAAATGGCCATTTAAGTAATGTCAGTTCTTCCCAGTCATGAGAACAGAATATCATTCCATCTTTTTGTATCATCCACTGTTTCCTTTAAGAAAGTCTTATAGTTAATTTTTTAAATCAAATGTTAATATTGGATTTTTTGATTATTAACCACATACAGCATGAACTAAACAGAGTTGAGTTATAATCCTCATCTCTGCTTCAGAGCTCTGGCTGTCTCGTTGTAGGTAATCTCCTCTAATCCTATGATTTCAGTGGCCTCTTCAACATATTTAAGCTGATCTTTCAGTCTCCTCACCAGCAAACTCATACTGACAACTATATATTTGCAAGTATAGATTACTTAAACATTTCCTTCTCCCACCATTTCTACTTGCTTTCTTCTTCTGATGTTTCCTATCTTAGCAAATGGTATCATTTTCCTCCCCAAATGTAGTCATCTACTTTTTAATTTTACTAAAGCTAAAATGTTGGCATCTACAAATAACCAACTATTTTTTAATTATAACTCTAAGTATCTCTTGAATACACAGATTTCTCTCCAGTCTCTCTTCACTATAATAGTGTGAGACGCTCGAATCTTTCACTTGGACAACTGTCAGATCCTTTATGCTGGTCCCTCTAGCCCTGTGTTTCATTCTCACAAAAACAGATTCAAATACAAAGCAGATTCTACGCAAATCTTGTTTGCAATACCAACAACTTGCTAAAAATTCAGGACTGATTGACGGGTCTTGCGAAAGCCTCTTTTATCAGGTCTCATTTACCTTTCCTATCTCTCTCCCTTCTCACCCTTTGAAATTCATATACAAATTTCTATGATTAATTTCTAAACAGAATCAAACTCACTCTATCACCAGATATTATTTACCCTTTCTTTGCTCTACCCTATCTCTTTAGTTTGACAGATTCTTACTTACTACTCAAATCTAAATTTAATTTATCTCAAAGATTACAGATGACTTATGTACATACAAAGAAATGCTCTGCATCACTTATCAACAAGAAAATGTAAATCAAAACCACAATGAGATATCAACTCACACTGAGAAAATGACCTTCATCAAAATTACCAGAAAAAGCAAGTGTTGGAGAGGGTGTGAAGAGGAATTCTTTTATATTGTTGGTGGGAATATAAACTAGCACAGTCTCTATGAAAAACAGTATGCAGTTTCTTCAAAAAAAAATGAAAGTGGAACCACCATTTGATCCAATAATTCCACTTCTAGATATAATTCCAAATAACAGGAAAAACTGATTAGAGAAGATGTCTGCACCCCTATGTTCATAGCAGCACAATTCACAAGAACCAAGATACAGACTCAGGCTAAATACCCATCCACAAATGACTGGATAAAGATGTGTTATTTATGCTTGATGAAATTCTACTCAGATATTAAAAACATGAAATCATGTCTTTTGTGACAACATGGGTAGAATTTGAGTGATAAACTATGTGGAATAAACTGATAAGATGAATAAAAATAGATCCTTTTGCTCATATGTGAATATAAACAAACAAAATTAGCAAACCAATACAGCCCAATAATATTCTCAGGAGTCTAATAGGCAGGGATGGAAGAGGAGGAAAGCAACCTGGAGTTAAAGGAGTAAAAAAACCGAGAGTGGTGGCAGTCACTAAAATTCTGATGGAGGGTGCATTGTGATGCACTGTGACTCAGGTGTGAATCTATTCTCCTGAATCTTACATAATGTTGTAAACTAGTGTAACAATAATAACAATGAAAAAAACCTCAGTTTAAATATCATTCTCCCTGGTGTGGTTTCCATCCTTTCTTAGCATACATGATAAACCTTTAGGGGTTTTTGAACTAAAGATAGGCAATTATCATAAAATTCACTTATTGCATGTGGAAACTATACCCAAATAAAACTTGAAAATCATCTCTAAGTCATTTTTTAAGGTAGTATGCACATCCTAATTTTTTTCGCTGACTGGATGTTTATTCTATGCTATGTATACTGCTAAGGAATTTACATAAATACCTTTATTTAGTCTGTAATAGCCTGTAGTACTCAAAACTCATTTTAAAGAGAGGGAATCTGGGACTCCATTAGTAGAGGAAAACAGGAACTCAGTGGCAGGAAATGTGACTTGTAAGTTCACAGGAGTTCAACAGGTAGCTGTGCTCATCAGCAGACTTCGTATTTTTAAATAGTTTTATTATTTCTTTGTTTACATTACTGTAAGCATTTTAGAAAAGTGAATTTCACACCATACCTGCCACCAGAGTTCTAGTTCCCTTTACCATCACCTAGTTCCTTCTTTCATTCTCCCCTTTCACCACCACCCCCAATCACTGCCAAAACCACAGTTTTGTGTCCTGTGAATTTTCAAATGTCCTCATTTACAAAGTAGTCTCAAAGCAGGCAAGGACAGTATTTGGGCTGTAAAAGTTAGAGGTCAATCAGAGAGAGGAAAAGCTGTAGGATGCTGAATCTGCATAAGATTAAAGATGATGGTCTATGCCGTTAAGTAGGCTACCAGGAACCCAGAGTGGGTTCTGATCCCTGAGGTAGAGTCATGTTTCCCCCTCTATTTTTATTAATGGTGCAGATTACATAATAGCCTTTTACTCCAGATTCCTTTTACCATAGGAGTTTAGCAATTTCTCTACAATACTAGAGTGACTCAGGCATTAATTATGTGGCTGGCATTATTCTGTGGGATCCCAACAGTTCCCAGGATCTACTCACTTTCACCTCCTTCCTGACACTCATTTTCTATCAAAAAAGGTCTCTTCTGTATCATCCCTCCCCAGTAACAACAAAATAAAGCCTAATAGAAAAACAAAAACACAGATAACACTCATGTATTACCAAATTACTGACAACTCCCAGCAAACACTACTGAAGACTAGGTATCGTTTGTATCTGAAGACAGGAAGTTTTAACTGAATTTCCTTTCAAGGTGGTTTTGCAAAAGCAGCTGATCTTAGCAACAAAGGAGAACCATCTGTTTGAGGCACTGAAGGGGAACGAGTTAGAGCTATAGTCCAGAGAACAGGTTTTGATTGCAGAACCTTATTCTCTTGATGACCTAGAAGAATCATAATCAACAAAATCTAATAAAAAGTGGCAGATGCCTTAGATTGCCACAACCCGAAACTCTTAATAAGTTCAAGCCTCACTTCAGTCAGAGCTGGCCAATCAGTAAATACCCTACCCTCAACTTCCTCATTCCTACATCTTTTAAAATTTTGCCCTGACCCCAAGTCAGTAAGACTGATTTAAGAAGTTTTGCCTCCTTTCTACATGCCAGTTTAAACTTGCAATAAACCACTTCTTTTCTCAAAACTCTATGCCCTACTATTTGCTTTATGTATGTCAGCAAGAAGACCCCTTTCTGGTACTAGCACATCTCACAAACTCACTAATCAATTAGGATTCATTAAGAATCAATACACATGGCCTAGATGGGCCATTCTGGATAAGTTGAGTAATAAAACAGACTGATAGCATAGGTTTACAATGAGGTTTGGACATACTGATGATTGTGATTATGATTATTGAAACATTTAATCTTGAAACATGGATTGTTTGGCCACTGAGGACATGCTGAACTCTCTAGACAGATTCCAAATTTCAGGAATATCAATTATTTGGAACTCATTTGTACCTGCTGCTTGAACGTAGCAACTAGATTGGCCCCTTCTGTTCTGTCCCACCTGCCCACTAGCAGTGAGTTAAGTTCAGGTCATTCAGAATATCCAACAGACCACATTATACCTTCATGTTTTCCTCAGACTTAACAGTTATTTTATTGAGCATTTGAGTCACTGAACCCAGTATCTACCTTCTATTATCACATGAAAGTTATGCTTGCTATCTTACAAATATTAATCTTTTAATCACATCGTAGCTCAGACTGTAAATTTCTATTATGTGTCCTATCAAACACACAGTACATTTTGAACTTTATATAATATTTTAAAGGATGTATAAAATTTGACTACACCGCTGGGTATTTTATAGGGACATTTTTTGAAAGAATGTGATCTTACAAATCCTGAGTTATGTGACTGAATACTACAAATTCTAAGAACTGGATTCATAAAGTCATATCTTATGAAGATTATTAAGTGTTAAAAAAACATATAGCATAGTTAGAATTTATTAATAATTAAGATCTGTCAAACAAATGTAGTTATAACAGACTGGTATTTATTTGTTAAATCTTATATGTCAGCACCATAATCCTAGGTCCTCATGTTGAACCAAGTATATAATAGACACAAATATTTATTAAGTTAATGAACAAATCAATTATTTCTCTCTGACGGAGTTTATACTCCAGATGGAAATATGAAATTCTAGAATCATAAGAGAAATAAGGATACTTCACTAACATACTAGAGAAAAGATTAACATTGAGGAAGATGGCATTGTAAATAATGCTGAATTTCAGGTCACAAACCATATTTCAAAGTCCTGCAACCAACTAGTCAAGTGACTTTGGGTCCATTGTTTCTCTTCTTGATCTTTCAATTGCACATTTATCAAATGGGCATAATCAAAACACATATCTTGCCATCACATTGTTACTTTAAAAGCTAAATTATTATCCTTTTAATTTCATCATTATATATATATTAGTTTGGGATATTATAAATGTTCTACTTAAGTCAAGATCAGCATCTCTGCTTCCAAATTGTATTCTATAGCCAAGGAGACATCAAATGACTTGTTATATTTGTTCCAGTAAATCAGAAACAAAGTGGTTCTATCATTTTATATGAATTGTATTTGTCTAAGAGAAGATTTTTATTTCAGTATACTTTTCCAATTTATTTTAAATAAATTATAGAAAGAAAAAAAATGCGATTTCGAAAGCATAAACACATGCAGAAATTCTTTCCAAACTTACTAAAGTTATTTTTCTCTCTCTTATTTCACTGCCAACATAGGATTCAATAAAGAAGACAGTTATTTCAGTTATTTTTGTATTCCAGTGTTATATGAATCAGAATAGGCACTTCTTTCAGTATTTCCTTTAAGGATATTCTTTCTCTCTCTTTCTCTCATGCATAAGCGTATATATAAGCATGTAGATATACATGATTTGCTTATATATACCTATATGTCTATATAATACTTGTAAATAATATAAAATCATATGCAAACAGGAGGTTTTCTTTAAAAAAAATTATTTAAGCCGTAGGGTAGAGTTATGGTAGGGAAACATCTGTACTTCATCTGTAATTTAACTAGGCCTTTGCACCTGTAAAAAAAAGAAAGAAAGAAAGAAAAAAAAGAGCTAACATAGTTATGAAAGTGAAAAAAAGAAGTCATATGAGTTCATCTAGTTTCCTTGTCTCCATGTTTATCTCTGAATGAATTGTTGCCTAATGGGAAAAGGAAAAAAAAAAGAAAGAAAAAAAAAAAAAAGATGCTACCCCGGAAAATTTTTTGTAGTGTTTTAGATGAGCAAAAGCTCAGTTTTAAGTAAGAATTAGCTTTAACTTAAGAAAATGTTCTAAACAGTAAGCATGTTCATACTCAAATGCATTTGAAAGCAAATATAAAATTTTCAGACTTCAGGTCCCTTGACCTCTATCTACCTCAGCCCTCAATGTCACTCTGCATGCTTCAGGGGAGTGATCACAGTAGAGACGCAACTTAATTCAGTTAGAGCCTGTTGATTGGAATGAGAAGGCAAGTACTCAACTCCTAGATCTAGCACTATTTCCTTCAATACCCATCATTCTGAAAATTTCAAAATTAATCAATAAATAATCATTTTTTTTGTGTGTTACAAAAAAGGAACACTTTTTATAATTGGATTTTCTTAAATCACCTTCATTTTAAAGTCTGTTAATCCTCCTGCCAACTAATTTCTTTGAAACTCAATAATTTAAAATTATACTATTTTTCTTAGATACATCTTTTTTCCCCCAATCTTTTTTCCTTGCAAACTACCATCCTGAACCCTCACCAAACCACCAGACTCACCCTTTAAAATATGATTCGCTGTGACCTATATACTGTTCTCAGAAACTTCTCTCACAAAGAGCAGACCACAGCATTCAAAACTACATATATTTCAGATGATCTTCCTTTTTGTGGTAAAATGTTTGAATATTGATTTCTAACATTTTCTTACAAGCACAGAAGAAACCTTTTTTATCATCATGGTACAGATTACTTTCTGTCAACAGTAGAATAGTCACTAGACTAGAATTTGAGGAATCTTAATCCCCTCCCTTCACCCCAGCTCAGGCTCAGAAGCCTAAACTGACAGTGCCTGGCCAGTAAGCTGTGAGAACAGAAATGAATTGCCTAACACATTTCATCAAAGTCACTTCAAGAAAAGATCTGATCAGTGTCAGTATAGTTCAAGGTTGGGTCTGATAATTTTACACAGTTCTCCAATTTTCTCTCCAGAAAGTTTGTATTATTTAAACTCTATGAGCTGTAAAGTGTGGGAAAAATAAGAATACATATATATGCATATATACATTTCATACAGATGCAATAAATGTAGAAGTGCCAGCACCCTCCACGAGGTGACACTAGCATTAACAAATTCTAAAACAGTCTAGACATCTTTGTAAATGATGGAGCTGCAAAGGGTAATGAGGAGAAGGTATGACTGTTACAGCATGTCTTTAAGTTTGACTCAGGCAAGCAGGCATATGGCCCACTGTATGACCCTTGGGATGCCTCTCAGCACCAGACTGACTGCGATGGCAGGTGAAAATGGCCCTTTTGGCTAAACAATATTACTGCAATGCTTTGGTGAAAATAAACTTTCCAAATCACTTCGGGAAAGTCTAATTCCATCCTGATCAAATTTTACAGGTCTGTGATTCAAATTATTCCACGTTGTCGGCTGCAAGACTTCATCAGGAATGAATTTGTTCTGCTTGGAATCCTAAGTTAGTATTCGAGAAAGACCTCAGTGATTAGCCAAATCAAAACCTTTCAGCAGCAGCAGCAGCAGCAGCCACATTCAGACTGAATCTCTGCAGTTGACTGTTCTAAAAACACTATCTTCTCCTTAATCAAGGGCTAAAACACATGATTTTTTTTCATTTTCAGTAAATAATTGAACCGTGAGCAAAATGCAGAATGTGCAGGAGTTAAGAGCCACATTCCACCTTCTCCAGGAGAGCAAGTGTACCTCCTCTCCAATCCACTCCTATAAACAGGCTGGGTCCTCTCAACCAAGCTGGGTACTCTGAATAGTAGAAGTGAAGCTTTTAGAACCCCTTTATCAAAGGAAGCAGTTGAACCCTGGCAACTCAAATTTGTGTGAAAAATCCCAAAAGGAGCACACCAGGGAAGTTTCTGAGCCACCAAACAAAGAAACTTCTGCCCCACTTAGCGTCAAATCTGCATTAGGTTAATTGCCTTGCTTACTGTAGGACACTTATTTCTTAATCCTCCAAGAGCAGTGGCTTCCCCTCCACTATGTAAAATATCGGTCATGTTTCCCTAGATCTTGATAAAGATTCCACATGTCATATTGTGGTTTCCTTATCCTTTTTTTTTTTTTTTTTAAAGCTCATTGACTGGCATCTCTCCTAGCGTAAGCATGCATATAAGTAGAAAATTCAGATTTCTTGTTTCATGCATGGTTAGCTGTTTATTGTTATCATTTGCTGGTTGGCTAAGCTGTCTGATGACTTCAGAAGGCACGTAAGTACCTCCAGTTTACAGCTGAGTACCTTGGCTGGCATGCAGCAGTGTTGGATGTGAGCTTATTTGGAAGTCTGATGTTTGTTCAGTTTCATGAGGCTCTTACTTCTGCTTCAAAAACCACAATTAATCAAGATATCAGACAAGTCCCAGAATTGCTTTAAAACATCTAGTCTCCCAGAATCACCTGCCCATCCTCTTGCCACCAAAGACAGTGTTATTTGTTAATATTGTAGAAGATGCATTTTGGTTACGATTTCTGTGCAGCTCTACTCATAACTGATATTATTTCCTGAAACATTCACATTCTTTGCTTAATCCTTTCTCTGACAGCTGTCATCTAACTAGAGACCAAAGGTGAAGACTTTGTTCATGAGAATAATAATAACAGTTAAAAAGTGCTGTTTTCCAATTTTCCTTATTTAATCTTTATAGCAACCATGACAGAGAGGTGCATCTATCTTATTTTATAAATGAGAAAGAAAACACAAAGAGGTCAAAATATAACTGGGATGAGTACAATATTATTAGCAGATATTTTTCCTCTTGTCATTTCCAACTTAATCTTTCAAAACAAGTTGTGTTTTCATTATTGTAGAACGGGATATCAGGGGAAAACTATTATCTCTGTCCTTTTTGTACCTGAAAAAATAAGTTTAGTAATGTTGTGCTGGAGGAAACATTGTAAGTTGTATTCATTAGGGAAAAATATAAAAAATGAGGAAAAGGAGGTTGCCTACCCTACAGACTTGACAAAATTTTGCTTGATCCAGTGTTTATGTATATGTAGTAGAGTGAGACATGGAGAAAAAAAGATAATGAGGAAGCTGGATTGAGGATCTTTCTTCCTATAAAAAGCCTCAGGATTTTTCCACTGGCAACAATACAGTGCTTTACATGGGACCAGGTACAGCCTCGGTGAGATTCCTTCATGAGAGGTACCAGACGAAAATTATTCTGAAAGTTAAAAATGAATGAGTAAATGAATGCTTCCTTGTAAAGAAGACATATGTTACATGTTCATTGCTTATTTGTGGAACTAGTAACGATGATTTGGAAGAAAGTAAATCTTATCAAGCAATATTGAGTTTGTAGTAATAGCAGGATATCTAAGATGATATGTCTATAAAACAAATTTGAAATTTACTACCAAGAATTAGGAGGGGAATTATGGGAATTTAGGGACATAATTTAAAAGTTAAAGATGTGATAGCTAAAGCCATGAAAAGCACTTTTTTAGGGTTCTTTTTATTTTCTCTTCAGAGATGATAATTATTCTTAAGTTTGTTTCTCATGATACCTGGTATTTCTTAAAGAGTTTCTTTGTTTTCTTCTCAGTCTTGCTTCTGCTTTTCCATTTTTTTGCCTTCAGTTTATGAGATTTGTTCCTCTGAAAAATTGAGACTGTTTACAGAAATTTCCATGTTTATCTTCAGGTTATTGACTAAGCTTTTCATATCTGCTTAGGTTTTCTTAATAGACTCAATCTATTGCATCTTTTCTGGGGTCTCAGATTTGCCTTTGGATAATTAATTGTATGTCCTACAGATCATTAAACTTTTATACAACTATTAGTTTAAATTATTCATCTGTTAAATTGTCCAAGTCAGTGTCACCTGATTTATTCTCTGGGAAGCTCCTAATACCTTCTTTTTGAGCTATTCATGTTTTGTTTGGGGAAATTTAGATTTTGGCATGTCTTGCCTTCTTTATATTTGACACTGAGATTTTATTTTTCTGTCTCTTTAAATTCCTAAGTGATGGCAGTTGTGGGTAGCTGTGGGTAGTGTGGCAGGTGTGGACTTTGTGGTATCACTGGGCATGCTGTTCCACTTTGGTGAGCTAGGTTGCTCTGCTCAGCAGTCACTGATGCAGAGGTAGGTATGGCCCCTGGGTTCAGAAACCTCTGGATCACTCAGGACACCTGGCTGCTCTTGAG
Organism: Solenodon paradoxus; assembly: GCA_004363575.1. NCBI lineage: Eukaryota > Metazoa > Chordata > Mammalia > Eulipotyphla > Solenodontidae > Solenodon > Solenodon paradoxus. The sequence continues at coordinate 385,968 of RJWH01000074.1, forward strand.
TTGATTGGTAAAGGTGGGGCTACTCACTCTTGATTCTCAACCCAGGACTCACCTGACAGTATTCGTGGGGTTTAGGGACACTCCTGGACTGAAGAGATTGCAGGCTGGTCTGAAAAGTCATTTAATTTAAGCAGAAGTCATCTTTCAGTTCTTTTTATATTCCCAATTAACAAACAATACCTAGTTTTGGATTTATGGGACAAATACATGAAAAGAATGGATAGAGAGAAAAAGGAAAAAAAAAGTTAGATATGTAGGGAGAAGACCCTGGAGCATAATCTGACAAGAAATTAAAATCTTTCAAAAGGATTGAAATTTCCTTAAATAAAAGACTGATTTTTAATGGGAAGGTACAAATTATTATATAGGTTTCAAAGCTACCTGTATATTAACATCACTTGGTGAACTTAAAAAAAATGAAAATAAAAAAGAATGTCTGGTGAGACCTCTTAAATCTAAATCTCTCACAGTGGGATGCCACAACCCGCATGGCTTATCAACAGGGTCTCTGAGAGGAGACTACAGGAGCCTAAGGGAAAAAAAAGACAGACATACATTTAGAACAGCAGGGGCCTGTTGAGTCAATTCTCTCCTCTTCAAGACAGTGACCCCGAGTCTGGCTCCTTGATTTAATTTATAGGGCTGGATTACAAGTGAGGCAGTAGGAATAAAACAAAGAAGGACTTGTAGGCATAGGCTGTTCCCCTGCTATAGGGAACAGTTGAAGGTACAGCAACATTGAAAGTCGAGGCTCATTTTGCAGTTTGCCATTTATCTAGTTCTTGCTCCGCTGACTGTGAGAAATTCTGCCTTGGGAAACTTTGCAGAAGTGGCCAGAAGGCAATTCGCTCCCTACAGTGGGATACAAATAATGACTTTTCAAAACACAGTTTCTTATGTAATTCTAAATTTCAGCCAGAGTCAAGAACCACTGGATTAAATAATCCTAATGATTTCTTAATTCACAAACATTCCAATTTCTGGCAAATACGCAAATACTCACTAAATACATGTGTGTGTGTATGTATGTGTCTATGTATAGATGTATGTGTGTATATGTTTGTGTGTGTGTGTGTGTGTGTGTGTGTGTGTGTGTGTATCTTAAAGGAACATGCAGGCAGGAATGACGTCTAACAGAGACAGGCAGGCAAGAAGACAGAGGAAGAAGAAGCATTTATTCTTTTTGTTTATTATTTGATTGTTCTTGGCTGTTTCCCTCTGCCCTGCGTTTCAAACCTGAGTCCTTGGGGTGTGTGTGTACTCTGTCTAATGACTTTATCTTCTAGGACACCCGGGCACACCAAAAAGAATATTTTGCCTTGATTTTCCCACACTTCTCAGTCATACCTCATTTAAAAGCATCATTATCTAAAGTCATGTTTAACCCTCACTTCTCCTTCACTGCCTACATCTCACCAGAGCAGATACTACTGATGTTTTCTCACAATTTATTCCTTACTTGGTATGTTCTTTGCCACAGATGTGCTTAACCTCTACACTTTCTCTTGCAACAATGTTACTTTGTAAAATGAAATTTTCAACTTGAAATTCTTGCTTCTGCAATCTATTAGTCTAATTGCTATTTAACTTACTTTCCCAAACACAAGTCAGATTGTGCCACTACGTAGTAACATTTTGTGAATTCCTGTTACTTAGAGCATAAAGTCCAAACAACTTGGGCTTGCTTACAACATCCTACATCAATGAATTCCAATCCCACATTCCAGCCTCAACTTCTGCTCGTTATAGTTCTACATGTTCTAACCTCCAGAATACTCCATGTTCAAGTTTCACCATTATTTGTTAACTCATCTTTGTCTCCAAATTTCAAATTTTCCTTTACCTAAAGGAAAAATTTGTTCAAAAATCACTTTGCTTCTCCAGTCAGAATTAATTCTTGCTTTTGTTCTATTCTCTTGTCATGCAGTATCTACATTACAGCACTTAATACATTATGTCTTACTTTATGTTTAATTGCTTTAAATTTCTTTCTCCTACACTATATTGTGATTCCTCAGAGGCCAGCTGTCAAGTCTTCTTATTTTTATATCCTACATATCATCTGTATCGTGTTTTACAGTGAGTGCTTAATACAGTCCTATTGCTTTGCCTTTAACTGAATTGAATAGAATTATGAAGTAAAGTTATTTTATATAAAAATTAAAAACTATGCCCTAGAAACTTAGTAAACACTTTTCATAGCAGTCATGTTTGAACTCTAATACAAATAACATTGTTCAGTTTCCATTTTAAACATTTGTTGCTGCTTTGGACTGACTTATAAGAAGATCGAATTAAAAATTCTGATTTTTTATTATTTGACCTTATTTATCTGTCAGACAGGAAAAATTAGAATATAATCCTGAGAGAAAGGATAGTTCATCTAACAAAATTGCCTTAGTTCTTTTGGGATTTAAGGTAAATTGTGTATGTGAAGTAATCGTTTTGAATTTAGACCCTCTCTTTGTTAGCTAATGGATTTTTCTTTCTATTTAATAATTATGGTAAAGACTTTCTGAATAACCGTGGGTTTTAAAAAACTTTTTAAAATGACAGCTCTTAACGTTAGCCTTTCTTCTCCTTCTCACCCTTTAAAAATAAAATGAAAGTCAAAATTACTGCCATTGTATCGCCCAGGTTGTACTTTGCAGTAAAAAATATTCTACCAGAAAAAATGGTGAATAACTTTCTTAGCCACATGCCGTCTGCTTAACTAATGACCCAGTTAGAAGAGCCTAATCAGTTCTTGCTTCCCTAGGCATGTAGGTGATATACGGCACAGATGAAAACTATAGTTTTAGCATTCATTCTTTACTTTCCCAATGATTTACAGAAAATCATCTTTCTAACTTGTCTGCAAAAATACTTTAATAATGATGTTTCTAAATTCAAATCATACTATAAGAAAAACCCAAACGTTTAATAATTTCCTCTCTGTATTAGAATTTCTTTTCTGGATTATTGGTTTCTCTGTTAGTTTGTCCAAGGACAAAAATGCTGTTTGAATATAATTACTGGAGAGAGACTTAGAGTTATTGCCTGTGAACCAGTACCTTTATTTGTGAATCAAAAATTCAGACAAATTCTGTCATTTTAAAACAGAGAATATGTTTTTAATGGGAGTTATAACTGACAACGGGAAATCATACAGGGTTTTTGGTGTGAGTAGATGAGAGCAATCTTGGAAAGCAGTATCTTCTGCCCATAAGAGCATTACTTTTTCTGCAGCTATATGCTGCAAATAAGATGATAAAAAGGCTATATTAACCATGATATTTGCTCATAGACCTAGTTACATAAATGTCTAAATGTTTTGTATTAAACCAAATAACGTAATATCCATCAAATGTCTGTGTTTTAGGGTAAAGGGGATTATTTGTTGTATGCTTGTCCATTACTGCTCTCAGAAACTACAAAATAAAAGTTGTACCAAGAGCATTTTTACTAGTTCAGACTCCGCTCACATATTTGTCTTTGCTGTATATTGACTTATTTCTGAATGAAATAATTCATTATCTTCATCTTTATCTCATCAAAGAATCCCTTCATGATTATCCTAATGTAAAATTTCACCCTTTCACTATTAAATTACCCTTCCTTTATTTTTCTTCCTATCATATCATTTACTGACATTATATTATACATATAAAAATTATTTGTTGACCTACTCCCTTCAGTTGTGCATTTGTATTTGCACACCACACCCGGACACTGGCCTGCACTGTAGCATATGCACCCTGAGAGACATCCTGTAGTCTCAGAAGGATAGAATGAAGTCAGATTTACTTAGATGATTGAACTCCCTCTGTCACTGATCTTTATTGTCATACACTCTGTACCTAATCCTCCCTCTGTGTACTGCCCCCGGTTTTGCACCCATAAGCTCACCAGGAATTTTGCAACCATAGGAAAGCAGTCCTGAGAAAGAACAAGCTAGAAGCACCATATTTCCTAATTTTAAACCATGCAACAAAGTTATGGAGATCGGAATAGAATACTACTATTATAAAAATATACACATAGATCAGTGGAAAAGATATATCCCAAAATAAACCTTCTCATATATAAATAACTAATATTTGAAACAGGAGTCAAGAATACTGAAGAAAGGACAGTCTCTGCTGTAAATGGTTCTGGAGAAACTGGATGACTATGTGTAAAAAAATGAAAAAGAACCCCTGTCTTACTTATACCACTCACCAAAATTAACTCTAGATTGATTAAAGACTTAATTATGAGATCTAAGAATCATAAAACTCCTGGGAGAAAACACAAAAGGAAATTTCTTTGATGTTGGTTTTGGCAAAAAATTTTGGATAAGACACCAAAAGCAAAAGCAACAAAAGTGAAAATTAAAAATGAAACTACTTCAGACTAAAAGCTTCTTCACAACAAATGAAGCATAAAATTAATTAAAAGACAACCTATGAAATGAAAGTTTTACAAATCATATATCTGATAAGCGGTTAATATCCAATAACTCCAGTGTTTAAAGAACCCAAATAACTCAAAAGGAAAATAAAAACACTCCTATTAAATAATGGACAAAGAATCTGAATGTACATTTTTTCATCACTAATCATTAGAAAATGTGAATCAAAAAGATGATGAGAAATCACCTCACATCTATTACAATAGTTATAATAAAAAAGAAAAGACAAGATATAACAAATATTGCTGAGGGTGTGGAGAAAAACCAAAACTTTTACACTTTTGGTGAGAATGTTAATTGATTCATACACTGCAGAAAACAGTATGATGATTCCTCAAAATACTAACAATAGAGCTACCATATGATCCAGTAACCCTACTTCTGTACAAATATCCAAAGGAAATGAATACAGGATTTTGAGAAGATATCTGCTCTCCTTTGTTCACTTTAGCATTATTAAGGTAGTTAAGATATGAGAATAACCTAAGTGTCTGAGAAGGAAGAATGGATATGTGTGTGTGTAATTTATATATAATTTTAATTTTGTATATATAATTTAGTCATTGAAAGAAAAGAAATCTTGTCATATACAACACAGAAGAAATTTTGAGAGCTTTGTGTTAAGTGAAATAAGTCACACAGAGAAAGACAGATAATGTATGATTTCCTTTTATGTGTTATCTTCAAATGTTGGACTCATGGACACACAAAGTACAGTGATTGCTACTAGGAGCTTGCATGGGAAAATGGAGTATTATATTGTTATTTAATATTAGTATATTGCATTATATAAAATTACAGCATATACTAAAAAGTCAATAAAAGAGTAGATTTAGAATGTTCTCACCACAAAAAAAGAAATGTTGATTTTGTGTCATGATAGAGATACTAACACTGTGGGGTAATCAGCTTCATATATAAGTATATCAATTCAACTTGTACACTTAAATTTACACAAAGTTATATATATAATTTTATTTCAATAAAACTGGAGAAAATAAGTGGAAAAATCTTTGATGGTAAAATAATACATATATATTATTAAAAATTCCAACTGAAGAAAATTACAGTGGAAAAGACAAAAATCTAATTAAGCAGAGCTTTCCACCATAATAGTCTTACATAACTTTTTTTGAAGGAAAGGTGCCAACAGGAATGAGGGTGAGTAGACAGGCAGTAAGAGAAGTGGAAGAAGCACTTTATCTCTTTCTTAGTTGTTCATGTTGGTTGCTGCCGCGGTCCCAGGTCTTGAACATGAGACCTTGGGAAGTGGGACCTTAGGATGTATGTGAGACTGTTCCCAGGGTGTACTAGGGCATATCCACCAGGGCATATCCTCTTTTATAGTATGTCTACAACCACAGAAGCAAGATTTTTTTCTTGAGAATGGAGGAGTACTTCTCTGAAATTGGGAAATTAGGACAATGTTAAAAACATGTCACCACACTTAGAAAAGTGGGATGTGGGACATTGTAGGAATATCCTGCAACAATAAAGAGGAAAGTAATGATTTTAGGGGAGAACCAATGTTGAAGGAAACAAGCAAAGACAACTTTCTTTGATTATACAGTGATTGCAATTGTTGAATCATAGCTTGTAGATTTTTAGATGTCTTCGAAGAGTGGTTGAAGTAGGAAAACTTAAAAGGATGTGTTATGTTAAAGTGAGTATAAGAGGAGAGGGATGATCAGAAACACTCATGGTGAATGGCCATCAAGGAATACAAGGCATGGCAGTCTCGCTTTTCAAGGCTAGCAAAAATGTCACCTCAGAACCTCATCATAATGTGATGGACACAGAGACCTCTCAGGCGTCAACTCGCTGGCACTCATCTATTATTTCTCTGGTTCATTCCCAAATAGGCTTCAAGCACCTACTATGTACCAGAAACTATGTGAATTTCTAGGTTATAAACTGATAAACAAGTGAAACAGGGAATTGGAAAACCGTTTTATTTACTGGGTTAGTCTTAGCTCACAGGCCAGCCTTGAGTCTCCAAGTAGGAAAGTTCAGAATAATGTGTTATGGCGGCAGAATGCTTCTCTGGTCATAGACCCCTTTAGGCTATCAATCTTAAGGTAACTGCACTGTCCAGTTTGGGAACATACCCCGACACACCCAGGGTCTCTAGGATAATTGAGAACTATACTTGGTGCCTGGCTAGTTAAGTTGATTTTGCAAAAATGGAAACTTTAGATAACGGAAAAATGTTAAATATGTCACTCTATGGAAGCCGTGATTACACTTGTCAAAATTAACTGCCTTTGTTCTCTGCACCTCTCTGTATGTCTATGTAAACCCTCAGCTGCATTCAGACCGCCATATGATTTGGGTCCATTTTTTTGCCCATTACGGTAGCCAGCTCAATAAATCTCCTAAATTCTTAACTTCTGGCATGTCTCTTTGATCTTGTTGGTTACTTTGTAACACAAGGGAGTCATAGTCCTTGCCCCTCAGGTGAACAGAATGGCAAATCTTATGTGTTTATGAACTGGACAAGCACAAAGTAATCTGCTCCCTGGTAGAAATGATCAGAAATATGTCCAGGGAAAGAGGAATGCATTCTGCTCCTAGTTTTCTAACATCTCCAAACCAATTTAAAGTTACCTGGGCTTATTGTTTACAAAGATGTTAGCGTTTTTTAAATAAATTTTAATGTATTTTATCACTAGGCAATTAGCATAAACACCCAGGGGTGCACATATCTTAAAAAATATTGAGAAAGATGTAAAGATACCTATTTACACATTGGAATCTTCTATATATGATTGTATAAGATTCTTTTAATGTAATAATTTCCCCATATAACTTTAGAATTTTGTACAAAAAAGTCATCAATTTTTTGGATCATGATTTATTTCACAAAGACACAAAGCATAGCTTTGCCAATCTACAGCAATTCGTCACATCTGACACCAACAACAATCATTGTATGTATACACATACAGTTGCTAATGCTTCAAGAAATGTATGTCCCAATGAAAATGCCTAAAAATCATCGACAGAAAATGTCTCTTTATCAGACAGTCTTATTTATGAAAGCTTCCTTCTTTCTAGAAATAAATTTATAAAATAACTCAAGAATATTCAATAATTGTATGTTTACAATTTCCTCTTAGGGATTTATTCTAAATAAGTTTAAAATAGCCTTTGGACTGAAGACACAGATTCTTAAACTTTTATCAATATTATTCATAACATAAGTTAAATCTATAGGTAGTATTTTTTTTTTCATTTTAGAAGCTAATGGACTGCGGTTGAAAGACAGTTATTCCTGGGCTAAGAAAATGAGATATGCTAGCCAGTAGGAAGATAAAAAGCTTTTCAGTTCTTCCAGGACTGCTCTATTACAAGCAGTGATGCTCCAAGCTTTAGTAGCTTTTCTGAGCTCAGGCACCACAGGGATACAGAGGAATTGCAGATGGAGAATGGCAGTTAACATTTCAGCATCACAGAGTGAGGGTAATTGTTCACCTTTGTGGGTACCTGGCCCTGTGACATAAAATTGCATGCAGTCCCTTAACAGGAAAGAGCCTCATTCACCTTAGGCTGCATAAATTAGAACAACCAGATAAGAGGATTAGGGCAAAAGGTAGAGGCATTTTTTCCTTTAATCTAATTTCTGATAATCATTAGCTTGGAAGCTCATCTTTAGATAATTAATTTAAGATCAAACAGAAAATTTCTTTTTGAGTAAATCTGCTATGAGTTAACCTAACAGGTGACTATTTTCACCTGGGGGGGTGGGGTGGTTATGTATACCAGTAATAAGTCACCATTTTAGGAGAATTTGCTGGGTCATTTTACAACTCACTGTACATCTTTAAAGAAGTATCATTCATAAAAGGAAAGTGTGACTTTGGATATAAAAATTACCATACAAGAGAAATTATGGAATAATTCCAGCCTCAGAGAAGAAAGGGATCTTAAAATACGCTTTCCATCCTCTATTGGCATTCACTTCTAAAAATAATATATATTTTTGCTTTAAAATATTTGTCATTTAGTTAGCATACCAATAGTTCTGCATATCTGAATTATTGTGCGGAAAATTTTGGCATAGAATAGCTTAATAATAATATTATGTAGAGGAATGATTTAGAGCTTATTTAAAGTATAAAATCATACATGAAAATGTGTGAGACTATCCTAGATGCTGAAAAATCCCCTTTCCCCAAATTTTGGTTGTTGATTAGCTGCCCTCCAGCCTTCAATAGGGAAGTAAATGCCTACAGTCCACTTAACATTTCAGATGAATTACAATTTTAAAAGCTGGTTAATTTCTGGAGTGTAAGCTCATTGTTTATGGAGTAAAGGATGCTAATGCTGTTTTACTGAAATGGTTTTGTTTGTATTATGCATCTTCAAGGTTCTTTAATCCCATTTTTCATGTCAGCATCATACTTCCTTTCTTATTTGAATGTGCCCACCATCTGAACTGTCAGAGCGATGAAAATTCAGGGAAATGGGCCAAGCTTTAGAAAATGACTTCATCTTCTACTTATCCAATTCTTCTAAAGCAGGGAAGCATCCAGATGGTCATCAATAACTGAGATGGCCACTACCTCCCTTAACAAAACCTAACTCTGTAATAGCTAAATCAGAAGCAAATTTCCCTCACAGCTGAACTGTACATTTTTCTTGGAACCTACCAGCTTTGGCATTTTTCTTTAAGTATCCTCTGGTTGGTTGGTCACAGAACATTGAAATCATAAATTTAAAGATATCAAATATTAAAAGAATATGGACTGCTTAAGGATATACCTGTTTAAAATGACACCCAGTAAGTCCATATTCATTACATCCCAATTGCTTTCTACTCTTAGAAAAAAATATTATTTTATCACTCAGAATGAATAGGAAAAAAAGTTATACTAATAGACATAAATTGACTGGAGATGTGGTAAAAATAAATTATTTCTTTCTTAAGTATGAGTCATTTTTAAGCATTCTTTCTGTCTCTATATACATCAGTCTTATTGCATAAATAAAAATGATATTAATATGTTAGAAACCACCAATATGTGTCAAGAACAAGGTTAATTGCTTATATGGGTTATATCATGAAATCCTTCTACCTGGTCAATAAGTTAGGCATTGTTGCATATAAGGAAAATGAGATGCAGAGAACTTAAATGAATTGTAGAGCCATATAGATAGTAGATGGCAGAGAAGTATTCAAACCCACAAAAGTCTGATGTTATATTGCATTAAAACAGCATAAGATAATGCTCCTCAGTCTCTTAGTGGAGAAAAGCCTCCTATTGGTACCAATCTTGTTAGAAAGCAGGTAATAATATATATGTATATCACATGTGAATATATATATATTTTTTCGTATTTAACCCAAGCCTATATTGTCATTTTTATATCCAGGAAAAGTTGAGAATTCATTTTTTTTTTATTTTAGTATAAGAAAAGAGTTTTTGTTGAAATAATACTAAATTTTCACCTGAAATATTTAAATGCAAATGTCATTGAACTATTGACAATATATTAAGGAATATTTATACAGATTTGAGAAATAAAATAACTACTTTTTTAAAAAGAAAAAGAGTCAGATAAATATATATCCAGATACAATTTCCAACTGTATGGCTGTTTTTTGTTTTTTAAATAAAAATCAAACATGTTCAGTAATAGTCATCTTACTGAGGAAAAACTTGCCTTCAAGAATGGAAGAATTTGTATACTGCTTATGTTGATTTGAGTTAGATCATGAGAAGAAACCCCCATGGTGCTGATCTACTCTTGACAAGGACAATATCCACAAGATCTATTGTTAGTCACAGCTCAAAGTCACTGCCTCAGGAAGAAAAAATGTTTTGATAACTCATTGCGTCAAAGCAAAAGATTTCACTGTGTGAAATATTGATTAAAACTTTAAAATAAAATTGGTACTTTTTGAAAGAACCTTGTAAAGGTAGCAAAGAATAACAAAGAAAATCCAAAACGTGCTCTTAAGATTATTTTCAAAAAGGTCAAACTTTAAAGACTATATTACAGATAAAATAGATTACCATTTAATATCTACATCAATATAATTTTTCACTAACAACGACAATATGCTTTCTTCACATTACTGTTATTACTTCATATTTTAAGCCCCAAGTGCATTCACTATGATTTTTGATTAATAAAATATATTTCAGTCATAGTTTTCAGGCTATTATTCTGAAGGACAAAAAGTCAAGGACAAGTAAACAGTGCAAATAAATATTTTATTGTCAATGGAGACTGATTACTTTATCTTGACTTTAAATTATATATTTATAAAATACTACAATTCTGTCAAAACAATAAAGAGTTCCTATTACAGGGGATGTGGGAAGTTATATAATAACAATAAAGACAGTAATCACTAATTGGGATAATAGGTGTCCATAATTATATTATTAAGGGTGTCTTGAGAAATGTTTAGAATATGGGGAAGTCACGCAGGATAAGTTGTATCATTTTGGGGAAAATGATAGTGGATAGAAGGCAAGAAAATAGGTTAAAACAGAAAAGATCAAGGTGAATTTCAGCTAAATTGTTATAAGCTCTTCAAAGAGTAAATATATGTGTGCAGAATGACTTGTTTCCTTTTGATGACCTTTCCCTCAGTCTACCTACCATCTATGTCTACTATGTACCCTCGTGACCTTTGTTTTAATGAAGTTCTAAGAAAACTGACTTCTATTCTTTGATGAAAAGTTTTTCAAAGATGATAAAAGTAGGAAAATGTTAACAATTAAGAGATCTAGGTGGAGGATATAAGATTCCTTGTATAATTCTTTTAACTTTTCTTAATGCTTGAATTTTTCATAATATTTTTAAAGGATGGGGGAGAATTTTCAATAAAGTTAAAATGAATAAAGTTTATCTGAAGATATATATGGTATTTAGCAGGAAATGTCATGAGATGAAGAAAAATATGTAGGCACAGCATTTGGAAGATAGTAGGAGTGGAAAGGAAATTTTCTCCTGCTCTCTGGATTCTTCTAGGATTTATTGAGCAATCCAATTAATAGCTGATAAATTAGTTTAAGAAAAGAACAAATTTAAGTACATACATAGAGAAAATCTACATGGATATGGATCCCAAAGTCAAAGAGACAAAATGGGGCTATGTATACATACATATATAAACACATTATGTTATAGAAAGAAAAACACATACATATATATGTATATAAATTTATACGACTATATACATATAAAACACAAATGTGTCTGTGTGTGTGTGTGTGTGTGTGTGTGTGTCTGTGTGTGTCTGTGTGTATCCTGGAAAAGGAATAAGATTGGCCCTGGGGCTTCAAGGGGAGAGAAAGAGGACTCGTATGATAATGAAAGAGTAAAAGACCAGATGCTTTGTAATTACATGTTTACCTGGCCATATACAGAGTTTTATTCAATAACAGAAATATTATTTCTGATAAAATTCCTAATTCTAGGTAATACCCCTAATTTTCGTTCTTCTAGATAGTGGTAACCTTTTTTTCATAAGCCTGGAAGGTCTTCTTGGACTTAAGCTCAAAATAATCTACATGCCAAAGTAACATGTCTTGGGGAGGCCTTTGCTGGACATCTTGGAGAGGCCTATCTTTCATTGCTAACAAACATCAGTTGATAAAATGTAGGGGATCCTAAGACATGGGTTGGATCCTGGGTCTTCTCTGGTACTTCCGTGAGTGTGAGATAGTGGGTGTGCTTGAGATGGCACACCCTCATGGTCTTGCAGATAAGGCCACTAAATGCAGTTCACATATATCTCAAGGACTCAGGTTCTAGATCTGGAATGAGGTGGGGGAACCAAGATGAACAACTAAATAAAATAAATAAATGTTTCTTCCTCCTTTTCCTTCTTGCATGCCTCTTTGCCTTCATTCCTACTTACAATTTTCCTATAAAAATAAGTTAAATAAAATGTTTGAGAAATGCTTCCCTTCTGAAAAGTCATATAATTAATATCATCAGAGGTAGAAACAGTTGTAGTAATATTCTAAACATTTCTAAAATCAGCAAAGAAGTCTTTTCCTCCCTTTTGTTTTTGTCAATAAAGAAACAGGCTCCAAGACTCAAGTCTAAATGAAGATCCTGGGTTAAAATCTGTGCCCATGACTAGTTGTGTGACCCTGGATGAGCTACTTAGACTCTAGACCTCTATTTCTTTTCCATAAAAAAAGGATAATTATCCCTGCCTTACTGGGTATTCGGACAGATTAATAGAGTGCATTTAGGGTGCTTATAATTATCCATTCTTCAAGATAGAACATGCTCAAAACATTTTGGAAGTTGGCAAAAATGGCTTAATTTGGAATAAGTGGGAAAACTTCAAATACTTCTCTGATTTTAACCTAATAATCTTGCAACAATAACTCTATTTTTCTTTTCTTTTCTTTTTTTTTAAAGGAAAAGTGCAGACAGGAATGAAAGCAGTGAGAGGAAGAAGCATCTTATTTAGTTGTTCATACTGGTTGTTCTCCCTGGATCCCTAACTTGAGCACAGGAGTGTATGGCTTGCTCCTTGGGAGACCATTGACCTAACTGCTATTCCACCAGGGCACACATTTATTCTATTTTTCCGTTATGCCACACAATTCCAACATGACTTTATCCTTATAAACTGGCTCTTCCTTTATTTTCTTGACAGGGCCATGAACTCAGAAATAATGTGATATGACTTGCAAAATAAAATGAAAAAATACACATTTAACTCAAACATTTAAGAAAGTCAGTTCCATTTTTCTTCCTCTTTACCTCCCCTATTGAAAAAAATGTGTTTAGAATATTCAGAAAATTAAGACAAGATTGTAAAAATATTCCTTTGTTCAGCTCAGTATCTTTGCCTAGGTTTTTTTACCTAATATTCTGTAAAGGCATGGCATAATCTTAAGAGTAAGGGAATCAAACAATCTCATATACTCTTCTCTTTCTAACTTGGCCTTTCAAGCTATTAGTCCTCTTTGTCCTTCAAATCATTTTGAGTTGCCTAGCCAGACAACCTAATTGTTTTTCTAATGTTTGTCTCTGTGACTAACATTTACTCCTTTCAGGTCTGGTCAGAAATATTAGACCAACATGATGTATAATAGGAAATAGAACATATTTACTAGCTCTGAACTTTATCATATATGGTATCAATAAACATTTAAACACATGCACTCAGGGAGAAGTTCAGATTAAAGATAAAAAGCTAGTCTCAAAAGAAAGACCTCTAGGGGATATTTAATTGAATTGCCTTTTTTACCTTAAAAATTATGGAGTCTTTACCCTTTTCCCACAGGTCAATACAGGGCTTATCCCTTCAATTCCACAAATATAGCTACAGGACAACTTGTTTAGTGTGCTTCGAAAAATCAATTTTTGATCATGTTGCTACAAAGCAATGATATTTTCTGAGCTATCACAAAAATATATTTTTGATAAAGGTAATTAAAGTTGTGCAATATATGTACATGTATAATATCATTAATATTTCAAATTTGCTTATTTTCTACATATTCTCAAATACAGTTTTAGTATTACTAAATAACCCACAAATTTAACTCTTCCACTTACACCTTATTGATTCAAACTGTAGATGTCTATGCTTTTGAGTACTAATTATTCATCCCCAATAACTTCACTTGTATCTGTTTGAATTCTTTACCTAATTGACCTTGTTTTGACTCAGCATTTGCAAACTTAAATGCTTATAGAAGCGAGGCATATAATACTAACACCTAAAACAGGCATAAAATTAATATTGTTGTGCATTAAAATCTATTTTTGAGCAGTCATATAATGTAACTTAGAAGTACAATTACTCTGCTAATTGCAGTCTATTAGTTTGGTGGCATTTATGGTTTATTCATTTAATTTTATTTTTATTAAAGGAAATGTGCAGGCAGGAATGAAGGCTGGTAAGCAGGCAAGCAGGCAGGAAGAGAGAATAATTTTATTTATTTATTTATTTATTTGTTTGTTTGTTTGTTTGTTGTTAAGTTTGCACTGGTTATTTCCACATTCCCTTCTCCAGACCCAGGACTCGAACCCAAGACTGTGGCCTGCATTCTTTCAGAGGCCATTGGTTTAATCACTACTCCACCAAGGCATGCCAAGATTTAATTTTTGATCAGTTGATCTTATGTTTGAATGAAAGAAAACTTATGCGTGAGAATTTTACCTATATAAAAATTCATTCAAACCTCTCTCCATATGGAATATGTTCTGGAGAAGAACAAATGTTATTTGCATGGCCCAATATATACTATTTGATTCTCTGGTAGAGCTTTAGTTCTTGGGATGTTACTTACAGAAATGGGTTCTGTGTTTCATTTTAGCTGCATAAGTCTTTAACTTGAATAGATCTGTATTAATGCTTCAAAACTTTATGTTCTTTGTACTTAGAAAACACACAGTAGCCTCCATGTTAGGGCCACAGTAAAAAACTAAATTACAGAACCCACGCAAATTTCCTAAGATGTACATCATCGTTTTAGGCTAAAGGCATTCTTGGCGAACCACCTTTGAGAATCTCAATATTGCTTATTAACTACTATATCACCCTTCCCTTTGTAGAATTTTTTATGCTTCAATTTTCTTGAGATTTTTCACCCCCCAGAAAAAGTCAAAGTACTGTAAATTGTATTTTATCACACATTCTGGACACTTGTAATAAATGACATAAATAAAATAAAAGACATAAATGCATACAAGTACCCATAGCAGTCTTAAAATATATTTCAGAGCTTTGCCAAGCATTTGTTTTATATAATTCAATTCTCAATTATGGAGTGTCACAAACGCTATGGGAAAGTTTTGAGACATCCTAATAGGTACTCAACTTATTGTAAAACCACCACACTTAACTTGGTAGTACAGAAAATTGGTCCCCAGTTCCCAGCTTCTGAGAGTTCTACAGCAACTCTCATAGCATCATCATTTAGTATGGCGCTCAGCAGAATCTCCTCCAAGAAATACTTTTTACAAGATCTAGGAGTTGAACAAAATATGATTTTAAAATATATTACAAAATTGACAGACCCATGGGAAGTACCATGATTCATTGGTGGAAATTCAGAATAATGGATAAAATAGCAGCACTTAGCTAACTGCATTTTTTCCTTCGGTATATGTATCTTTATCCTTTCTGTGAGACAAGTGAGATTCACCCTGAATCAGTGTGTTAGAACCATTCCGGTGCTCTAATCTCAAGTAATTAGGTTAGAAAGAGGGAGAGTGGTCTGCTTTCCAGGGTCCCTCTTGGAATCCCAGCCTTCTCCAGGACCTATAAGACCTGATAGGCACAAACCTTGGAACTCTTTGGGACATTGATCTGACATGGGGGTAGAGGTTCATAAAGCACCTAGAAGGGGACAAAAAAGGCTCAGAGATCACACTTTTCCCACTTCAGGACCTGGGTACCTGCCCAGCAGAACTAACCACTGGGGTTGCCCGTCTTCTCCTGCGTCTTCTCTGGCCCATCATCTACCATGTCCCAGCAATGGGAAACTGAGAACATTTCTAGAAATGCAATCTAAATCTTTAGTACTTATAGCACTTACCAAATAAGACACTCTAATTAAAACTTTATCTGTAGTATGTTTTATTCAACTTTGTTCACTGGTCTTCCAACATAGCTTGAAAAGCAAAATTACTTGGGTAATTAAAATTCTTAAGATTTTCAAATGAACCAGATTTTAGTTGTGAATCTTACTAACTGCCTCATCCTAACTTATTTCTGTACATACATCTCCCTAACTAGTATCAGAGACTACTCACCTCTGTCTGGGTCTACCTGCAAGGTGTATTTAAAGTTTCTGGTTACTGCAATATCTTGCTTTTGCAAACAGTCCTCTTATCTTTCGAGTTTCCTTCCTGTCCTTACCTATTGACTTTCTTCCTCTTGCCTCCAAATGTGTCAAGAATCAAATTTACATTACACTTTGTGGACATAATCAGGGTGATGGGGCTACTTAGTGAAAAGAGTTAAGATTTCAGTCTTAAATAAACTTTGTTTCAAGTTCCTCCTCCTTCATAATGTGATCAACTCATTGCACATCAGTTTACTTATCTTTTTTGTACTTAGTAAATTAGATCACTAAAATTACTAGGATAATACGGGACATTTAGCCATTGTTTTTGAGACTAATAATTAGACATGAGAGTCACTATGAAAACGACTTTAAAAAAAATGGTGCACTCTGGTGGAGTAGCATTTAGGTCAGCTGCCTCTGAAGGAGCACAGGCCACATATAATATACCAGGATTTGAGTCCCAGGTCCAGAGGGAAGCAGTCAGAGTAAGAAACTAAATAAATGAAATAAAATGCTTCTTCCTCCTTTTCTTAAGAAAAAACAACAGGGATAAATAAAAGATTATATCTTTAGAAGAAAAATTGGTTATATTGGAGGTGTTTGAAGATAGAAGACAAAGATTGTTTTCAGACCAGAAACATTTAATGCTTCTTCCTCCACTTTTTGTGAATACTAGAAATAGATACTTTAAATCTATGAATGAGGCTAGATGAGACTTTAAAAAATTTTCAATGGTATTATGAACTTCTCTAGCTCTATTATATTGTTCCAACTGAACTGCTACGTCTGAAAATAGTGAGACTTCTATTTTGAGTAAATTATGGTAGATGCCTGATTTAAACCTAGATATGCTGTGTCAGTGGAATAACATGCTAAAACTTGATCATGATGCTGATCTTAGATGGATTAACTATAATAGGAAACAAGGTAAAACCACTGGCAAAATGAAGGTCCTATTGTGATGAAAGAAAAATAATGTTGTGGGTTTAATTCTTACTACCCGGGAAACCAAAGCTCACTTGGAAAACTTGCATGAATTCTATGTAATTGGGGTTCCCCTGAGCACTAGTGACCAGGGAGGGCAGGAATAGATTGTTGAGAAAAAGGGCTATAGACCTAAGATTTTGAGCCTAAATAATAGGTGCCCCATTGGTCAGCATTTGTATTATTTTCTCATTTCTATATTTAAGTGATTTTTTAAAGACTATGTGTTTGAATATATGTGGTAAGCTAGGAGGCTTATTTTATTGAAAGGAAGCTATTCAGGACTTACGTTTAGAGTAGATGTATTTTCTGGCAGAAAAAATATACACCTATATCTTTATTTTCAGCACATGCTATGGATCAGCTTCATATCCAGGCAGTGGTAATTCAGAAATAAAGAACTTGTGTTTTCCAACTTGAGGAGCACAGCACTCTGATGGGGAAGCCAGTATATGTAAGAAAAGCAGGGCTGCAACAGAACTCTCGATGCCACAATCAAAATGATCAACTATCAAGTCTCAACTGACTAAAATTCAAGACAATTTGATCGTTTTCAGGAAAAAAGAAACTTTTGCACACATTCTTGTATATGCCTTCATACTTACTACATGGTGTGGCAATCATATGTTGATATATTTATCTCCACGACTAGGTTGTAAGTTTTTTTTAAAACAAAGGGTTAACTTTTATTCAACTCCGTATCCTTAGTACACAGCAGAGAGTATGATTTATAATGGCACTCAAATGTTTTCTGAGTGAATGAATGAATGAATATTATAATCATGTTGTGAACTCTTTACATAAAGCATAAAAAAGTCAAAGCATTGTCTCTAGCAGATAGGAAAGTGTCACTGAGAAAAGACCTTCAACTTGGATTCGAAGGATGATATAAATTATGCTACTATATGGTCAGACAACACTCAACAGAATTCTAAACTGATTTTAAATGAATTCAGCTAAATTGCTTAGAGTGTCCAACACAACCTAAAGACAGCTTGTCAAAATAGACTAGAAATTGCTAAGGGAAATGTGTTGAAGCTCAAAGCAGTAAAAGCACTTATTTTTCAAGCAGTGTAAACAAGAATTTATGGGGGAAAACGAAGAGAATTTATTGCAACAATTTTCTTCAAAGAACACCACACACCATGTTGTTTCAGGTCTTTCCCCTGATTTCAGGTACACAGCTGGAATTTGCATGAGGATGTGATGCAGCTAATCCTTTAATAGTACATTGAAGGTGAGCTGACAGGTCTGAAGTAGTGTGTCATATGGTTGATAAGATTTGTCACACATTAGGTTCTCCCCCCATGAAACTTATCCCTGGATCTTAAGTTTCTCTACTTCCTTGCCTGGAGGGGGCAAATCACCATTCTAATATTTTTCATGCTGAGAATAGAATGATGTGTGAGGAACTCTTGCCTAAAAAATAGGAATGAGACATGTCAAGACTTATTATGGTCTATTTGATTTGGAATGGTCCCAGAAAACGAGATCTCCTGTGAAATAAGTTTAAATAGATTTACTACACATAATGGCGGTTTTGTGAAGTGTAACCATAGAAAACACCAATCTTGGTGTATGTCTTGACAAGTCGCCAACCAACAGTCTCTAAGAATTCATGGAAAGAAGGTTGTAAATATCACAAATGTAATTGCACTGAAAAATGTCACCTTATTTGCTCTGTTTAAAGTAATAAGAGTCAATCCAGTATTAGACATTGGTGTATTTTCATCTGATTTTTGAGATATTCTGCATTTTGAAGAGTTGCTTTAGTTAAGCCAAAGAAAGAGTATACATCTATATCGTTAGTGAGTCTATATGAAGAGGGTCTAATTTCCTTATAGTCTATGTTTACCAGACCAAATCTGAATTATTTGTTTTCCAGTTGGAATATAAAGTTAAAAAAATCAAAGATCAGATGGATTGTGCGCAAAGAAGGACAGAATTCAAATGTGTCTAAATATGATAGCATTTGAGTCCAGATAAAGTGGTTGAGGGTATTAAACCTAAAGAGAAAAGAAAAAATATTATGAAGACCACAGTAACAGCTAAAGAATCATCATGTATTAGATGAAACAAATCTTTTGTTTAACTCTAAAGAAATTAGTTATAGTGAAAGCATGGGAGCTATAGCAGATTAGATTTTATTTCAAAGTGGAAAGATGACATGTGAAGACACCAAATCAACAACAGGATGAATTACCTCTTTGTTTTTAAAGGAAAGGTGCAGCTAGGAATAAAGGCTAAATAAGGCAGGCAGGCAGAAAGAGACAGGAAAAAAAGTTTTTCATTTAGTTGTTCATTCCAGGCCCTAGGATACAAACCGGGCAGGGTTTTTGGGATGTGAAAGACTGCACTCAGTGAACTAAGCCCACTAGGCAACCTGGGCAAACCAAGTCTCCCATTAAGGATATTGTAAGACTTGGTCATTAGATGGAAATTTGTACCAAATGATCTTATGATCCCTTCATATCTATATAATTGACCAACCAGATAACTAGATGCATTATAGATTCAAAATAGTAAATTCCTTATAATATCATATAGAAACAGGCAATAGTCCAGTAGGATAGAAGAGAAAGCCCGAGACAGAAGCATAGATATATAAATGTTAATTTACAATAAAGAGACACCCACAGATCAATGAATAAAAGATAAATGGCTTACAGAGCTAGAAAATCTAACTTGTTATGTGGCGAAAAAATAAGATTAGGTCTAGTTAGCTATCATCACATAAAAAAGATAATTAAATACTGAATATTGAAAATAGCACCATATACCATTAGTAAAAAATGTTGGAGTACCTTGATAAGGAAGAATTTCTTAAAACTTAAAAACACAAACCATGTGACAAAAACACAAGAATGTATGTTCAAAATGAATTCTGAATAAAATTATTGCATGCAAAGCTGAACAGGAATATACATTTTAAGTCTACAAATAACAGAGAAACAAACTGTAGAATTATTGAAAATGAGTGAGTCAGTCTTATTAGAAACATTGACAGAGGAATTGAAATTCACAAAATGAATAAGGATTTTACAGAGGGAAGAATCAAATAAGAAACATATGAAGAGATGTTCACAATCAATAGTTAATAAATAATTACAACTTTAAAGACAATGAGAAGGCAGGTCGTACCTGTCAAGTGACCCAAAATTGAAAAATCTAGATAATACAAAATGTTGACATAGATATAAACTGTATAAATTTCTGTCTGCTACTGCTTAGCATGTAGACTTTAGTATTCATTTTGGAGAGTTCTCACATTTCTTAATAGAATAAAGTTATAGATCAGGAATTCTACCCCTTGGTATGCAGTTCTACAATTTTTTCACATGTCATCAGAGACAAATATACATTGATGTTCACTGCAGCAATAGGAAATTTGAGGCAATCAGGAAATGTATTTGCCAGGAGGGTAGAAATGAGAATAAAGTGAATACACACCATGAAATATTGTGCATAAGTATGAGTATGTGCATGAGTATTAGGCAAGCACTCATGGAGTAGCGGATGGGCACATTCCACATACGTTCAAATGTCCTGAGTTCTAGTACCATGGCCAGTGGGAACAACTAAGATGAACAACTAAATTAAATTAAATGCTTCTTTCTTTCTCTTCCTGTCTGCCTTCCCCTCTGCTCAACTTTATTCCAATCTGCACCTTTCCTTAAAAAAAGGAAAAAAGAAATGTTGAATACTGAAGCAATTGGTTAGAGATACACAAAGAAACGTGAATTTTTTGAGGTATATTATTTAATTATAAAAATAAAGATAGATATAATAGATTGTAATATAATATAAGTACATTAAATACATGCACACAAAATAATGCTCCTTTACTAAAACAAATATATGCAAATACACAGTAAACATTAATATAATGACTATGGTATAAATAAGAATAAGACTGGAGTAAGGAAATTTTTAAAAAAGGCAAGAGAAACTTTGCATGTATCACTGATGATAATGTGTCATGAATTGAGTTAGTCTATTTAAATAAACTTGAAGCCTCTGAGATTCAGAAAATAAAATAATAAAATTATATTTTGTATTCAGGGGACCTAGAGACTGATGGCACGCTATTATTATATGTGTCACTGCACATTTTAGCTGTTATTAACTCATACAGTTCATTCAGATCTCTTAAGACAGTAAAGGATTTCATTTTCCCTTCTCTCCATGGAAGGTCTCAAGCTTTTGCCTTGTAGTATATAGATTTTATTGAGGAGTTTCTTCCAACTTATTATGTGCATACATATATGAAAGAACAGCAAAAGAGAATTATCTCTGACTTTTTCACTTTGAAGCAGTTTTCAGCTATGCACTAAAATATTTCAATCATTTTTAAAGGTTTCATTTTTAATGGAAGAAAAGTTTAATTTGAAGATAATATGAAACTGCCATAATAGCTTATTAAACATAAAGGATAAAAGAACTAGTGAAGCTTTAAAATGGTAATTAAAAGAGCTGATGTGTGTCAAATGCATTTATTCAGCGTCTTCTAGCAATAAGTCATGATAATGTTAAAATTTCGCCTATATATTCAAGCTGTTATTATTGCTGAACTTTCTGTCTCCACTACTGTCAAAGTCCTAGACTATGACTGCATTTGAATCACCAGAAATGCTGCCCTCTGAGTTCAGACACATGTACACAAGCCCTGCTGCACCCACTCTACCTCCCCTCAGGGAAATGCACAGAGATTAGGACACCATCTCACAACTGTGGAGGAGGGTGGTTAGATGGAGCTTCCAGGTCACACTGAAACTAGAAGTGACAAAAATTACTTAATAATTCTCTGTGTACGGAGGATTCATTCTGTCTCAAGGTACTTTCGAGTTTATAATGAAATGTATGTGTATTAGTTAATCACTGTCTCACTTGCCTGTGAGCTAAGTAGAGTAGCATTATCTTGATTTTACAGAGGAAGAAGCTGGATCTACAAAGACATTTTCATAACTATTCTAAAGCCACATAATTCTTATGGTAAAGTATGATTTAAATGTGGGTTTCCTGGTTACAATTCAGAATCATTTTCTCTAACATGATTTAAAACTTCTTTTAGTTCATAAACAGCCTCTAAAATATTTTCCAGTTTGAATCAGAAATTGCATTTCCTTAATGCTTGCCATTAGGGAAATGTATCATTTATGCTAAAGGGAGGGGAAAAAAGTTTGATGGAAATGTATAATTTATGCTAAAGGGAGGGGGAAAAAAGTTTGATGCAATCATGGAACATTTTGGAACAATACATGTCTGAAATAATAGTTTCAAGCTGACTTTATTATTTGATTTGCTCGTATTTTATAGGCATGCTGAGTAGTCCATGTGAAAAGGATAAAAATGTGTCTTTTGTATACAATATATAGCAATAGAATGATGTTGGTAAACTAATTCATATACTGCCTTATCTTTAAATTTATTTCCATGATTGTGTTGGTTAAGAGTATAGAAACAGGAGAAAAAATCCACAAAAGCTTAAGCAATAAATAAAAACACATGCAAATGTAGAAATATTTCTTGGATTCTCTATAAATCAGCATAGTGTTTTATGTATCACAACTGTATTGGACAAAGATTATCATATTATCATTATGAGGTCATAGGACGCTAATTTGTTTGTAGAAAAGGATTTTTAAGCCCCAAATTTCCTTGAGTAGGAATAGAGTCTCAGAAATTGATGTATAGAAAACCTTCTCTCACACTTTGCATAACTTATTATTAATTTACTAATGACTCCTTTTGCCAATAGCTCAGGGCCTGTGTGGAGTGGGAGAAGGGAAAAGGTTTGGAGGGGGGCAAATTAATTTATAGAATATTCACAACATGGTATCAATCATTTTAGTTAATTCAGAACTTTCAAATGTGATGCACTAATGAATCTCCATGTGGAATTTAAAAAGTAGAATGGAGTGGAATGGAAAATGAATAGAGTAGAAAAGCTATCAGTAGACTGCAAGTAGTATGGGTAAAATCTAATTTGTGAAATGCTTGTTTCACTTATTCCATACATGCTCTTATGCATTTATATTTAGGATTCAAAATACATTTCTTAAGAGTTCTAAAAATTTTAAAGTCAGTCTGTGCATTAAATATGCTAAAACTGCAGAACTCAGCATCAGAAATGTTGATAGAGTTAGAAAGGAAAGAGGAAAGAATTATGGGAGACTGTCTTTGGATCCGGTGTCTTTGAGAGTCAAGAGACCACGAACAACCCAAAACTCAGAAAATTCAAGTCTCAAAGAAACAGAAAAGAGCATCTGTGTAAATCTTGTGTTTAATGATGTTACTCTGGTGGCTTATAATCAGCCATGGTAGCAGTACCTACACCACTGAAATCAACAGTTGCAAATAAGGAACTTTATTTTCTACCTTCACTGAGAGCTGTGTTAAACATCTACTAATACACCTCTGTATTAAGCATTTTTGGACCCACTTAAGAGTTGTGTCAATGTAGGTAGTTAAGAGTCTAAGCAAACCAGTTTTCCTTTTATTAGTCTTGACTACTCACATCATGCAAAATTGCTTTTAGCATAGAATGAAAGAAAGCACTGAGACACTCTATTAAAAAAATGAGCAGGGAATATATGGGAAATCTCTGTTCTAAACCCTCTCAATTTTGCTACAAACTTTAGAGTGCTCTAAAAATGTAAAATCTTAACTGAAAAAAAATTTTTTAAGCAAACCAACAAAACACTGTAAATGTAAACCACTATTTGCCCTATATTCCACATTAAATATCAAAAAAGAAAAAATCAAAGGAACGAAAAACTACTATAATCATGTAGTATTGTGAGGTTTCTGGTCATCTCCAAACAAAATCTGGAAACTACAGTCTACTTTTCACTGGATTTCACAAAGCACAGCTAATGTTAAAATTATAGTCATTCTCCCCTTTGAAACTTTCTCCACATTTTAATTTTCTTTAATTTAAAATTTCATTCACCTCAAAATCTTTTATATATATATATATAGTAAAATTTTCACTCAAGAGGTTCAAATCGCAACATTTGGCCATGGTCCTTTAAAAAATGACTTAAAAAGTAAGTCATTAGCAGAAGGATGTACACAGATGTATGTTAACTTTTTTGCATTTCTTACTAACTTTAAAACTAATGTCTTGTTAGGTAGGTTATTGTTCCTCTTAGAATTTCAAGTTTCTGTAGAAAAAAATTAACATTATAGAATAATTTAGAGCCTTCAAATGTGTTTTCATTATTCCACTATACAAATTAAACTTTATTAGTTTTGAATATTCTTAATATAGAAATAGGTGTAATTTAATAAGATAACAGAATTTAGTTACAGAGAAATGGGAATTCTGGCCTCACCTTTTATTTTCATCAATTTCTTAACTCTTATTTTTTTAAGGAAAAGTACAGGCAGGAATAAAGGCCAAGTAAATAGGCAGACAGGAAGAGAGAGGAGGGGGAAGCGTTTTTATTTTTATTTAGTTATTCACACTGGTGGTTGTCCACCCCCTCACCCTCAACCCTCAGACCTAGGACTATAACTTGGGGCTATATGACTTGAGCAAATCTGGAAGCCATTGAACTTATGGTTGCTCCTCCAGGGCACACCAATTTCTTATCTCTTAAAATGGGGAATAGTTGAGTCAGAAAGTGAGGAAGTGGGATTTCCAGGCCTGTTCCTATGTTTCCAGACCCTTGCATTGAATAAAAGTCTGTATGATCAGGGCTGAAAACTCATATAGGAGTTGAGATTCTTTTCCTTTCTGAACTTCCTTTTCTAGGTGGGTAAAATGAGGACAATGATGGTATATATCTAAATGTAGTACAATTAATACTAAATAAGACGGGCAAGTTAATACACATGCTAAATATTTAATACCTGTTGACTACTGATAGTTTCAGGTATAGTCCACAATGTTTTTTCTACAATTCTTATCATATTGTTCTTTGGTTCTTATTTTACTGCTGTTCTTAGCCTTTAAATATTTTTCTTGATAATTTAAGTTTTGTCTTCCCTTAGAAATTTTAAATATGTTAAACTGCAAGTTGCTCAATAGTTCATGGTTATCAGATTTTCCTGTTTAAAAATGTATTCATTTCTCTCTCTCTCTCTCTCTCTCTCTCTCTCTCTCTCTCTATATATATATATATATATATATGATCTTTTCAGTAAATTAACATCTCTTTAGGAGACATGTTATAAAAAAATAAATGAGAAGGCGGAACTTTAGATCAGTATATTTTGGGAAAGTATAATTTTAGAGTTCTAGATTTCACCTATGAATGTCTATCTACAAATCTCTCTGCATCAGGAGTGAATGAATAATTCCAGGGGATAGTTTGAATCTAAGCAGAATGAGAAAAATAACTGCAAAGTGGACAAAAATTATTTCAAAATTTCCCCTCATTTCTAGTTAACTTACTTCTCTCAATTTGAAATTTGGTTAAAGAAGTAGATAATGTAAACTGGTCACCCTTAAATCCATATATACTTATAAAAGTTTTTGTGTGTATCAGATATCATAAGGGATAGAAAAAGAATTCAAAATTCCATCTCATTTAGGAAGAGAATAGCACAGAAGCTACAATGAGAATTTTCTTCAGGGTGGTCAGCAAATTCAAGACAATTCCCTAAACTGTCTCTAGACAACTTCTACAGAAAGTCAATACAACCTGTGAGACAGAAAAGATCACGCACTGTATGAAACATGCTGAGGATAAAATCAAACGCTGTATTCAGAGAAAGGAATCCTTAATATATCCTGAATATGCTACTGCTACAGAAACTTAATGTAGTATATACAGGTATTGATTTATAATGAAACACACCTGAAACATATGATACTCTTATGGCAATGTTACTTAAAAGAATAAAGTAGTTATACACTTTTTAAAAAGAGCCTGCCTTAAAAGATCTATTCCTTAGTAATGCTGTCAAAGCAACACCTTTATAAAGGTATATTAGCACACAATTTAACTAATATATTGAATAATAATATATTTCTAAATTATAATGCCCTCAAATCAATTGCTACTGCAAATTATGAATTTGTTGGCAGTTTTCCATTCTGCTGACTATTTAATATAAAGCATGCATTATTATCATCTAAAAATCTCAATGTACAGTCAATTAAATTTATAAGACTTTAAGACAAAAAACTGGAACAAGCTTGAATACTTCAAATAAAAAATTAAATATGATAGCCATAAATCAAGACCTAAGAACATTTTTCAAAGTGCTATTTAATTCCCAAAATGTTTCATTTCAAAACCAAATTAAAATGAACTCTCATAATCCAAAAACATTTTTATTGTGATTTTCCTCAAATGTTTCCTTAAAATATTTTTGTGACAAATAAATGTGTCATAATTATGATGGTCCTAATTATGGATCAGAAATAGTTCTGATTTATGTCTGAAATCTAGTATTAATTACAGTTATTAATGATTTTTTTTTACTTTTGAACTTGTTCTTTATTTGAAGTTAAATTATCTTTTTACCTTAATCATAATCTATATAATAATGACCATAGTTCAAGCATTGATATCTGTGTGTCAGAAAAATGAGTTTTTTATTGTTCACAACCAGCAAAAGTTAAATTACAGTGAAATATATTTTCCACAATTTGTAATTAGTTCATTAACTATATTTACTTAGATAATATACTTCATCAACTTTGGGTTAAGTCTACAACTGCAAAGGGAAATTGTGAATTTGTAGCCAAATTTGATTAACTGAAATTAAATTGATAGATTTCACTTTTTCTAAACCATGAAGCTAACCAGTTATTCAGCAGAAGTATAACTAGTGCAACAGCATAATGTGTCTTTCTTTTATAAGACGAGGGCTTTGCTGTCTTGCTGAATCACTTTTAATTCAAGGTTATCTTTATAATTTGATCTCTCCATTATGGCAAAATTACTCTTACTAAGAACATCAACTTTTCCCCTGATACCAAAAGGATACTTTTGATATATATCAATGACTAGATCCTCACTACTAAGAATTATAAATTGTTATGGCTGACAAATTAAAGTCTTAAAATCTAATTGCTTCGATTGTTGTAAGTGCATTGAATTATTATGAAAGTTATATTAAAATCTCCAAGTATCAGTATTCTTTTTATAGCTAAAGAATATGTTGCTGCTGTTCCTATTATGCCTTAGGGATATATTTTATTGTTTAAAATCCATAAAATAGGTTAGAAAGTGGAAGTTCACTTTTTCTTCTTCAATCTTTAATCTTTTACCAATATTTAGTTGCAATTGTATTAGCTCAGATGGTGGTAGTTCAAGCTAATATTTCAATGATTTCATTTGTTTATCTGAATCTTTATATGTTATCTTCATTTTCTTCTCATCTGAGCTTGAAGAAAAAGGATCTATGAAGAAGTTACTTTTATCTTCAGTTTCACAACAATAAGATAGACAGTTGGTTTGAATATGTTCATTGTATAGTTTCAGATATAGACAATCTCTGTATCAGAAAAAGGAAGAAATTCATATGGAAATGCAAGACACTCAGATACAACATTCTTTTTTAAAGTTTGAAATCATAATTTTATGTTACAATATAAAAAATAAAAATGGATCAAACCTAATTTTTCATATATTTGAAAAGGATAATTTCACAACATCTCCTAATTGAAATTAAACTCTATTACATCAAGTCTTCATATTGACTGAACTTTCTATAATATTATTATCACACCAGTAAACTTGTTTATTGAGCAAAGTATTAATTTTTACCTCTCTTGCAAAACTATTTTCTAATATTGAATTAGTTTGTTTTTTGTAAATGCGGAACTAAGGAAACTTTCCCTCATTTCTCTGAGTTTCTTCATTGGCTGGACTAACAAATTTGCAAAGACTTGATTAGTAAGAAAAAAGCCCAAATTTAAAGAATTTGTATAGTGGTAAATTCTGAGACAGATGGGGCAGAGAAGGTTCATGTCAGAGTTGGGTATCTATAAGAGATCAGTTCTGAGAAACTTGAAGTAATCTGTTTTAGCTCCTTCAATTGTCTCCTCTGTGACATTCTGTAACTCACTCTTAATAATAGCTAGGTTGGTGGCTGTAGATTGACAAGAACTGTGTTAACATTTGAGTGACATCAGTCCCCACCACCACACAAACATACTCCACAAATATCAACAAAGATTAGGTCAAAATGAAAAAGAACAAATTAAAACTTATGTCTCCACATGCAAATAAATCGACCTCCCACTCCTTGGACAAATGTATGGATGATCTGGTGACACTGGTTGACAAAACATTATTAAAAAAAAATTTGCAGGGTATATACATTCTAATTTCTAAATTTAATACACAGCTATAGTAATTAAGGCAATGTGGTAGTAAGATAAGATAAACATATAGGTCAATGAGATAGAATTTAGGGCATGAAATAAATCCTCATTCTTATGGTCAATTGATTTTGAATAAAGAATAGCCTTTTTAACAAGTGTTCCTGGGACAACTGGATAACAGCATGAAAAAGAAATTGGATCTCTTCCTTACACTTTACGCAAATATTAAATTACATGTGTCACAGATGAAATGTAATTACTGAAGCTATTAAAATAGAACATTCAAGAGTAAATCATCCTAATTTGGATTAGGAAAAGCCTTCTTATAAATTGCACTATATATATGAAATATCCAGCTTAGGTAAAGAGATAAGGCAGATTAGTGGTAGCTTGGGACTGAGTAAGCAATACTATTGAATGATTTTACCTGTATTTCACTCTCCATAAAAGGAATCGGAAAATATGTATTTTATTTTTTTAAAGGAAAAGTGTGGGAAAGATGAAGGTGACAAGAAGCAAGCAGGAAGAGAGAGGAAGAAGAAGTTCTTTATTTATTTTATTTAAATTTTTCACGTTGGTTAGACATGAACCTGGGGCCTTGGATGTATGTGCACTGCACCCAAACCTTATTCCACCAGAGTGTACCAATAATATGTACTTTTTTCCATTTTGTTTAAGAAGAGGTATAGGCAGGATTGAAAGTGAGTAGGCAGGGAGAGAAAGGATGAAGCAAGTTTTATTTATTTTTTATTTCACACTGGTTGTTCCCCTTGGACCTGGGACTCAAATCCAGGGGTATATGATCTGTATTCCTTCAAAGGCAACTGACCTAAAAGCTACTTCACCAGTCAATACCAATATGTATTTTTATGGATATTTTTTCCATTTAATTGATTTATGAATTTTTCCCATTTGTGAATGTATTTGCAATTTTGTCATGCACATTTTTGTAGTCTTGCACTGTATGCATACTTTGTCTTTTCTGTAGATAATTGGCATTTGGATCATTTCCACTTTGATACCACTGTGAAGTGTTGTTATGAACATTCTTATTGACATCTATGACTAGTATATGTGTTTTCTTGCTTGTTGGTTTGTTTGCTTTATCCCTAAAGGAAAGGCACAGGCAGGAATGAAGGCCGGCAGGTTGGCAGAAAGAGAGCAGAGAAATAAATATTTCTATTTATTTTATTTAGTTGTTCATCTTGGTTGTTTGCCCTGGCCCTGGGTCTCCCCACCTGGTTCCTTGAAATGTATGTGAACTACATCTGGTGACTCTATCTGCTAGTCCACCAAGGTGTGCTCATGTATGTGTTTTTAACAGTTGTATTAAGTATAATTTACATGCTATATAATTTACTCATTTGAAGTATGTAATTCAAAGGTTTTTTGTATATACACTAAGTTATGAAACACAATAAATTTTAGAATAGAATATTTTTACCTCTAAAAATAAACATTGGAAGTTATTCAGTTTTTTTTTATTCATATACATGAATAAAACCTGGAGGGGTAAATCATTCCCTCTCCCCAACAATTCTGATGAGATGAATAACTCCATTGGTCATAAAGTGCTAGCTTCTAATTGCCACTGTGAAGGAGATTCTATAATTTCTGACCAAAAAAAAAAAAAAATCAGAAAAGATATATGGGGAAAAAAAGAAAGAAATGCTTATCATTGTTATTTGCACAATATAAAATTAACTTTAGGGACTCACAGGATTATCTCCAGAAATGAAATACAGTTGTTTAACTGGGCTGATCTATTTCAGAACCAAAAGACTAGTTTTATAAAATAATTGAACAACTCAGTTTCTGAATTATAATTTATTTGGATAAATGTTTATTTCTCAACAATGCTGCATTGATGATATATCTAAGCCTTACAGAGAAAATTTTCAAGTGTTTTATTTTGCAAAGGATATGACTCTTGCAATGTGAGATATGGAACTGAATACCTACCTGAGGAGCAGTCAAATGATCCTTAAGTCAGTATGTCAGTTAGTTAAATTAAGTATTAAGTAAAGCACAGAGCACTAGATGGTGGGCCAGTTCAACAAAAGCCCCTTAGATAAATTGAACTAGAGGTTTAATACTCACAGGACCCAGAGGACGCCTGGGGGAAATCAAGGAAAGGTAAAGCAGAGAAAAGACAGGAACTGTGGCATATGTAGGGTTCTGTGCTGAGGCCAGACTGGTCAATTCAAACCAAATCAGAGTGGGGCTTTGGTAATTTACTTAAGCTGTCAACATCAGTATGAGTATCTCTCAACCTGGCTA
Source organism: Solenodon paradoxus (assembly GCA_004363575.1). Lineage (NCBI taxonomy): Eukaryota > Metazoa > Chordata > Mammalia > Eulipotyphla > Solenodontidae > Solenodon > Solenodon paradoxus. The sequence goes on from RJWH01000074.1 coordinate 416,734, forward strand.
GCAAGGCAACACTAAGAATGAAAAAAAAGAAAGAAAAGGAAAACAAACAAGCAAAAAAACACTCCACTTCCTTAACCCTACCTAGTGGAACTATAAATCCATATAACATAAATTGTGTTGTGAATATATTATCTAGACTTAATTATCTTTGGAGTTAAAAAAACATACAAACATACTTGTCAGGAAAGATGTCATGATTCTATGCTTGGCTTTGTTTTTTTAATGTTCTGCTTTGAGAACAAACTCAAGGAAATGCAAGATTTATTTAGACAAACGTGAGAATATTATTCTAATAAGAGCTGAAATTTGGAGCATTGTGAATAATAGGTACTAATGAATAGAATGAATGAATAAAAAATACCATTGATAAAAGGTCAAGTAAATAGCAGTCTGTTGTTGTGTAAGGACTTTTGTATATCATCATTGTCATAAATTATTATCATTATTACAAAGCAGAGAATATATCCTTTAAATTTAGGATCATAGAAATTACCTAGTTATGATAGTAGATGCATTTCGGAAATATTTAAAAAGATAAGTAGTATGTGTATTATATAATCACAATGTGTATCATATAATGTATGAGGGATAAGAAAAAAATCAGAAACAATAATTAGTCCTTAATAATTTATGGAACGTATACGAGGGGGGTAATTATTATGTGACAATCAAAAAGGAAAGGGAAAAAATATAATGAAAATGGAGTGAAATTACGATTGTCATTTTTCTAATTTTTATAAATTTTGGAATAGTATTAATATACAGGGAGTAATAAAACAGGCTTATACAGTTCTTTAAATCTTGCTTAAGCAATAGAAAAAGATTGAACTGTTTAGCATAAAATCTTATATATTATCAAGAGATTAGGCAATTCTCCCATTTACCTACAGTTGACAATCAGAGGGTCCCTATTCCGGCTATACTTTGAATCACTTATGGAGATTACTTTTTAAATTCTGAGGTCCCAGATCAGATAAGTCACATGAACTCAATAGGGATGGATCTGTATTTTTCTGTTTAATCATTAAAGGAAATGAAATTAGTGAAGTAGCGATAGTCCATTTTACAGATAAAGTGCAGTTCAGAGAAACTAAGAGCTGAGGTAGCTAGTTAATAGGAGTGCGGATCTCAAATTTGAATTCTCTGATTACAAATATAATGCTTTTTCCACTTTAAGGTGAAACTCCTCCACTACTAATAGAGCTTGAAATAAAACTCAGTACAAGTAATTCTTTTGGAATTATGGAATACAAAAAAGATCTCTGAAGATTGCAAATAGCCAAGTTCAAATTCAGTGAATCAAGGATATCCTTTCAAATATAGAGTATGACTGTGTATTCCTCTGCCCTGTGATAAGAATCTTGGGGGATAGATAGGGTTCCTTAGGAATACAGAGGGTATTTTAATAAGGGACAGCAGGAGCAGTATCTCATTCCTTCAATAAATCCATATCTACAAATTTTTTTTCAAAATGGGGCTTATTTTAGGACCAAATTATATTTGAGGAAATAAAAATGAAGAAATAAAAACTGATCTCACAGTTGCTAGAAAGCTAACAGATGGCTGTTCTTTCTTCACATTTGGAGAAGTGATGTCTCTTGTCTGTCTTGCTCTGCACCTGACTCTCCGCCTCTAACGGTAGGGTTCTCCTGTTACTCTCAGCTTCTCTGTACAGGTGAAAAGTCCCCTGATTCCCCAGCATTCCTCTTCAACTTTCCCTGTTTTGTATTTCTCCATTGTTTTTATACTATCATATATTGCATATTCTTCTTGCCCATATATTGACTATCATTCCGTGGAAAAGTAACATCATCAAGGAAGGCATTTTGGGGAAAGGGAGGGGCTTCCCTGCTGTGTATTCATACATTGTGACTGACATATATAAGTCCTTAATAAATATGCATTGAATAAATTAATGAATGACTTCTTTGAAAGCTTAGGTTTTTTTCCTGGTGAGGTGAGATTTGTTCCCTGTATACAAGCCATCTGTTTCTCTATAACATTTACGAAGTTTGTCAGGGAATCAGTTCAAACTCACTCTTCAGGATTTTTCTTTAATTTGACAAACAAGATTTGCTTTTACCAATTAGCAGGCTTCAGAGATTATTTTTCTTCTCTCTGGAATATTTACTGTTCCTAAGATCTTAACTTCACATTCATTGTACTGAGATGGCCTAATTCTCAAGCGGAAAAAGTAAAAACTTGGAATTATAGTTCTATGGTTGCCATTTGTATCCAGTTGATTTATGGGTGGATGAACTTGGAGTGTTTACTCATCTGTGAAATGATAAAGTAATAATAAGATTGAATGCAGTTATTTGTATTAAGGAGTGAATGAGAAAATTTTGTAGGGGTAGCCTATCAAGAAACAAACACAAGATAGCTGGTAATTAGTAGTGATTATTACTATTAACATAATTTGACAATTAAGACATTGTTTCTAGACATTACTTCTGACATAATGTGTTCAGAAGTAATCCCGCCCTATATCCTCATCTGCTCACATTAAAGGATGCATCACATATCTCAGGAGCATCACTAAATTCTTAAAAGTTTGAAAGGTTTCCAGAGTGCTGCATTATGTGCTGCAGTATGTGCTGCAGTAATGTCTTTATATAACAACTAGCAATTAATACACAGATCAATTCATAACTAAATAAAGTACATAGCATCTGCTATAGAGAAATCATCTTAATCTTCAGAACTACTTTAACACTGTCGAATTAAAAAAATTGTCTGTAGGATCTGATTTGGAGGGAAAATTAATACAAATAATTTTGTTTCTCAACCATCTAAGACTTTACAGAAAAGAACATCTCAAATTTTTAGGAGTGTGTGTATATGTGTGTGCATACATGTTTGTAATTTCAAAAATCAATGAACATTTCCCCCCAAAAAACTAGAAAATGTTCCTCATCACTCAGAAAACATATTTGAAAATTTGTTTCTTTTACTTTCATATCTCTTGTTTGTGACATATCATTTTGCAAACATGTGAATAAACATAAAGAAGATGCAATCCATTTAAAAATGATAATTGTTGCCAATTTTTTCTATAACATTGCATGTTGTTCATAGATATTTGACTCGTTTCCAGTTTGGGACTATTAAAACTGCTATGAACATTGATGCAAAATCATTTAATAGAAATGTTATCATTCTTTTGGGAAAAAATACATAGGAATATAATGACTGGATCATATAGTAGCTGTATGTTTACCTTTTTAGTAAAATGTCAAACTGCTTTAAGAAGTGATTTTAGCATTTTATATTCCTACCAGAAATGTACGAAAGTTCTGGATACTCTGCATCATTGTCAACACTTATTATAGGTATGTAGTACTTTGTGGTTTTAATTTGCATTTACCCAGTGACTAACAATGCTGCACACTTATTTATACTATCCATATATCTTCTTTCATAGTCAATGTTTAAATATTTATTAATTTAGTCATGGTATATTATTGAATCTTGAGAGCTCTCTATCACATATTCTGGATATAAGCCCTTAATCATATATATTATTTGAAAAAACTTGTCCCATTCTGTGACTTTCCATTCATAATGTTTTTAAATGAATATTTTAATAAAAATATAGAAATCAAATCTATCTATATTTTCTTTTATAGAGCATGATTTTGGTATCATATCTAAGAATATTTGCCTAACCTAAACCCTAGATAACAAAAAAACATTTTACAGTGTTTCCTTCCAGATCTAAAATGTTATGCTTATCTTTAAGTTTATAATTCATTTTGAGTTAACATTTATATAATTATGAGTTATGGATTAGGTTCAATTTTTCAGTTTTGCACATGGATATACAATTGTTCCAATATCATATACTGAAAAGACAGTCTTATTTTTAAGGAAATGTTCCTGTATGAAAGAAGCTGAGCAGAGGTAGGCAGACAGGAAGAGAGAGGAGGAAGAAGCACCTCATTTTACTTAGTTATTTGTCTTTGTTGCTCCTGCCGGCCCCAGGACATGACCCCAGACCTTGATTGTACATGGACTGTGTCCAACCATTACTGCACCATGGTAAGACTGTCTTTTTTTGATTGAATTGCTTTTGTTGAAAACCAGTTTCCAAATTTCTGTGGGCCTATGACTGAATTCTCCATTCTGTTTCATTTATCAATTTTGCAATCTTAACCTCAATATGAAATTCTCTTGACCCTTTTGCTTATACAATAATTCCTGAAACCTGGCAATTTCCTTATCTGCAGTTCTTCTTTTTTCAAGTTATTTTGACCATTCCAGGATATTTTCACATAAATTTTAAAATAAATTTGTGTATTTATACCCAAATATCTTGCAACTGTTTTAATTTCAAATACATTGAGTCTATAGATCAATTTTTGGGAAAATCAACCTACTAATAATATTAAATTTTCCAACCCATTAACATGACTTCATTTATTTAGAAAAATATGTATTTATTCAGAAATTTTCTCAGCAATCTTTTTCAGTTTTCAATATGTAGGTACATTATATCTTTAAAAATATTTATTATCAAATATATAATATTGCTGCTATCTTAAAGTGATAATTTAAAAATTGTTATTGCTGGTAATAGAGAAACCAGTTAAATTTTGTAGATTGATTTTTATCCCAATAATGTTAAACTCTTTTATTTGTTCTTATGACTTTTTCTACATTTTTTATATAGTCATATCTTCTGTCAATACAGTTTTACTTTCTGTTGCTGCAATCTTGATGCCTTTCTGTCAACATACTAAGATATCTGTTAAAAATCTACATGGAATTGTTCAGTTTTGTACACTTGAGTACCATGGAATTCTATTATTATTGCTTTGGTTTATGTGTTCAAGTTTGTTGTGCATTTTTAACTACTTCAGTACTAACTCATGCTATTCTGCTCTACTCTATAGAGACTGAAAGTCTCAAGAATGAATAGAGGATAGCTACTCTTCCATCCAAATCAAACCTCAAAGGCCCTGTTTACCTTGAACTTTTAATGTAGAATAGTTGGACCACATGGAAACCAGATCAGTTGGAATCTCTGTTTTTTCCTCCTCATCCCATATCAGTACACATATTAAACCAGGGGTTACTTAACTATCCCTTACTCTAGTTTATGATTGAAATAAATGTTCCTGTGTTTAAGATATCCATCATAGAACCCCTTTTCTGACTTCATCTAAAGAGAAATTCTGAGAATACACAAAGTAGTGAATGATCTAGAGTGCCATTCATACATAGCTTTCCAAAGTCTTTTTCATTGCATCTTTTTCTGATTTCTTTCCTCATACTATATGCTTTTTTCAATATGCAGGAAAGATAACTTAAAATTATTCGTATTGTAGGTAAAAATATTTTTTTATAAATTGTAATATGTCTCTGTATATCTTCTCTTCTCCTTTGCATTTTCATTTAGATTACCATGTTCTGTGAATCTTACCAAATAATCCAAATAAAATGAGAATATTAGAAAGATTGATTTATTTGTGTATTTCTACCTTGCATTAAATACACCATTTCTAGCTAAGGATTAAGGCATACTCTACTGAACTGTTACAATTCAGTATACTATCTAAATTCAAGATTATAACCGGTAAATTTCACAAATCAAAAGGAAACCTCTAGCTAAAAATTCCTGCTCCAATCAAGAGATTTATTAAAATAATAAACTGGCCACCATTTGGTCTTCTAAAATATGGGGTGCCAAATATTGTGTTGTGTGTGTGACATATTTAGTTTTCTGAAAAAGAAATTTGCTTCTCTTGAACAATCAGCCCAGTTTTTTTAAACACTAAATTAAAATTATTTTTCAAACTTTCATATAAACTATAGATTTTTGTCTCTGAAGTTCTCAAAAATAACTTGGTTTTCAAAGACAATGTATGATTTATTTATTGTTTTATGAAACATTCCCACCTTTACTATTCCTTAAACTGCAATTAAATTTTCATGTAATTGAAAATATGCAATAACAAGAAAATGAGATAGTCAAGACCAATCTGAACTATACTCATTTCAAGTATAAAAGTACACATGATATATTTTTTGGATGAATTCCTAATGAAATCTTAAAACTCATTTTCTTAACATACTTCAAAAACTTTGAATGGCATTTTTAGATGCCCTGTTGCCTTGGTGTTTTATGTCAGTTAACATTGCTGCTTTCTAATTTACTTTATGAATTTATAAGTCTAGTGACTTTGTGTGTGTATCCTCACATTAATCGATGAATTCTGAATACGTTTTAAAATTATTTTTATTCTTCTTTAATTAAATGGTCTCTACTGAAAGCAACGTACATTTACATATACTGCAGATGCATGCTGAACTTAATAGGCAGTTTTTCAAAAGCAATATCCAAGATGATTATTCAATACTAAAACTTTGTACAATTTCTTCGTATCTTTTTACTGAATTTTATTGAACTAAGTTCTCTACAGGCAAAAGTAAATGACAAATATTAACTTGGAGTTTTATAAATTCTTATTGTTTTATAAAATTATACTAACAATTCATTATACTTTGAATAAGTACTGAAGCTTTAATAAATGATATTGTCAGAGATTAAAATAAAATGTTTACTGATTTGAATGCAATAAAGGGACAAAGAATTTAAAATGGACTGAAATAACTAGTAAAAAGTAAAAACTAGAGAATATCATGTTGGTAATGGGGATATGGGAAATAGAGTCATTTTTCTGAAACCTATGCTTTTGTTTAAATTGTGTAATTTATAAACACAAATAGAAAATTGTGTTTCACCAATGTACTATCAATTTATTTATATATCTTCATTAATTAATCACTTATTAAACATCGTCTATGTGCCAGATGCTCTGATGAGTACTAAACATGCAGAGCCCACGGTATAATGAGCAAGAGATCTAGATGAAGACCTACCTCCAGTATTACAGAATGAAATATTACCTGTCTAACTTTTAATGATGCTTTAGATCTCAACATAACTGCCACTTTGCCTAGAAACTCTTCAATGAACAATACTCTGATCAAAACTTTCTTCGGGGCTTCAGTTAGTTGTTACTGTAGCATTCTTTACTGTATTATTTATAACACTTCTTATGGATATTTATTTTCAGATTAAACTCTTGGTTCTAAGCTTTATCAGGACAGATACAAAGATATCTTGCTCTTATTTATATCTCATGTGCCTAGTATAGTGCTTGATACTTGATATATATCTAATCCCTAGTGACTGATAAAAAGAAGAGATAAGGGATAGAAGGAAATAAGGGAAAGGGGAAGAGAGAGGATTCAAGAAAAAAAGGATGAGAAGAAAAGAGGAAATGAGAAAGGAAGGAATGGAGCTAATTTTACATTAAGAACCACTTCTTAAGTTCAGCTTTAAGTGAAATTCTCAATTTCTTTTCATATATTCTAATAACAACAATTGTTCGGGAATCAGAAAAAACTAAGATTCATAAAAATAGCACTCGTCCCAAATTTAATATGTTGAGATGAGGGCACCAGTGATATAGAAACTTGAGATCTATTTCTACTTTCAAGCTATCTCTCTAACTACTAGTCAGATATACATTTGAACAATTTGAAAATAAGTTACTAAATCATAGTTAAAGCTGTGCATATGTATCAATCAGATATCTAACAGCAGAACAAGAAGCAAGAAAATATCAAAATGTTTTATATCTGAAGACTCTAAATGATAATATTTAGAAATATTCAGTAGTCATTTTGATATAATATAACCAATATTAGAATTCAAAATGAAATGTTTCAAAATCAGTAGAAAAATATTTATGAATTGCATAGTGCAAAGGTCATTTAATTAAAATAGCAAGTTTTCTTTTTTCTTTAAAGTTTTCTCTTTCGGGCTGTTTTCAGTTTTCTTTACTAAATACTCATTATATTTATACTTAGAAAAAATAAAGATCAATGTTATTAAAAGTGGCAAATTTAGAAATGAACAGAGCAGAAAATCCTATAGTAAAGTGTCATTGTGTGTGTTTGTATTTAACTAGACACATACTTATCTATTATCCACCAATTATCTATGTCAAGAATGAGATGGCTTGTATTGAATTATATCTATTTAAAGCAAAGAGATGATCATGATATATTTTATTCTACATCGCTTGACTATAGAATTGTCATATCCCTGTCTGTTCTACTTCTAGTATTTTATAGATTTGAGGTACCATCTTCTGGAAATTATAAATACATTTGAAAAATTGAACAAATGGGTTAAAGCATATATATTTTCCAGATTTTAATTGTATTGATATGCACTTTCTAGGTAGGTTGACCATTTCATTACTTTCATAACAAATATTGCAATAATTATTATAAATATTTGCTAATTTCATAATGATCTATCGCTTACAGCTAGTCTCACAAGGGGTTTTGCTTGTTTGTTAATGACATTTAAAATAATTTCATTAGGGGATTTTTGTACTATTAGTCTGTTTGGCATTATTTTTATGTATATTATTTGTATTTCATCATTTTCTGGGTTACCTGTTTAAAAGACATTAGTAAATCTAGCAATACTTTAAGTCTATTATATTAAAAAATAAAATATTGGTTCCATTCAGAAGATAAAAATCTCAATCCTAACTTGACAAGTGAACATAACCAAACCATAAATAAGTTATCTCAATCACATTTACATGCTGAACTTTTAATAATTGTTCTAAATTAAAACTATATCATTCTGTATTCAGTTACCAGAGTTTGGGAAATTAAAGTATTAAATTAGCAAGTTACATCCTTTGAAAACAATTTTTTTTTTATTTTTACTGCAAAATAGAGTAACCATTTATAATGATAAAAAGATTTGCTTTCAAACTTTAAGATGCTTCTTTGGAAATCGCATTGTTGCAAATATGGCAGTAAATAGTACAAAGTGCGTCTAACACAGTCAGAGTTCACCAAATCCTTTGCATTTCCAATCTGACCCACATCATATTTATTGGTCTATAATGACTGTGAATCACAACAAATTCAGGATGCTTCTGGAAAGTCAAAGCCTCTCATTAATAATGCAACAGTTGAATATTAAAGTACCATCACTATGATAGTTTATGATGTAGTAAAAATGTTCAAAGTGCATTACTATACAACTGCAAGGATGCATTTGGTCATGAGTGTGCTTAAGTACTAAAGAGAAACAGGAATAAAATAAGGAGCAGCATGACTTTAATGAAAATAAAAATGTGTTATCAGGCTGCACTGATAGTACACAAATATATGTGTGTGTGCAGTGTACCTGTGCTAATTTCTTGCATGTTTCTTTGTGTACTTGGTTCTTTATGACTATTCACATGTGTGCCCATGTTTTATGTATGTTTATATGTATATGCATGTGCATGTGTGTATAAAGATAGTATCCAGAGTACATGGCTCACAGTTCAAGGTGCCAATGACATAATCAATGGATAAAAAGATATATGGTAATGGTGTAAAGTCAAGGAATTAATATATTCTGAGAACAAAACAGGGAGTGACAAAACCTAGGTCTTCAGCACTATCAGTAAATCTTACAAAGTCTAGACTAATTGCCGTACAGATCTAAGTACTTTCATAGATAGCGTATATTTAAACAAAATAATTATTTTTGATAGTTGTTTATATTGATTTTCTATTATTTCATTACAAATTACTCCACAGCATCTTAAAACTGCACACAGTTAATACTTCACAATTGCTGTATGTCAAGATTCCAGCACAGCTTGACTGAGGCCTTTGCTCAGAGTCTCACAGGTCGTATGCAAGAGTCAACCAGGTTGTTTTTATGTCAGTAAGACTTTACTTCCAGGCTTATTCCAGTTGTTAAAAAAATTTACCTCCTTTGTCTCTATTTTATGATTGTTGTCTGGGGTGATGCTTGGTTTATAAAGGTCACTAGTGGTCTGGTGTCATGCGACCTTCTCTATAGGAAACACAATATGGTCGTTGGCTTTTTCACATTCAGTGGGAGAATTTCTTTCTAACTTTAGTAAGGGTCCAGTTATTCATTTAAGGGCTTGTATCTGATTTAATAATTCCACCAAGGATTTCTTTGATAAACTAAAGACTAACTGCTTCAAAACTTTCATTACACCTGGAAATTCCATTGCTTTTTGCCATATAAGGCAGCCTAGTCATAAGACTAGTATCCCATCCAGCTCACAGTTCCCTCCCATGTGCCAGGTTGGGATTATATAAGACACGTAAACTATGGTGCAGGAGTCCTGAGAAACATTTTAGAATTCTGCCTCTCACTTTCTGCTCTCAAAATTTTGGTGGCCAGAAGTCCAATGCCAGCTGTCAGCAGGGCCACATTCTCCCCACAGACTGGAAGGGAATATATATTCTTCACCTCCTCCAGTTCTAGGTATTCTCTGGCTTGTGATCACATCACTCCAATTTCTCTCTGTGAATCTATTTCTCTTCCACACGTGTCCCCTCTGCCTATATCTCTAACAAGATTTATCATTAGATTTAGAGCCCATCCAGATAATCCAGGGTGATCTCTTTATCTCAGTCATCTTAAATTAATTTTATCTGCAAAGACTTTTTCTGCACAATCATCCATGGGATGATTCTAGGGATTAAGACAAGGCATGTATTTGGGGGAGGTTACCACTCCGTTCACAGTATCCCTAAGTTTTAAGCGCTAGAATTATTTCAACTCATAGAAGAAGGAAGCACATGTCAGGGATGTTTGCATACTTCTCCCAAGAACATAGGGACAATTAGCAGTCTGAGGCTGCAGGGGTACATGTAAACTTCTGATACCAGACTGTGCCCTGGGCTCCTTGCCACACATACTGCCCTAGTACATGTGAGCAAGTCCTAGAGCTCTGGGAATTCATCTGGGAGGACGCATCTATCGCTAAAAGAAAATTTCATTCTTTTGTCCTTATATGAACTTAATTCGGCTAAACTGTCAAAATTATTTCTTCCAGTGACAATTAACCTGAGTGTGGGAGTTGAAAGTTGAATTGCTTCAAGTTTAAAGATGTCAGAGTGAAGGTCGAGTAGATGCATATCTTGGTTCTTTAATTAGAAGATCTCACAACTCCGCACAAAGATTTTAAAAGCAGGGCAAATCATTTCACCTTTGTGCTATGATCTTTGCTGCTTTGTTGCTGACCCTTGTCGTTATAAATTACAGTGATCAGAGAAAATTTGGAAAAATAAAATAAGTTGGGAGACTTTTAAAGAAGCATGCTATCTTCCACATTTTCCCACTATTTCATTTTTACCTTGCTTTCCCAATCAACCTAGACTTCTCCCACCTACATACTATGATTGATTAGTGGTTATAAGTAGTTACCGTGTCTCAATTTATGCATATGCATTATTTTAAATCAGAACAAATTTCCTTTCCTATAAGAATCTTATCAAATCATCGAAAGTGAGTCCCCTCCAAACCCAGCAACCAGAAGTCATTTTTACATATTTGCACATACTACATATATTTTTAAAAACAATAAATAAATGTATGACAAGCTACACATGCTAATGTAAAGTCATAGATTAAGATCTGTAAAACTCTGTATTCTATGTTCAGTTCTGTATTAATTAATTGTGTAGTTTCAGCTGAAGGCCAAGATGACTTTTATGCATTTTTTTATTTGCAATATTGAGATAATTGCTATTTCCTTACTAAAAACATTGCTGTAACTATAAAAGGATTTATAAAATAAATGTTGAAGTGTTCATAAAAGCAAAGGCATGCTGTATATCTTTAATCACACAAGGAGCAATTGAATTAAGTAAACATAAAATCCATAACCATATTTGGAGCTTTTTCTCATTTTCTATAGTTATCATGGTCTATTTTAGGCATTGGCATTCTTTGCTAATAGCATTGGGGCAATCAAGATTTGGGATAGATAATCAAGATTTCAGGAAGATTTTAATATTTTTAATGAAATTTGTATTTGATTCTACTGGAAACACTTAATTCTGTAATGGCGATTCTGGAAACTCCAAGAAATGCTTTGGTAACTTATTCTAGATTCCTTTCCCCCTTAGCCCTTAATTTCCAGATGTGTTACAGTAGTTACTGTATGTGAAAGCTCATCAACCAGCTCTAGGGAACTTTAATTCTCAGGTGTGCACTTCAATAGAGAAGTGGTTAAATAGTAAATAGTTACAAGAAGTAATAGTAACTTCAACAGAGAAGTGGTTAAATAGTAAAGTGTGTAGGCCTTTCCAGAGAGGGTAAGGACGTTTGTAGTGAGAAGGCTGAGCTGTTGAAAAGTATTTAAACTCAAATAATTAATGGAGTTGTCCAGGGACCAAAGAGACTTCTGTTGAGTGTGTAGGAAAATGATTGGCCTGCTGTTTTCCACAGATAGTTTGCATTTAAAACATAAAGTCATTAAGTGTTTTAATTTTGATCCCCATGGTGCCTCTCTTTTAAGAGCACAGCAGGGAGGGTGAACATAATTGGCACCATTTGGAAGGTTGAGTGCCTCCTTGTAACAAGTCTTTGTAGTTGAAAACTGACATTTGGTTTACAGTCTTGCCATTCTTATCTATACTCTGCTCCTCTTCAAATTGTTAAGCAGGAAGATTGTGCCAACATCAGCTTCACAAAGCAGTCTCAAAACTTCAATAACTAGAGTAAAATATGCTTGTCATTTGAAGGATTAACTGTGTGTTCACCTGGGTAGATATCAAACACTGAAATACTTGTGATGTGTGTGTTTCTTCTTTCTACTATGATCAGACTAGATTATACATTTTTAAATAATTTTATTTTTATAACATGCTAATATGTACAACCAAGGTTCCCTTTGATTTCCTAGTTAACAAATAATTTTTTGAATTAGACCCATATGAAGAATAATAACTGGATAACTAAATCGACCCTTTTGCACTTAATATAATAGAGGGAGAGAAATTTAAAAGATGGAGACCATTGAAAAAAACAAAACAAAACAATCAGACTTGGTTGTGCCCTGGTGGAATAGGGTTGGGTGCAATCCACATGTACTCCAATGTCCTGGGTTCATGTCCTGGGATCAGTGGAAGCAATTAGAATGAAAATAAATAAAAAATATAAATAAGTTGCTTCTTCCTCCTCTCTCTTCCTGCCTCTCTGCCTCTGCTCACTTTCCTTCCTCCTACACCTTTCCTTAAAAACAAAACAAAAAATAAGACTGGTTTACCACCGAGATTTCATCCCAAAATAGTGCCTGGTAGATGGTAATATGCTCCCTTTATTTGAAGATTCAAAAAATTAATGACTCCATTGTATTTTCATTTCCTTTTTTTATAATTCAATATGGCAGCTTGGACCCTGTCCTAGGCTGTATAGTCAGAAGTTATGACAATGCACATGGAATGGGTTAATTTCCTATTTATGTGTGAATATTTGTATTTGGCCTACCAACTCTCAGCTCTTTCTGTCTTTCAATTGTCTTGCCCTTAGAGATGTATTATACTAAACTATTAAAAATCTGAATTCTACACCCCATTACCTGACTCATCTCAGATGGAAAAAAGGAGATCTTAGTGTCTTTCTTAGTGATCTTAAAGAATAGTTATATGTGCCAAAAGAAATAGTATATACTATCTTTGAGAATTCAAGGATGCTATGCCATATAAATGTGCCTTTACAGGGATAAAAATATGTGGAGGGGCATTACTGCTTCACAAAACTAAAATGTCTAGATATTGCTAATTTGAGCATAGCATAGCTACATCCAGGTATTCAAACAATATTTTCAGAAAATTTTGCTCTCTATGTCTTGGCTAAATTGCATGGACCAGGGAGTGAAGAGAATAAGTAGTTACATAAAGAAGGGTTAATCACTGCTGGGAAGGCAAAATCAATAAATATTAATTGAGGAAAATGGTGCAACCATGAGAATTTCAGAGATGGGGTGGTCTTTTCGAGTTCAGAGTCTTGAAAGAAGGAATGTAGCATAGCAAGCACGCATTTTCATTTTTAGGAATTTTCATTTAGGAATTTTTAGCCTCCTTAAAATTAATCATATGAAATATTGGATAATTGCAAAGTGTATAAATAGTGTCAGTAGCTATAAGATGCTCAGGAAGAGGCCTAATGTGCAGTTAATAAGACATAACTGTAAATCTGACTTGGACATTTTTTGGGAAGAATATTTTGAGATTTTATATGAGAAACTTTCAGATCATAATTTGTCTTTTAGCTATAATAATATTTGGTAAGTGAAGATTTATAAGCATTTATCTGAACTATATGGCACTAAGGAAACCAGTCTCACTAACCACTACACTTAGTGACAAATTTGAAAACATGGATTGTGGAGCCAAAACTGTCTCAGTTTGAATCCTAATTATAGTCTTGGCAATATGCATGATTTTGTGACATTTTCAGCTCAATGTGCCATAGTTTACTCATTTTATATAAACATGTGTTACTAGAAGATACTTTACAGGGCATCCTACCAAATATTCCTGCTACCCTGTTTTGGATGCTATGAGATAAGTAACGTCTGGGTTAGAGACAAATGACTTAATTATTCATGGCACATATCATTTCTTTTTAACTCTGAATCTCCAACAGGCAATATGGAGGGATCCAGGGAGATGTTACGCCTATAGTGGATTTGTGTGACAGATGAAGACCCAGCAGCATAAGAAATTCCGATATTTTATACTCCACTGCAAGTAAATTTACGTGATCTTTGTCCTGAAGGGAGACAGACAGAATATCTATTTTCTAAGACTTTCCCTGTGCAAATGCTTTTGAGGATTTAATCTAGACAAAAGGTAATTACTACCTTTGCTATAAACAGCAAAGAAGTACAAGAAACACAGTAGGGGCAGTCTTATATGTGTGTCAATATATGTATTATTTAAAAATAAGTTTTAAAACATCTTTAGTTATAAATTTCATTCTACTTGGAGTTCATGTATATAGTTCATAATCTTATGTGATCAGTTTGATTAGTGTGAATAAGACAAGTTAACAATTGTAATAGAAGTCCTCAAACATTAAGATATGAATTAGGTTTCACATCAAGACCCTAATAAGTCATCTTTTTATCTACTCTTTAACATGACTCAGGTTTAGAAATGTCCAAATTTTCCTTTGATTACTTACGGTAATATATTGTACTTTCATACAATAACTTTCTATTAACAAAACATTTCATTTATTCCATAAATCTCTAAGAACAAATTAATGATGACACTAACAAAAATAATATATAACAATCATTCTCCATGAGTCTCTCTCTCTATCTCTCTCTCTCTCTCTCACACACACATGCACACACAACATACACACAGATGAACACAAAAAAATCGAAATAAAAAAATAGAGAAGCTGTTCAGTGGTTTCAAAACTCAGGTCCATATAGCTAATGCACATAAGAATAAACAGAAAACTTGAAAAACTACAAATCCCAACTAACTCTGAAATGTAGTCTGACTTGGGTAGCCTTTGGATATTTGGGCACAGTTCTTTCAATAAATATGGAATAGGTATTACATGGTATAACCTATTTGAATACAGAATGTTTTTTACAAACTAGAAAACAATAAAGATACAATAAATATACATGTAGTTACATATAATAAAGATTATTTAAAACCAGTCTATTACATAAAGTATCCTAAATTCTGGTTCTAAAATATAGCAAGAAAAGCTCTAAAAGGACAATAACAGACTTGTCAATGCTAAGAATGCAGAGTTTAAAATTCTTAACACAAATACTACAATCTACAATATAATAAACAACTCACAAATATTATACAAATTGAATTTCTCCAATATAATAATGACAATTTAAAATTAATTATTGTTAATATATTTAATTACATTACTGAAACAACCACTTTACCAAAAATTACATTACCAAATAGTATGTTTTTCAAGAGTAAATAGTTGGCATGATATCAATACATTCCAGATTTAAACAAAGTAAAAATGACCTACTCACATATTCCTTTGACAGCCCGCTAAGCTGGAAGGCCTACTAAATGAATACAAGAGATTAAAGACGCTATATCAATTGTCATTATATCTTCAATAGAAATTATATTAGTGCTTAAGTGTGGGAGGCACAAGGCAAGTGCTTTACATTCATAATTTAACATAAAATTAGATAAAGAAAATTTTAAATTCCACTATTTTGCTATTTCCAAATTTTATTTTTTAATTAATGACTCATTAGTTTGCAATACTATATATTTTAAGAAAACAGATTCACTGCGTGTATATCATACTGTATCCACCACCTGAGTTTTAGTGCCTGTCACTACTGCCTATTTTTATTCTTTCAACCCCAGGTTCTCTCCTCTCTACCTATTAGGGTAAACATAGTCTTGATTTTAGAGTCTAAGATAATTTTGTTGAATTTTGTTAGTTCTTTTTCTGCTTTTATTTTCCACATATGAGTGAAACAATACATTTTCTTTCTGACTTAAATTACTTAGCATAATCTCCAGAAGTAATATTCAAGTTATTTCTAATACTCAATAACAAAATAAGAATGGTAGAGATAGAATTTAAACTTAGTTCTAATAATTTTCAAAGCAACAATTCATTAACAATATGCTTTGCTAAGTCTATGCAAAATTAGAGTTATATAATAAAGGCGAATATTTATGTGATAAAAATTGTGACTATCACTTAAAATATGACAGTGAAAATGTGACCGATAAATAAAATGACCTAAAAAATGAGAACATGAGCACAATTCTTTAAACGGCAGATAAATCAAATGAGAAAAACAAGTGTGTTGAGTTACTAAAGTTATTATATTTCATATATAATAAAAGCTCTCATTTATTAATATGCAATAGATCTATATTCTGCTAGAAATATTTTAAAAGTCAAGAAAATTGGCTAATAATATTATAGACATTTAAATTCATTAGACATAATAAATAAACAAATTAAAAATGAGTGAAATATCTCTTTCATATTTCACTCTTAGAGCATAAATTGTTAAGTCTTTTGGGATGTATATTAGGATATATATAACTAGATAGACAGATATCTATCTATATATGCATGTATATATATATATATATATATAACTCAGGGATCTGAATATTTGCATCATCATTTACCTAGTATTAGCGCTATTTTTATGTCACTTTGTTCAACATGAAATAATTTTATTATCAAGAAGTTCTGAAGTAGTCTTCATAGAATGTGATAGTTGTAGAGGGATTAATCATATAAGAAGACTATGCCTCTGTTCTTAGCCACACACATTTGTTATTTCAATATTATATGCAGACTTAAAAGACACAGAGTACTTAAAGGATTGATTTTCATTCACTTGAGAAATTTTATATCATCTTTATATGTTATTGCTACCACTGTTTGTCAGTAGATAAAAAGAGGCACCAATGACATGACTGCTATAAATCTCTATATTTCTTTAACAGAAAGCCTGACAGGAGGAGATTTGCTCACCAGTATTAGAAACACCATCAAATTCATAACTTCTAGTCAATATGAATGAGATGTACAATAAGAAATAATCAGCTTCTTCTTGTCTCTACAACTTTGCATACGTTAAAGAAAAATGAAAATTGCCATAAGAACAGAGATAAACACTGTATGAGTATCTTATGAAAACATAATACATATCTTTCCAGAATTCAGCTCTCCATAAAGCTGTAGTGTTCCTCTCTGAATTGTGGGCAGGATGTGTTTTATTAAATGGCCACATGAGGTGTAAGAACATTTGAGAGCAAGCTTTCACAGTGTGCTACAGCTAGCCAATTTACAAACCAGCTGAAGGAGGAAGGAAATTGGGTAACAGTTTATGTTCTTAAAAGCCATCCGCTCTGAATAGATATTATCCTCAAAAAAGGAAATTGCATCAGAGTAGCTTACACTAAACTCAATTTTTGTTTTTCTTTGCTAACCTTCCTTAAAAGGAGAGACAGAAAAATCTTCTCACTGCTCCGTCTTGGGTTGTCTATAAGACTAATTTTTGGAGTGGTATATCTGCATTTTCAGTGTAGTTGCATTTAGTCAACAGTTTGTATGAAACCACATACCAATCACATGCCAGAAAACTATCAGTACATTGGAAAATTCATAAAAATCCTGAGAAAGCCTACTGCTCTTCAGTCTGCTAAACCGTCTTGAAGACAGAAAAGAAATACAAATCATGTGACTTCTGCCTTTCATGAGACTACAGTTCACCTGAGATCACACTGATTTATTTATTTCTCTGTTCCTGTATCTGACCTAAGCACTTCACAATGATTACTTTATTTAATTTAATGGTGTCTTAAAGTGGATATTATGAATTATATTTTACACATGAAAACAACAATTTCCAAGAGGTTAAGCATCTTGCCCAATGATACATCTGGTAAGTAGCTGTCAGATTCCAAAATCAGTGGTTTGTTTTGTTTTTATTTTATAAAATGTATTAATTCACAAGTTTTACATAGCTTTTGTTAAAGAAAAATGAAACCCCACAAAAGTGAAAATAAGACAATATTTAAAAGTCTGGCACTTTCCAGCTTTCCATATACAAAAGCAGCTCTGAAACTTATATGTACCTATTGGAAAAATTAGGAATGGAGCCATGACATTTCAGAAAGTACAACTTTATATCAGAGAAGGATCATCCTAGGTCTAGTTGTTTTTACAAAATAAATGGTTTTTTATGTCATGTCGAACTATCTTATCCAGTCAATTCAGATAGGATTCCAATAATATATTCTTATTATAATAATATGTTATTATTAAATGCTGTTTGAGCCTCTTCCATCTTATTAGAGACATGGAGTTTTTGAATTTCAGATAATGAATGTCTTCGTTTATATCCAAATTAGTTAAATCTTTACAGCACATTGAATTTTTTTTGTGTGTGCTGACCTGGTATCTACTTTGATTTGCAAAGGCTATTGCTTGCTATAAACCAAGACTTGAATTAAGATGATTTCAACATCCATTCTCCCCCTCATACATCATTGCTACTACTAAGGTCAACCAGTGCATTACTTATTTAGATTCTCAAATTCTATTCACTAGAAAAAAACCCATAATCTATTTATTTAAATAAATTATTATGTATGAACTAATCAATATGCCCCAAACTGTAAGTTTCTATCAATTTAACGTGACTAAATTTCTTTTTCTAATGACATTTTTCTGATGAGCTATATATTTATTCATAATGGCATTTCATTTTTATTTAGTATGCTTTCACTTAGAAGCCTTTGATAAAATAATTCTAGAAAGGAGTTTTGAAATTGTATATAGAATAGAAAGAGGTTTGGTAAGTCACTATAAAAATTTCATTGTACCTAATATAATAGATAGCAGTATTGATGGGTATCTTGACTATATTTGGCATTTATCCACATGGATAAAGCTTAGCACTTGAGACTATATAGGGCAAAACAATTGATAGTGATAAAATACCAATTCCTTCAAAACTTAGAATGGCAACCCAAACTAAGTGAACTACACTGATTCTAGATCTTTAGAGTTTATATTCTCCATTTCTTTCCAAAATGGATGATTTAAATAGCTCTCAGTTGTTCTCAAGAGGAAAAACAAAGGTATTTCTACCAGTTTATGAGGAACTAGATGTCAAATTTATGAGTTAACTGAAAGAGAAATGTGACTTTCTTCCCAAATAATTGAAGGAGTCAACTTATTATAAGTTTTGATATGACATAGGAGTCATTTGGAAGTTTCCTAATATGATTGTTTGGAAGGAGTTAGGGAGTCCTTTGCCATCAGGCTCTCAGACAGTTTGCATCAATATCCTTATCAATGAAATGTGAGTAGTGCATATAGCTATGATGGGAAATCTCTCACAAAGATATAATCACACCCCTAAAAAGAAAACAAACACTTCAGAAGCACAAGGTAACATTAATTTTGGTAGCGGAGAGAACTCACTTCATTTACTTAAATAGGCCTTGGAAACATTTTATTTAAAAATTCATATCTGTGGCAAGCGTAGTAATTTCCAGCCAGCACACTCAGTTGCTCAATACAGGCACTACATAAATCTGCTCAACAACATAAACACACTGCCTCAGAGCGATCACACAAATTAAATAGCTTGTTTCCCGGAGAGAGAAAAGTACAGAACAAAATTAATAGTAAAGCTACTGTATCTCAATGGGGAACTACCCTAAAGCCTGAATCCTTGCAGAAGATATGTTAACAGAGTTGACTTTAGTGAGTTTGAGAGTGAAAATGCCTGTGAATTCAAGAGAAAAGAGTAAGAGTTGATTTGGAAGCATGTTGTTAATTAGCTAACTTAACAGACATGAAAGTCACGTAGAAAGCTAATTAAGTGAAATTGATGTGTATGATCTCAGTCTTTGTTTTGAATACAGCTGAAACAATCTCTGATCCAGGGAATGCAACTCTGGAGAACATTTTTCCATGGGACAGACGCTAATAAAAGGGGGTTATTTCAGCTGTTGTCGAAAGTATGCTTTTCATGCTTTGATCTTTGCCAAACAAACCCAGCCATCCATTTCAGTTCTGTCTTGAGAGACACCTACGTCTTGTAAGATTGTCAGGCACATTATAAATGCAAAAAATTTGGTACCTCATTTTATTATCTGATTACAACTACCCATGATCTTGGTTATATCGCTGACTAGGAAATTGTGATGAGCAACATCAATCTACTCAGAGTTGAAAATCTAGGTCTTCTGCACTACACCTTTAAAATTTATGTCTCCTCGATATGCCTTCTCGTTGATTTAGGTTGCATTTTGTCCACTTTATCTTGTACACATGAATGGTATATTTAAGCTGTAGATGTAATCTAAGGAATCATTATCAGAAAACATGAAAATAGTCAATATTGTTTTGATGCACCCACATCAACTTCAGGCAAATTTAATTTTATGTAAAACAGAGAAAGGAAAAGAAGAAGAAAAAGTAATGCTTAAAATCTTTAAAGAGTTATATCTATCTTTTGTAGTAACTAGATAAAACTCGTTGGAAGTTCCAAGGAGGTTGGAAGACTGAATAGTCTTCCAATAAATTCTTACAATAAATAGTTCCAATGAAGTTTAAAAATAAAAACACTGACCTTTAATTGGTTACTTTCTGTATAGTAGACTATGCTAAGTACATGATAACTTTATTCTTTTAAATTTTGATAAAAATACTCTAAAATTAGAACTCCCATTTTAGAGAAAATTCAACTGAGAATTGGAGAATTTAAATAATTATCTATGATGATAGAAAGAAGAATAAAAAGACTTCAGATTCAAACTTTCTCTAAGGTGCATTAATTCAATACTAAAACCTAGACTGAAAAATATAAAATTCTTCTTTCCAAGAACATTTTTCCTAAAAGACTCACATTTGGAGAATTTCCTGATTCCACATCTTTAGACTTTTGACACTGAACCCTGGTGCAAAGTATTTGATATTCCAGCCATTTTTCTTTCCTTTTTGTAAGTTTTAGCTAAAGATATTACTATTATCATTACTAGTATTATTATTATTACCATTATTATTTGATATCTGCATCTTGAAAGCAGGTGATTAAATACTAGAAAAGTCAAAAACACTTTTTTTCTCTTGATTTTTAAGCACTACATTTTTATTAATTTTAAGGTTTGGACTCTTATTTCTAGCTGAATAATTGACAAAAGAATTTTCTGTATGATCAGAATTGATGCAGTTTCTCAGCTGAGTCTAAGCTATATTTAACCATCATTTAAGTGGGTATGTTTGGCAGATTAAGGGGGAGGGACATGGCAGAAGTAATTAATTTTTACATCAGCTACAAAGAACTCTTTGTAAAAAATTTTACCTTAAATGCATAATATATAATTTTTTCACAATGAGGAAATCTCTTTTGAGCTGTGAGAGAGATGTGCAATTCAAAGTACAGTAATATATGTCACTTAAATTTTTTTTTTTTTTTTGACCTATCTCTCATAGAGCTTGGGCTGTATCCTAGAAATAGTAACACTGAAGTATAATAGCTGGAAAAAAAATGTTTCCCCTAAAAGTTCAATAAAAGGTTAGGAATCCAATACCATACACAATTAAAAGAGTATAATACACTCAAAAACAGAGTCCTAATGTGCTGACCAAATTACATCCAGGTATATGCTGTTGCTTTGACATACAGAGGAGGCATACATATGGAGGCCACAAAAGGACCCACTTCCCAGTTTTGAGGACAGATTCCGTCATTCAATGAAGAGAACCTCAGCTTATTCATGTTTAGTGCCTATTATTTTGTTAACAGTAAGGACTAATGTAAGTGGTGACAAGTGCTACTGACTGTTTTAGAATCTCATGGGACTCCTTAGCACAGAAACAGAACCCTCACAGAGCGTATTCTTGAATGTAGTACTGGTGAAGCAATTTAATATATGAGTGGATTCTATTAAACAAGATGAGAGCAGAAGAGTAGGAAGAGGAAAAAGGGTAATAACTAATACAGTTGCTGAAAAAAAAGACATGAGGAGGAAAGTTGGTGTTGCTTTTTTAATCCATTCATCCACTCCATGACTTTTAATTGCTGAGTTCAACCACTAACATTTAGGGTAATTATTAATATGTAACTGCTAAATGCCATTTTGCTGTTTGTTTTCTGAGTATTGTTGTAAGACTGTTGCTTTCCCTTTATATTCTATTCCTTTTTTATCTCAGGTTTATGTTTTGAAGTTACCTTGAGGTTTACATGTAAATATCTATGCTAATCAATTTTTTTCAACTTGAAGGTATAAATGTCTCAGTCTTCTAGATGGACAGCAGCCCCAGAAGGGAGTTGCATCCAATTAGCCCTGGATCTTGGGGATAGGAGATTTAGTAAGTAGTTGGCAGATATGAAAGGCTGTTGAGCAGTAGCCCTAAGTAGATGTGAACTTGCTATTTTGTTGGAGCTCCTCTAATGATCCTCCATGAGAGAGGTGAGGAGTTCTGTTTGCAAGAAATCACTCACCTGTCTAAACTGAGAGAGTTAGACCTTACTTCCTAACCCCACCCAAGATGGGCAATCACTAACACAGTACCCAGGAGAATCTGAGAAATGTAAGTGGCAACATAAATTGTTAAAACAAATGCACTAATGACTAAGGATGTGGGGATATTTTACTCCCAGAGGTCTTGCTGGAATATGGAGACTGATAGGGTTGGTACCACACAGACAAAATAGAAACTCAAATCCCAGTGATGTCTCAGTTCACAGGAAGGCTATCCTTTGTTCTTACCCATGTTGAAATTTTTGTCCAACATGAAAGTCCTGTAGTCAGGTCTATATGCACTTTGTCCTATCATCTCCTCATGCTCTCTGTCCTATGTCCTTTGCTTCCCAAAATTCAATTGTTCTCCTAAGAAATGCTATTTTGACGTGCTCCTGGCTAAGTTCCCAAGTGTGAAGTCACCTTCTGTGGGGAAAGCCTGTCTCTCCCAGGTATCACTGGTCCCTCCTAAGATACCCTAGGTCTTGGTACCAGGCAGCATTTGTATGGAAGCTGATGAGATTCTTCTACCATTTATAAAGATGCGTATCTGTTTTCTTAGTGGAAATGCTGATCCCCATTCTTTTACAAAAGCTATAGTTGCTAAGTTGGTACAGATTTTTGTGTCTGTGAGGAGAAGATGAGCTCGAGATTTTAATGGTTCACCATCTTGGAACAATTTCCTTGGGTGCAGATTTTTAAGTTTTACTCACTCTCTAGGTCATACAAATGTTGACCTTGTCTTTAGAGTCTTCACTCTGATTCCAGCCATGGAAAACATCCTTGTCATGCTCCTGATTTAAGTGAAGTACTTTTTAAATTTTACCATGGAGTACTTGCTCTACCTTTTGAAAGGCACTCACTATTTAAGAATGGTATCTTGCATTATTTTGGTATTAGTTTTTAATTGTTTTTCTGCATTAGTTGACATGCTCAAGTGTTTTTTAAAATTTATTATACAGTTAATGCAATATATTACATTAATTTATATCTATGATGTGGATTCATTTCTACATTCTTAAGTTAATGTCCTTTTCTGTAAAGCTTCAGTTAAAACACATTTGATCTGTCAACCAAAAGTGATATCTGCTTCCCTTATTTAAATTCCTACAGTAGTCTACATATTTTCTATATATTGCATCTATACTTTAACATGCTCTGTCTTGTAAATATATCTAGATGTGTACATCTTATCTCTCCTATTCCATTCTTCCTTTCAATGCAGAGTAATGGGCTAAAAATCAGAGAAGTTGAAATAGATTCCAGGTCTTCCACTAAATAATTATAAGGCTCAATTTCCTTTTATATAAAATAAAGATCATAATGCATTCTTTGCCTGCCTTAGAGAATTATTTTAAGTATCTAAATGTTATATATTGGTCACAATATTCTGTAAATGTAGACAATTTCATACATACCATTATATTATTGATCATTAAACTTCAAAATTTACAAACGTTTGTTCATATCTGGTTATGCATAAAGATAAAATGATCTTGAGAAGTTCCTTAGCTTTTATTTTAATACAATATCCTACATCTGTAATGAATATGTAATGGCAGCAATCATATTGAAGGATTAATAGCTATCCTTTTATTTGCTATAAATCAGATTGCCCATGGCTTACCTCAGAATCTATGAATGCCCTATATCTCCTAAAAGAGATGAAAGATGCAACTAGTGCCAAGGGATCATTGGTTTTCTTTAATCTTAAATATTATTTTTTGAGATCCTATTAGACAATGATTTTGAAAGGAAGTATGCAAGAAAAGGGTTTCCAATTTCTAAAAATGCCTCACTATATATAAACAAAACAAACTTTAGCTATAACTCATTTAATATAATTAGTAATAGCCTTAGAAAACGCAGGATATTCTATAAAGTAAATAAAACAGAACCACTTTAATTTCATAAGAAAATGATACCAACTTAGGGAATTACCTCTGTATTAGTTATTGTTATAAAGCAAAAATGACAAAACAGTGCATAATGTATTTTTATTCATTATGAATCTACGAGTTGAATATGAAGTTATGTTGATCCCACTTGCCTATTTTAATATGTCTATAGTTAGATGAGGTGTCTTCAGTATCTTCTGATATAAGTTTGATTTGACTTGGGTAAATGGATTCTCTCCCATGTGATTTTTCAACCTTCACATTTTATATCATGCTCGCTTTCGTGGTAAATACAGAAGAACAACTAAAAGGCCTAAGCCTGGGAATTTGCACAGGATCACTTCTGCCACCATATTCTATTGATCGATACAAATCACAGGGCCACCCTTAATTCATAATGGAGAAATAGGTTCCACCTCTTGATGGACAGAATTGCAAATTTACATTGCAAAGGATATGAATACATGGAAAAGTAAAGAATTAATGGCACTTTTTGCAATCTATCAGACTTATCCATGGCAATATTCTGTAATAGAGCAGTTAGACATAGTTACATAAAAGTCAAAACAAATAAAAAAGACATAACTTTTCTCTCATTTGGTAAAGTGGGGCAGAGATAGTCACAGGGGTTCAATTTTCAGAGAGAAGCTATAGAGTCTTGATGAGACTATTCTGCACTCCCTTTGTCCTCACAAGTACAGAGGTGAATGTAATTAGAAGTTTCTGCTTTTCTTGTGGGCCAAGAATCCATAACTGTTACCCAGTCATACTATAAGGGGAAACTGCAGAAGCTAGGGCAAAAATTCCAAATAAGTATTATATAGACAATATTGGCAACACATGCAGAGGTTTGAACCATTGATCAAAAACTAAAAAAACTATTAAGCTGTGATTAAGTGAAAAAATTTATATGATCTCTTATTCTAGATCAGCCACATCACTCAAGCAGAGGCCAACAAAGACTGAAAAGAACACATCAACTTTGTTGTTCTTCTTCACCCTGCCCCTCATATACCACAAAGTTATATATTGTTGAGGAGAAATATTTCCTTCTTGGAGTGGAGGTGTTTTGAGGATGAGAACTTTGAAAACTAAGCATCCAGTAACATAAAGAATAAAATAAGGAATTGGGATACCATTATTTGTCAACTATAAAAAATATTACCCAATGATTCAGGATTTATGTAAAGCAGATATAAAAATCAGGTTTTCTTTGTACATCAGAGAAGCAATAAGAGATAGTTTCAGATTTTCTATAGGTTCTGGTCAAAAGAAATTAAACAAAATATATAACTTTCATCAATATTGCATAAAAATGCAATTTTGTGAAAACTTTGAAAAGCTTCTTCTAAGGTCTCAGAAGGAATCATCTAGTGAGAAACCAAAACTTTAGCATCATTAGCTTTACCGCCTTTGGTAGGAACTATATTAAATACAAGAAAAAATTTTCACATCAACATTCCTTTCTCTTTTTTAATACAAAAATATTTCTCTAATGGGTTAAAGAGTAAGTGTACTAATTAGGTGGCAAAAAAAAATGTTATTAAAATGTCTAGAACAGAACACGCTCCTTTAGGGGGAAAAGGCTTTTTTTTTTCAGTCTTTTGTGAGTTCAAATAGAGATGAACATTTTGACTGGAAATCATCTTAAGTATGTCTTCAGAAGTCTTGAAGACTAAAGTATTATATTCTGATAGCAAAGTTATTCAGGTAGGGTGGCTGAAGACCTCAGAATACAGAGATACCAAATTTTCCTTAAGTTCATAGAAGACAGGGAAAGAAAGTGTCATTGTCTTGTTTCCTCACTGTTAATTTTCTTTCAAGATTCTCAGATGGAAACATTCTGTCAGCTCAATGAGAGGGTCTCTGATGTGCATTCAAAATAATCTCCTCATAGCTTCACAGTATTTCTACTTGATTTTCAAGACCTGGTAGAGTATTAAAGTTTCTTTTTCTACTTTGGTGAGCTAATATCTGGGTTTTTCTTCCTCAAATTCTGTTCATTCCTTCACAGTCCTAGTGGCAAAATTATGTTCTCAGCAACCTATGTTTATGATTTAAGGTTAATACTCTGAATGTTCCCATGTAACATTTACCATGGCATAGAGCGTCCTGTCATTATACAGGCTTCACTCTCATAGAAGTATTACAATGTTTGGGTCAAATCTACACAATAGCAGCTATTTTATGATTCTACTCTATAGTGATATAATAATAAATAATTGCCCATATTTTTTACCTGAATCACTTGATAATCCTAGTTACATGTAATTTAAAAGAGGTTTTCCAATTGAATTTCATTTTGTGTCTTTCTCAATACTTTATAACATGTCAAGATTTTAATATAGTTTGGCAGCATTATTTTATATTCAGTTATATGAAACACATTTAAAATTCATGTTTGTTATTGTCTTTATTTAGGTTTTGTTAATTAGTTTTTTTAGAATCACAGTGTATGATTATATACACTAAAATGACTCATATTTTTCTGTTAACTAAACAATTGTGCATGTATAGTTCATCTTCTTGTCTCATAATTAACTGAACTATGAAAACATATTCAACTATTTAAAACAGGTTTCCCAAAACTTACTAAGATGTAATCCGAGATTCCAACCTTCTAAAAAACGATGCACTCACTCTGAATATTTGAGAGATAAGAAGATAGCTGTGCCATATTAAAGTTTTATACTGCTTAAAACAGCAATATAAGGCAATATGCTCATATAATTTCAATATTATTCTTCTACAGTCCAGAATTTAGAAAAAAACATATAAAAGACTGGGATCCATCTTATGAGACTCTAGTTTTCCTATCCTGACTACCAAATTCTTCATAACAATGATTAAGCTAATACGAATGCAAGTACTTCCTCTTTAATAAGAAATCCTATTAAATCAGTGTTTTCACATGTCCTGATTTATTTGGCATTTTGTCTGTTTAATGAAGATGTTGTTTCCTTATAAAGCTCATATAAATACTATGTTAGAGGACCCTGTGTTGCAGAGAAGCCACATCATTGTAGAGGGATTAAAAACCCATTAATATGAGCCCTCCTCTTAACTTGAAGTATGCCTGCCTAGTCAATTGTTATTCACTCCACCCTTAAAAATTCACCAGGTAACATGAATGAGAAGAGATGCACTTAACTCCCTTAAAAGAAAGGAAAAATAAGGCATGTTAGAAGCTATTGAAGAGAGAAATTATCAAGGGGAAGAGGCACAAGAGCTTGGGTATATAGATCTGAATATTAACAATGACACTAACTCACAGTTTGGTGTGAGCCAACTGAGCTGGGTACTCTCTCTAGACCACAGTCCCCTTTGCCTATAGTATTCTTTGAACAAACTCGAATAAGAAATTTCTAAAATATGCCCATGATCTCTATAGCTATGAAATGATTGCTGTGAAAAAAAAAGTAAAAATCTAAGAAGAGAGTGAATACTAAATTGGTAGACTAGCAATGATTATTACTGAGACCCTGAGTATCTTTGCAGCAAAGAAATGTCTTATATTGCTTTAAAAATTATTTTCTGAATATATTTAATCAAAAAATTCCTTCTAAAGTTTCCTTTTATGTAACATCTATTAAATATACAAAAGAAATTCTCTTTTAAGAGACACACATTGGGAGATGTTGATCTCTTAGATTTCTCTAGCTTTGATAAATGTTTCTCTGAAAGTTTCGTTCACTCCAAAAGTAAATTTTCTGATTTAAAGTTCCCGGATGAAGAATTTCTTCCTACATACACTACCATCTCGAGCTATGCCTATACAGACTCAGTTACTATCTTGGATCGCTTATGCCATCCAGAGAGATGAGTCACCCATAGTCATCTTCTTGTCCTCTGCTATGGTCACCTCTCTCTAGTGTGCTCCCTGTCACTGCTCAGTCCTCACAGCTGTGGCCTATTCTCATGCTGTCCCACAGTCCACAAGAGTCTACAATTCTATGCATTATCTGTTTAGGAACAGAGTCTGGGAAACTCCCTCCACTAACAACATGCTATCTAGCCAGAAAACAATTTGAACTCTTCAAGAGAAAGAACATTTTACTCTAAGAGGACATCAAAATGAAATAAAAAACAAAAACAAAAACAAAACCCTCTCTGTTAACCTTCTACAGGTCCAAAGATGATTAAGTTGCAAACCAATAGAACAGCTTCAAGAGGAACTATAACTGAAAATGTAATCCATAATATAACCCCCTTTTTAATGTAATAGCTACTAAAGGATCTATAATGACAGACTGAAATTTTTCACTCTCTCCCCTATGGAGATGACATTTTGTCCCATACTACACAGAACTCATCGTAACTGACTTTATTCTCTCACCTCGACTTGTTATCTTCTCATCCTTTCTGAGATATTTTTCCAACACCTTTGCCCTTCAAGGACACAGAATTTGGTGACGTTACTTATATTGTTATAGCTCTCTCTTAACCGACAAATCCAAACGGTGCTCTTTAGAAGTAGTGAAGACAGCTTTATTACGCGCGAGCCAGATGTAGAATCTGAGCCCCCAAAATACTTTCGGGATACATTTTTATTGATGAGGGAGAGGGGAAGGTGTGAATTAGAACAGGAATTACAAACAGAATTCAGTTATTCATTTGTGAATTCCTTACATGGATAACACACAGGATTCACATAGTTGTAAAGTGCACATAAAGTTTTGTTCTCAGAAAGGGGTCCCTCAGTAGCTTCCAGCCAGTCTAGACTTTCAGGCGCCTGGTGGCTGGGTGGCCACTATTGGTCCTCAGCGGCTAGAAACTTGGGTGCGGCTTCTTCTACAATATAAAATGCTATATTGATTAGAGTTAATTCTTATTAAAGCCTAATACTTTTACTCAATAAAATTTAATCTAAGAAAAATTCTCCAGACTCTATTATCTGGAATCTTCTTTTTTTAATGCAAGCTGGGTAAAATAACAGAAAATAAAGCTGCTCAAGTAACTGGAAGGTTTAAAGAAGGGTACTCTGAGACTTAATTCAGAATTTCAACAGTTATTAAGTATCAGTTGCTTTACATTATTTTTTTTTTTTGCCTATATATATATATATATATATAGCAAATAGTATGTTACATTATAAGAAGCTCTCTTTATGGTAAGTAATTGGCTATTCTGTCATCATTCTCAGGAGCCACATGCACCATCATTTGCATCATTGTTCATATCAAGTAGGTAGAATTAGTATCTCACCTTTCCTATGTATCACACTATAATACCAGGTTTAATTCAGATTAATTCAACTTGGTAATTTTTCTGTACAAATAATTTAATTACTGATTGTCTTAGATCTTGGATTACCCATTATTATTTAAAAGGGGTTGGGTTTGGTGGTTAGGAATGGTTACCCTGTAAGTGAGGATGAAGGTACATTCAAATCCCATGGTTGGCTTCCTTAGAATAAATGAAGGAGAGTAGAAGCTTCAGAGATAGTCATAAAGTCAACACACACACACACACACACACACACACACACACACACACACACACACACACACACATTCTTAAAAAAATAAAAAGATAAATCTAAGAAATATTTCTCTGAAAATCTCAGAAAAATATCACTGATCAAACTGAATCTCAGAAAGTCTACCACACAGAGCTCCCTTCTGAGTCACCTGTCCCTCACTCTGAATATATTTAATTGCTTCTTACTTATACACATGCTAATTTTCTCCCTGGTTGAGTAAGAGTAGAACTGACTATTTCCAATATATTAAACAAGACTAATCTACTCTCCCTTTTACCATTCAGTAAGTATACATCCTATTTCTAATTTACAAAATAGTTCTAAAATACCTCTAGATAAAAAAAATTAATAAACTTGCAAATAATCATTACTGAGTTTAAGAAGTTAATTTGGTTTTTAAATCTTAGCAAAATTGTAGTCAATAGAGTCACAGTTATGTTCTGGAAATAATTTGTCAATTTCTCTAGCACTTTTTTCTTGAAAGAAAATGTAAATTTTGTAGGATCACAGTTTGTCAACAGAGAAGAACCATTGACACTGTGCTCTGAGACAGCATGGAAATTTGCCTCAAAGCAGGGGATCTGTTCTCCTAATTGACCTTCCAGTTTGAAATTTTTTCTTGGCAATTGTGACTTCCTACAGAGTTGAAAATGCTGTCCATCTTGAGTTTAGATAGCATATTTAGTCTGAAGCAATGTGGTATTCAAATTAAATTGCCGCATGAAAATAAAATTTAGAATTTTTAATGAAAGAAAAATAATCCATAGCTATTGGATTCACAGTTTGGGATTTCAATTATTTTTGCATACTTCTGAATTATTATACCAAGAAAATGTTATTAGATGCCTACATTTATAGTGCAAATTTTTATTTCTGCAACAATCATCAACAGTTGATCAACTAATATGATAAACTGACTAGTAAGACTGATGAAAACAGGCCTACCATTTTTCTTCTTAGTCCATTTCTTCAGGCTGCCTTTCCCAATCACCATGAGAAGTTTCAAAACTATTCCCCATATATCTAGTTACCACATTCCATCTGTTAAAATATAATTAGTGGTTGACTGACTGTGATGCCTCTCAGCCCACAAGCTGTCTCTGTGTGCTCCTTCAGATTATCTGAATGAATTTCATATCTTTCATGATACTTGCTGATTCAAGAATTGTATTCATAAAATAATCTCAGTTCCATAACATTGTTAGATTTTCCTGCAAGAATAATATTTGTAAAACTATCTGTGGTATTTGTCCTAATTATCTTTAAAAACAAACTTTCCTACCAGTATCTTGCTTCTTTGTTATATTGATGCATCCAAGGTTTATGCTACTTCCACAACTAGAGCAAAGACAAGAGAGGTTCCTATCTGAGACTCAAATTTTGGAATGACTCTGGAGTCTATGAGTTCTAGAGAACTTCTCTAGTCACAGTAATTAGAATAAGAGCTTCAAGTAGTCTTTTGCTACATGGAACTTTTCCAAATCCATCCATAGATTCTACACCTTTACTATACAGAACTGGAAAACAAGAGGATTTGGAATTTCTGGAGTTCTTTAGAATACAAAATAACTTTCTAAAGTTATGTCTCTCAACTGTCATATTATTCATAGCCCCAAAGATTAACATTCAGATAAGACCTAAATGCCAGGTAATCCATCTGAAAATGACTGTAGTTTAATCTTAATGAGCATAGGAAAAGTAGATAATAACTTTATATTGAAAGTATCTTGCTCTATTAAGGTAGCGACTTGGGGTAGGGTATGGCAATATTTATTCATTCATTTATCTTCTTCAAGTAAATCATCCTCATTTTCCTCAAGGACTATCATGCATCACCCTTAAAGTCAAATAGTTTTAGTGATATTAACTCAATCCTCCATCTAAGCAATGGATATGGATTTAAATCTGACCAATGAGAGTATTCATGCCTATGATTATAATGATTAGTCAGAGAAGAAAATATGAGCTAGTAAGGGTCAATAATATACACTCTTAGAATTTTCTCTAAAGAGAGGAACAAATTTATTTTCTTCCATCTTTCTCTTCCTTTCTCCCTCCCTCCCCACCCTTTCCACCCCTCCTCCCACTCCCCCCGTCCCTCTCTGCTGTTTTTTGTTCAGGGTTTTGTAACTATGAAAACATAAGCCCAAACTAATGGTATCCATACTTCTACCCAAAGGGGAGATTTCTTGACAATCAAGGTAAGGTGAAACAAGCAGAGCCAAGAAACAAAGAAAAATTGATCTTCATATCATTGCTCAAGTCTCTATATCCAGTCATGAATAAAGTTAATTCTGCCTTTAAACTTTTATGCTATGTAAACCATTATGTTTCCTCCATGCTTAAAATAGTTCGAATATATATTTTTTGAAATTAGAACTTTAAAATTCCCAGTTTACATTAGCTATAAACAGAATATATGTTTAACTTGATTAAAGTTGAAACTATATTTCATTCCTTACTATCATAGTTTCTAACCTTTAACATCAGCAACATTAATATCTGATAACATATATAGAAATAAAAATCAGTTTATATCCTATTAAGCAGAACTGATCCAAATGCCATAAAAGTCTTCCATTGGACTAATACTGTCTCTCAGTGAACTACTGAGATCCTATTTGACTCTGGAGGCAGAACAGCAATGACAATCAGGTATCTGTGAAAATTAATGCAAGTAGCCCTGGTGGCTGAAGATGACAGATAAACTGACACCATCACATTCATTAGCTACTACAGTGAGTGCCAAGCCAGAAGGAAGAAAGATGACTGAATAATCCTCCATCAGTATTATTCTGCCAATTACTACATGCACAAAAGAAAGATAAATAATGTATCTGGGGGTCTTTTTGGCAAATATGTCAGTGTTCCAAAAGTTTCACCTTAGGTTGTATAAAACACATATACTTTGGCAGAAATGCTCTTTGTATTATTCTGCCTTGAAATCATCTGTGTTTGAGTGAGATCTAGACATTTTTTTCAAAGGAACACTTGATTGAACACACTTTTCACTCAGATGAACCATTAACATTAATGAAAACCTATAAATCTTATGCACATTTCAAAAGAAAACTGCCCAAAATGCCTAACTATGGGTTTTGACAGGGTACACTTTGCGGAATCCATGACGGGAACTTATATTTGGAAAAGAATAAAAGGAAAATGTTAGTCATCATATCCACAATTATAGATTAGTGCTGTAATGTTAGTATACTTAGAGAAAGGGAAGGGTGCATAATCAAGTGATACTTATTTGGTCAAATATTGGAAAGAAAATCGTGGTGATATTTGAAATGTTCCAATACACACTAGAGACAAAACTAAGATGCAGTTACCACAGGAACCTCAGGGGAAACTTTTGTGGCAGTGCTATGCCAATGTTTGAGCAGAAACAGTCACGTGGATTGAAAGTCACTCTTATGTCTGTAAAAACAAGAGAAAGCCTTGCCTACTTTCCTTTGTCATGAATTACTAGTCTCCCAACTCTGCTATTCTTTTTATGTTGCCCCACACCAGATAATAGCTTTTAGGGTAAACTTTAATAAAAAATGTATATGACTTCTTCAATAGTAATAATTTTCAATTACAGAAAATAAGATCTCTGAAATAATTCAGTCAGATATCTAATCCAGTAACAAAATAGGAGAGAGGCTATCAAAGATTTAGGAGCAACAGAAAAATACACACCATTAGATCAAAAAAGACCCCAGTTGTCTAGGATGCTTGGCAGACATAATCTACTCTTGCTTTCTTGGGATTGGTGTTTGAACCCATTCCATTTACTCACCTTCTCTAGATGATGTTTTGAAGTATCCTTGAGTTACAACACTATACTATTTTCTGTGAGCTAACATAGTCTGATACATATAAACAGAACTAGGGCTTACATCTGGAAAAGAATTATGTTCTAAGCACATTGACATATTCAAAGTCTCTTTTCCAATGAGTGCCAATGAGTCGTTTAATGAAGAGATTAATTTAATTCTGTTAATTAATTTTTTAATTATTATTATTTCTGTTAGGTTTGGGAAATTTGGGTGTTCATTTTGGGAGAGTGGAAAGGAGTGACCCAGAGAAATGTTTCAAATATCCAAAAAGAGTTTATTTTGGAACTTCAAAGTGGGCTGGCTCTGTAAAGGAGTAAGCTAACCCTGGGGGAAGGGCTCTTGGCTATTTTATATGGGGATGAAGGCAATTCAGATTCATGGCAAGCACTGATGCCATTCACTCAGACTCTTGAGGCAAAGAGCCTGAGAAAAGTGCCTAGAACCTGCCTCTGTAGCCACACAGAGACAAAAGCCAATGAAGATTCTCTGCCCAAATGCCACACACAATGGAACTCCTAGCCCAATATGGCATCACACATGCTTTTTGGAGGGCCTTTGATTATTTCAATAAATTTTGACCAAAGCTATGTCAATACTAATACTATACACCTCTATTATCCAAATAGTAATTAGTTCAGTATAAACAACATTCATGTGTTAGTTAATTTTAGACACTGATATCATTTTCAACCAGAAACATTTCATTCTCCATATTCTAATTTAATTAGTTGCTTTGTCAATAGACTGAAATGTGCGCCTGTAAGTTTAATTTTTGAAGAGGATGCATACATACATTTATTTACATTCATATTAACTCTTGAAAGAGCATTCAGGTGTTCATTCTTAGACTTAAACTTCCTTTTTCAAGTCATATTTAATGATGTCGGCGAGGGTGAGCTGAGACACCTCAATGCGATGCTGGGTCTGTCTAGAAAGAATTCCTGGAGGGAGCCATTTGGTCAGGATCACACAGCAAGATTATTAAAGGCAGTAAGAGAAGGTTTAAGTTCCCTAGAGACCAGAGTTTCATCAAGGAAATGCACACATGTGTGTAACCACACGTGTTGCCTGTATCTCATGCAGGCAGGATGGACTCTTGTATATCTCTGAGGAGTGGAGACTTCTCCTTTCATGGGTGTGTCCAGGTTACCTGGAGTAAAAGTGACATGATCTTTAGGGGTGGGTCCCAGACCCAAGGTGCTAAAGATGGGGTCCTTGCTCTTTTAGGGTCTTTCCTCTTTGAGGGTCTCAGGTTTTTCCAGTTACTTAATTTTCCACTCATATATCTGTGTACTGCCCTATAGATTTTTAAGATATTCTGTCCCACACCATTTAATACCATTAATTTCTGCTGTTTAAATTCAACTCTTTCCTAAGTATCATAAGTTCTTTACCCAATTCAGTTTTACTATTAACCTATGCCTTAAAGTGTTTGTTAAAGGGTTTTTTTCCATGAATTTCCCTGCACATGAGACACAATCACAGAAATGTTAAAAAGAACAATGTTTCCTGCAGCTGGCAAAAACTTTTAAAATAACAGTGTTTAAAGATCTGGTTATAATTTCAAGCTTAAATGGTATTCAATTTTATGACATAACATTTTTAAATCATAATGAGAATGACATGCACTCTATCAGACCACATCTGATTTTAGGAATTTCATGTAACTTCAGTACATACATATTAATTACTGTGTTTCCATATAAATATATATATAAAAGACCAAGCCAACCTGTATCTTGACAATGCTTCCCATAAGAGTGCATTATACCAAATGAGTCCACTTTGTTTAACATTTCTCCCTTCGGAGTGAGAGACTTCCTTCATAGGGATATCTTAAGAGCTCTTTAAGATTTCCCAATCGTTCAAAAAAATTCTTTGAAATTTGATTTTGGGAAGTTTTGCCAAAGTGTAAACGTGCTTATTTTTATTTGCCTATTTTTCCATTGACTTTAATTTCATACATTAAGAATATTTAACCCTTAAATCTTAATTTTCCAAAGAAGCTTATTCCGTTCTTAATTGCTGTAACCACACTAAGATGACTCTTCAAACATCTCTTTATGCCTTTACAGAGTCAGCCAGTTTTGAAGTTCCAAAATAAACTCCTTTTGGATATTTGAAGCATTTCCCTGAGTCACTCCTCTCCATGCTCCAGAAATGAACCCCAAAATCCCCCAAATTTTTGGGGGAATCTAACATTTCCCACCATTGCATGAAAGATATTTTGTTAGGTACTTTTAGGACATATAAAGATAATTATAAATTACCACTACTCTAAATTTATATCCTAGTTGGGAAATAAGACCTGGACATTGCAAATATTAACAATTGCCTAAGTGATTGCAGGCACTGTTCACCTTTGAGGAGAAGAGCAATAAAGCCAAACATAGTTCATTGTTGAAAAAATTCTGCATCTCTGCATATTTTTGAATGTCCAACTGAAAATGTAGTCTAAAATCTGTTTATAATAAGATGATACTGGACTTCTAGTTATATATATGGACTAAGTACTGTTACACAGATTAGGTTTACACTGAATTTTCTATTTTAATATGTAACCCAAGGAAAGATTGAAACTTTATTTCTTGAACTTTACCAGGAATGGTTTATTACTTTAGAAATAACAACTCCAAAGGCAAAACAGTATCTGAGCTGTCAAAAATATACAATAGTATCAGTTTGTATTGGTGCTTGGGGTGTGTGCGTGTGTGTATGTGCGTAAGAAAAAGAGAGATGTGTGTATCAATGCTTGAAAGCATCAGTTACTATGAAAAACTGACAATTGTTATGTGAATACTTAAAATTGTGGTTTATAGTACTATCCATAAAATAAATGTCTCTTTTGTTAAGATTTTTAAAAACAAAATTACTGAAATTAAATAATTTGATAATAAAATTTGGCAAGATTATATCATACTTTCTCATTTTCTTCAGCCATTTTGTAATTTGTCTATTTTATCCTTTATTCAATTAAGGAAATTTCTTATTTTTGTTTTATCATATGCAAATGTCTTATTTATGAATATATTAATTCTTATTTTTGTATTAGTATCTAATAATATTTTTTCTCTTCGATTTTCCTATAGTTCATGTACAGAATGGTTTCTGCTCTTTATTTCTCTATAGTAAAAATTTATTTATGTAAATAGGTAAAAGAATCTATTTCTTTTGTCATCTGTGCCTAAACATTCACTGATTAAAATACACATCATTATATAACTTCCCATTTATATTTTAACATATATAATTTATTTTTGGGAATTCATCATAAAAGCATGTTGCTTTTCCTGTTCATTCAATTTTGTGATAGTAAGGTGGGCATTATAAAACAGCATTGGATGTAAAAGGTATACTATCCATTAATTAAAGGATTTAATGAAAGATAAATGAGATCTATATGCAAAATGTTTGATACAATAATTGACATATAATATGTATTCAATAATTATGAAATCTCTTGAGGAGCGATGATCACTTCTGACTAGGGAGGAAAGATTTTTAAGAGACATACAAAAGAAAATGCAATTCAAAGAATGAGTATCACAATCAGTTTAGGCAAGAATAAAGACAGAAATCTTTTTAGAGGGGAGAATGAGCTAAGACATAAAGATATAAAATAACAAGTAATAGAACATTGATTTTTCTCCCATATCAAGTAGTGACTAAGAGTAATTTAGTGTTAAAACTTCAGTCGATAAGGGTGTAGATATGAAAAACCACAAAAGTTAGATCAACCACCCTTAGGAAATACCAAGATAAGAGAGCAGATCAGAGCATTCAGTGTGATAAAATTGAATGAAAATAAGACAAAAATGTCAGAGGGAGATTCAAAGTACATTTGGAATAAAAACTTTAGAAGTTCCTTCCTAAAAGAGAGTAGAATTCGGTAAGCTTTATCCAGTAAGAGTTGGTTACTTGGCTATAGGCAGAATGAATGACAGCAAAATCAAAAAAATTGGAAAGAAAAAATTAATATGAAATCAAAAAGGAATATCATTCTGTAAAGAAATCAAGTCGTATTATTAGAATCAAGGCACTGATTCTAAGTAGTCTATAATGGTGCATGGATAAATTATGATGATATATTCACCATAGGATAGAATTTTGAATTTCTTGGTCTCTTTTGCCAATTTTTGAACTGATATGCCAGGTAGAGGGAAAAAAAGGAGTTCAATGACTAGACCAGCAAGATTAATGGAAATGAATTTGGATGTGGTTTGTTCTAATTGGTCATTGTCAGTCGACAGATGAATTATAGACAAAAAAAAAAAAAAAGAAGCAAGAAACACTACTAGAGTCTTCTCCAAAACCAGCTTCCTCAAAATATAGCTCAGGATTTCCCTCAATAGTGGAAGTGAAAACATGCTTTCTTTCAATTGTTGGGAGTACAATTGACCAGCACAGTTACTTAGGACAGAAGGACAGTAAAGACCAAAATCTTCCTGGCACCAGATCTGAGGGTTATGCTGTGGGAATGTCTTTTGAGCTCCTTAAGAATGTTTTACTTATCTTTAGAAAGCATGTGCATATAAAAATATGTGTATTCATATGAAAGGGAAATTTTCATTGTAACTATGACACCTAAATATGATTTGCCAGCTAATGGCATCTAGAGGAGAGGTATCTTGGGGACTAATTAGCACACTAATAGCAACTTGCACAATCTTACAGAAACTTCTCATGTCTCACTTCTGTAATATCAATAACCTAATAGAGAGAAAGACTATTTAGATGCTGTTTGACTCCTTTTGCCTTGGACACCAAAAAGAAACACTCAAATTCTGATACTGAGTAATGTAGTATTTGTGAAAATCTTTTTTTCATATAAAATTTTGAACTCTGATTACACTCTTCTGTGGTATATAGAGGAAACAAAAAAGTAAAACAAAATAGACAATGTAAGCAAATCAGTAGAAGGAGTCAATTATATGTTGAAGAATTGAACAGTCTGTGGTGAACTTAATGTAACATATTCAGATGTTAATTTATAATGATACACACCTGAAATTTTTATAATATTATCATGCAATATTACTTTGATAAAATTTAAAAAATTATAACTGATTCTACTTCCTATTACAGTGTATTCATTGCTGCATTCTTTAAAAATGTTGAAAACATTGAAATTAAACAATGCATGTGAAAAATAATTGGTGTGTAAGAGAATGACATGAAAATGCTTAGGCTCATTCTATAGAACTGTGTTTTTTGACTTTAGAATAAAACATGCAATATATCTTTAAGTCAATTACAAATCAGTTTATATGTATGTTTGTAATAAGTGCATATATCTAGTAAGTTTGTGTTTTTATAAAAAATAGAAAATCCATATAAAAACTATGTTCTCTCTTATGATATATAATATATACATATATGTTGGCACCATCTATTTGAAATAATTAAGACATAAAACTACCACAAGCACCTTTGTACCACCGAATATCTATATTTAACTTACCTGAATATTTTGCCACGGTGGTTTCAGATCTGTATTGTTCTACAACAATAAGTTATTCCAGTGTAAATTTGAAGACCCTGAAGTACCCTTCTTGATTTAATTTACTTTCTCTAACTTATTCAGATGTAATCCCTATCCTGAACCTGAATTTTGTCTTTTATATTCAATTTTTTTAATGTATCAATATATTTATTACATATATTTACTAGCAATATACGGTAGTTGCTATCTGCTTTCTTTTGGTGATTCAAAAGTTATCTTGAATTTAATTATTTTTAACAGGCACTTTCTATTCGACCTTAAAATTTTGTGTTTTATCAGTTTAAATCATGAGACTATAGCTCACTCATTATCACTGAAGAGACAAAAAGTTAAGTAGTTAAGATTAAAGACTCTGAATCCAAACTGGATTATAATTCAGCTTTGATACTTAATTTGCTGTCTATTACCTTGGATAAGGTTCATAGCCTCACAGTACCTCATTTTTCATACTTACCAAAAATAAAAAATGTGAGTCTTTACAGCCCAGTGTTATAAAGATTGAATGTGTTATTATTTGTATATCACCTAGAGCAATCAACGCAAAAATTTTGTTTGTTAAATGAATGGTACATATTCAATTTAAGAAATGTGCCCATTATGTATTGTTGAATATTATGTATTTCTAAACTTTTTCCATTGTATATTGTGCAGTGTTCTATTGTTTATAGTATGTCTTGAAGTTGTTTCTGTGTATCCATACTCAATAATTTCTTAAAGGCATGGGTCATGATGGTGCAACTGCTGAGTCAAAGAGAACACAGATGCTCAAGTTTCTTAATATTATGTCAGCATTCTCCAAAGTTGTTTACTGATACATAATAGGAGATTGTCATTTATTGTTTGACAAAAGTTTACATTTTCATGAAGTAAAATATATTGTTTTTTTCCATTAAAATTTAATTGACTTTATACTTTCACAATGAATATTTTAAATTTATCAGGTAAAATTCCTTTTTTTCAAATATGGATGTATGCTTTCTATTAGATTAAGAAAATAGAATAATTTCTTTTCATTTTAAGCTATCCTTTATTTGATACATGGTTTCTCATCATTATGAATATATTTTAAATTAAAAAATGATACAAACATTTCCATTAAAATAAACCTGAAGCAGTGACTCTTTGTACATCTAAATAAATTCTATTCCAATAGCTGTGGAAAGCAAGACAACAGAGTTAATATATGTTGATCCATGTTCTTGGTTCTGAGTCAGGCTTTTCATATAAGAATAGATTTTGTTAACTGATCTCCATGTAAAGAAACATAAGAATTATACATCACTCTTAATTTCCAAGACTTTTTAAATATTATTCATTGCTGATTTAACCAATTTTCAGTTAACCAATCAACTGCCTGTGAAAATAAAGTCACATTAGTTAAGTTCTATCCATTACATCATTTGATATTCTTAAGATTTCTGTGAGGTAGCTGTAATTTCACTATTTTTTGCAGAAAACTAAGGTTAAGAGCATGTGAAAGTTAAACAGTGGCAATACAGATGTTTGTATGACAAAAGTCAACACTTTTGTCATCAGTTGTTTCTTTTAGCTACAGTTTAGTATTGGAGTCAGAATATTTTTTATTGCATTCATAAATGCTTTTACTAGGAATCATCATTACCCAAAGCACTAACTTTAAATGAAGCAATATTTTCTTCTCTTTTTAAGTAAGCTCTGTAAGTCTACCTCTAAATGCTCTAAATAACTCAAGACTGCAAATGCTTAGAGACACAGAAACTGTATAGGAAGTCCACATATTGTAAAAACACTGTATATTGAAAGGTAAGTACTCAATGTTTTTTAAAATGTTAAACTACCACTAATTTTAATTTTCTTCAAAAAATTATTTCATTTTATATCTAGTCCTACTACTATAAACTTTTGTTGAATGTTTTTATCACCTAGCTGCTTCCAGCATTACCAGCACCAAACAGCATGAAAACACAAGGCTATTCTGAAAACTGAATTATAGATTTCACACTAGCTAACCACACCGTGAATCATTCTTCAATGTGTCCTTGTAACGTAAAAATTTTCAGTCACTGGGCTAGCTATTGGTAGTTCCTCATTTGCTTGCACAATCCTGCTTCCGGTTTTGCTTTCTGTGTGTCTAATTGTGGGGCAATATATACTGCGATTATATGTTTCCTAGCTATGAGCACAGATGTCACATCAACAGTAATTTTTTTCATAGGTTATAGAGATATATAGTCTTATCTACAACTGGGTAACAGTATGTCATGCACAAAATATTCTGTCTTCCTTTTTTTATCCAGTTTTATTACAAAGCCAAAATATTCTGCTAGAGTCTCAAGACATTACAAGGGATTTTACTCTGAATATTCATTGCTGATAATTTGGTATCATTGTTTCCTGAATATTAAGATCACTAGAGTGTCATAGATAAAGTCTAAGATATAAAAACAGTTCACTCTCTGTGACAGAAGTATTAGGAAGTTATTCCATAGAAAAAGAACCCTTAAAAAATTCTAGTCCTTTCTTATAGTACTGTTATAAAGTTCTTTCTATTTATTTAATTCTATTTTTAAGGGACTTTGTGTTTTACATTACTTTCTTATTCTACCACTCATAGAATTTTGCTATCTGGTTATAAAAAACAACTTCCTTTTCTAGGTTATATAGTTGATAATGAAACAAACAAACAAAAACACAGTGTAGCTCTACAGGAACCAATATAGTATAATGGATATATTTATGGACACTGAGATCAAATTTTTGGGTTCAAATCTTCACTTTCTTACTCCTGGGTAACAGTGATAAATATCAACTCCCCAGTACCCTAGTTTTCTTGTTTGTTATTTGAATAAAAATATGGCAGAGTTCATAACTTGGTTAAAAATTAAATGAGTTAATAATTAGTGTATAAACTAGCACATATGAAACTGACAATATTATCTCCGATGATTTAAACCATGTCAGTTCTAAACAGTGTCTATACATGTGCACTCTTGACAAGTTTTGGTTTATTGTTTCCTCCTGTAAATGAGCCTTCGTTTCTAATTTAGTCCGACTGTCTATATATTTTGTTATTGCTGATGTTCAGAATCAAATACAATTCTTCCCTCTCTATCTCCATTCCATGTTTGTTAGATTATTTTGTCCACAATGTGATGAGTAGTCCAATGTTTCTATCAAGTGAGAAGACTCTTGTTTATTGTCCAGAATAAAGAAATGGATTGAATTTAACATAGAGGAGGAAACAAAAACTCATAAATAAATTCATAAAAAAAAGTAAAGAATCATAAGGATTGTGGGATCTGCAATGAGCAGATTGTCCCCTAAATTCCCCTTGAAACAATCAATGTATTTTTGAATATCCAGATAAAGCTTATTTGAATACTTATTTAACTTCAAGACGCTAAATTTTGAAGCCCATTTCTAACGTGCAAGATCTAGAAATGATCTCAAAACTTTATTATTTATCAGCTTAAAGGGAATCACACAACTAATACTGACCAAGTAGCTTTTTTGGGTGCCTGAACTCCGTACTTCAGTAATGGAGTGGCTACAAGTGGAGGCACGGGGTGGGGGAGGGGAGAGGACGGGGGCAACAAAAAAGAATAGATCTGAGGTTCTGCTATGTGTCTATGGCCGAAAGGACAATGCTCCACAAAGGCAAGCAAAACATGAATCACTTTCTTCAAAGCAAATCGAAGATGACATTGAATTCCTATTCTATTGTGTTACCCGGAAACTCAAGTTCACTCATAGGTTTATGTTGCGATCTTTACCCCTCTTAAGGATATGTATACCTCTGGGAGATGTAGTTCCGCAAGCAAAACAAAACTGAAAAACGTTTTCAGTTTGCATGTATGGTCCTTTGTAGACGAGTAGCTCTGCTGCTTTCAGTTAGAGGTTGGGTATCCAATGATAAGCTTCTGTCTCTCTAATTGTGTATCTCTCTAGCGGGAGGCTCTTCTGCTTGAGGCCATTCTTTCTTCCCAAGGTGTGGATCAGAGTCCACACCAATCTAATAAATTAACAGATTTTTTTGCCTATTTGTAAGAACTCTTTTGTTGCTTTCACTTCCTTCTCTTTGCTCTTCTAAAATAAACCTTTTAATAACTCAGTGTTATAAAACTTGAAGTCAGTTGGGAAATATCTTCAAGCAGCCTCTTAGAAATACTCTTCTGAGACAAGAAATCACAAAAGCCTGACTGACAACACAGAAATGGAAAGGGAAAATTCCAAAACACAAAACATAAATATCAATTTATTTTAATTCTTCAGCTTCAATAAAAACAAAATTGCAATTAATCTCTTTAACTTATCCTGACATATGCTAGCTGTTTAACAATTGTTAGCTCATCTGATTTGCATACCAATCCAGTTTTACTAAGAGAAAACTTGTCCTCAGTTTATTAGATCAAAATATGGTAACTTTGAGAACTGGACAAGATGAAGTCAGGTCAAGTTATTTTCATTAGAAGAGGCATAAGGTCTGGAAAGAGGAAGTAAGGTTCT
Organism: Solenodon paradoxus; assembly: GCA_004363575.1. Lineage (NCBI taxonomy): Eukaryota > Metazoa > Chordata > Mammalia > Eulipotyphla > Solenodontidae > Solenodon > Solenodon paradoxus. The sequence continues at coordinate 460,816 of RJWH01000074.1, forward strand.
CTGGGGAAAGATCTTGCTATCACGAGCTATGGGGACGCAGTAGAGGGCAATGACAGCAATCCTATCATGGGATTGGTCTTCTGAGGAGTCCTCTACTACAGGGAATCACAAGACTGAAGCCTCTTATGTTTACTTGCATCTTGGTAACTGTTGCTTCTACAAAGATGAGCATTCACTGTGGGGTCTTGAACTTCTGGGTTGGGTGCCTCTGATTGGTGGAAACAACTTCCTGACCTAAAAGACAGAAATGCTGAGAAAACACTTGCTAGTCTTTGCAGTTTTAATAAAAGATGACAGTTTTGCTAATTTACAAGCTTAATAAAGTGAGAGATCCCCAAATATTAGAAAGGGTTCAGATATAGGCTAGTCAAAATGAAAGACAGATGACTTCCACCCTGAATGAAATACGGTTTAAATACTGGCACTCTAATTTAAAAAAAAGTATCATTTGGTGAAAAGGTTTGAGGATGAAATGGACTGGCTCTCTTTTGAATAGCAGGTAGCAGAGTGGCTTTGGGTAAATCACTCCTAAGTGCATTGGGCTGCTTCTTGCTTGCAGAACAGAAATTACTGACTATTGGTTAAAATGCCATGTGAATTAATTTTCAGGCTCATTTATTCTCTGGCTGAGCATAAAGGCAATTTCAAAGAAAGAAAAATGGCCACAATATGTGTTGCCACAAATCTTTTGAGAGATGAGAAATATTAGCAACTATTATAATTTAATTCCAGATTCAAACAACTCTCACTATTGTAGCTAAGAGTTCTGGGTGTGTACATTTTTCTGATTCATAGACAAATACTATTGTTTGATTTTAGATTTTAATTACTTCTCTTGGTATCTAATTTGCTTATAATTGCTCCAACATAGGCAATATATTTAAGCATTGAATCTACCCTCTACAAACCTCTCACCAGGGGCTTTGCTGGATGAATTCATTAATTCTCTTTTTTTAATTAATCGTTTCTCCTCTATACTAAGGACAATGATTCTTTGTTAACTGTTGGTTATTGCTATTTTGTCTTTATGAATATCCATGGGTTGTGACTGTTGTCTCTGACTACTTAAAATAATTTCACTATATAAGATGATTCTTATAAAGATTTAACAATGCTTAAAAATTGTGATGAAGCCGGTTAACTTATTTCAGCTGCTGAAAATGAGTGAAAGAGTGACATGGTGGTGACAACCTTTGCATATTTCATGGATACATCTACTAGTGAAGTAAATTAGCATATATTAATTCTGGTGACTGCATGTCAGTAAATTAAAGATTAAAAAAAGAATCTAAAATAAAGATGATATTTACCATTTGCAGTCAGAACATAATTCCCTAGATAAGATAATACTCCTTTATTATCTCATTTTTACATCATTTAAGTCAGAGTCAGATGAGTAATTGCTTTAATCTTAATTTAACCTCAAAGAACAAAAGCCTGCTTCTTATTGGATTGGTATAATACTTTAGATGAACTTTCGTTCTTATGTATTCTACAGTAGAGTGATGTAAAAAGATAGGAAAACTAGATTTAAACATTTCTGACATTTGTGGTGAATAGAATGTGTTATTTGCAGATATTGATTTATAATGATGCATGTCTTAAAACTATGCAATGTTATGATACATTTTCTCTTCAATAAAATTCATTTAAATTTTTAATACAAATAAATAAGATTGTTATTCATATTTGCATCTCCAGTTTTGTTTCCATTCTACTATGTTTTCTAAAATAAGGGCTACAAATACTTCCACAGTCTTTTTGTGTTATTAAAGTTCTTGGAAAATTTGAAAGGTAATTGGGATATTCCTTTAACTTGGCTTTTAGAAAGGAATTTCGGCATTCTAATTCTTGGACATTATGAAAGAGACTCTGGAGTGTGCTGACTGAGGTTTGAATGATCACAGCATGACATTTCCTTTAGGCAAGTTTCCCTATTTCTGATGGGACACTGCACAGAGTGCACCTTGTTTCTCTATGACCAGAGTCCCAATTAAAGAGTAAGATGGCAAAACAATGAGTAAAAGGAGAACCATGGGAGTTTCTCTTGCATTATTAGTAAAAAAAAAAACAAGGGGAAAATATCTGCTTCATAAATAAAAATGGGGAGTTGCTACCCCAGAGACCAGATGTGACTTGGTCTGCTCACACTGCGTCACAGCAGTATGAGTCAGTTCAGAAAAATATACTTCCAGCAAATGAAGAAGACACTCTCATGATAAAAGATAAAAAAAACTTTTATTTAGTCCTTTTGATTTCAAATCTTAGAAACAGATTGTCTCACAATCCAAAATTTATAAACAAAATGTATTGAATATGAAAGAAACTTTTCTTGATAGTTGTGACTATTTTTACTATAACCAAGTTAGGAATGGTAACTCAGAAATAGGTCAGATTCTGTTTTTTATATCTCTTTGCTACTAAACTATGAATCATTTCTTCCTATGCATTTATTTTCTTCCTTCAGGAAGACTCTGTCTTCCTGAAAGTGATTGAGATAGAAATATGCTAAAAATAAAAAAATTATTCTAAGTCAAAAGTAAGGACATAGTGGTTTCTATTAGCTGTGCTCAGTTCTAAACGAATTCTCTAGTGAAATATCTTTAGAATGAAAATTGATTGGTTCTTCTATCTTTAACAACAGCAGGACAAAAATTTTAAAGTAATGGGTGTCAAGAAAATGGACATTAGGCAGTGAAAGCAAATGCTTCCTCAGAGACAAGGAAGTACATGTAATGAGCCTTATAATGATCCCAGCTTAGTGCTTGGAGAATTTCTAAACCAAGATCAGAGGAAAGAGACTTGAGTTGGATCCCCATGGAATCCCTCAGTTGAAGAGAACTTAGAATTTGGGGATACCAAGGTGGCTAGAATTCACAGGGCAGAGTATTGGATAGGAAAAAAAAAATGCACAAAGAGAGATCCCGCTATTTTCTGGAAAGGTTTTCCTGAAGTTTCAGCAGAGTACTTAACATCAAATGCATATGAAGTAACTAGCTATACTGGTGAGACATAGGACAGACATACATCAAGGATTAGTAGTTAATAGTGCCTGGTATTCACAGAGCTGAGAATAGGACCTGATTCCATCAGTCAGATAGAGATACCTATCATTCAAAAGCTTTGGGTAGAGTATACAGAATCATTTTCCCTTAATATAGAATAATTAAGTCTAATAACACTCACCTATCCTATCTTAAGTAGAAGACCTGAAAAGACTATTTCCAGCTAGTTAATTAGATCCCCGAACAAAGCTCCAGAATATGTAAAGGAATATATAAATTAAAAACTCTATGAATCAGAGAAGGTGATGGAATTTGGAAGTGGAAACAACCATTAGCTTATAGTCACCAAGAAAATGGGGACTTTGAAATAAAACACACAGAACTGATATGCTAACAAACTAAATGAGCAGAAATGATTGTCCCTTAGGAGGTATGCTGTCTAGTGATGCCTTAATTTGGTCTGGTGAAATATACTGATTTTCTGACCTACAATACTGCAAATGATGAAATTATGTACTCTTGAGGACTAAGTTGGTGGTAACCTATTGTAATATTAATAAAAAACTAAAATAATAAATTTCTCAAAGATAAATCTTTAAAGAATTCAGAAAAGAGGAGAGGCGAAAAAAATAAGTAAACAGACTTCTTGTCAAAAACAAGGAAAATGAGAAGATAGTGGAAAATTATATTTAAAATAGCAAAAGGAAAATAATCCAGATTTCTATACCCACTGCAACTAATTTTCAAAACAGAAGTAAAAGAAACCTTTCCAGAAATAAAAAGCAGATTTTATCTTTAAACTCTATGACTACAATAAATATAAAAAACTATCCTGAGTATAGCAAAAAATGATACCAGATCAAAATATGGTTATGCAGAGGAATGAAGAGGGTCCAAAATTATAAATACACGTGCAAACGTGAGAATGTATTATTAGTTATTTAAATCTCTGAAAAATAGCTAAATGATATTTATCGTAGGGTTTCTTCATTTCTCTTGTTTTTCTCTTCTCTTCCATGATGGTCACCTCTGTGAGCTTGTCTTCACTTTCTGAAATAAGTTCCTTTGCAAGGTTGAGCATATTTATGAAATTTCCCATATTTACCTTCTATCCCTGCCTGTATTTTTTATTTCTAGCATTTCTACTAGGAATTGCTTCATGACCTCAATCTCCTTGGTGAAGTATTCCCTTCAATCTATCACTTCTTTCTTGAGGTCTTCCAATTGTGTGTGTCTTATGCATCTCATACAGTATTTCTATAAGTATTATTTTGAAATATTTTTCTTTCAGTTTCTCCCCATTAATGTCAAAGGAGTTCTTTCCTGAGGAGCAGCTGGCATCTTCTCCTCTTTGGGCAATTCATCTATTTTTTTGGTTATTTGGATTTAGCACAGTTTTCTTCTCTCCGTAATTTAGCACTGTGTTTTAGTTTTCTTTTATTTAAGATTTCTCTGTATAATTATGTTGCGTCCTGGTGTGGCTGGTAACAGCCACTTGGCTTCTGTAGGAGCTGGGCCAGTCCTGCTCTTTAGCAAGCTCCCCCTTGGTCAACCACTAATTATGTTTCAAGTGGTGTCCACAGATTTTTGTGGAGTTGGCAGGCAGTTCTTCTTTTGTGGATCCTTGGCAGGCAACTCTCCAGCCCAAGGAGCAAGTTTGCCTTCAGCCTCTGTTTACTCTGTCAAGCATTGAGATAGCATGCAGCCTTTGGCTTTTGAAATTGTGAGGATGAGACTCATTCATCACAGCTTTCTGAAGCAGGAAGGTTCACAGGCTGGCCCAACGTACTCTGCTGTGCATAAAGTCTGCAGTTTCTTGTAATGTTGGGGCTAAGGATTTCATTCTCTGCAGCTCTTCCACTGGGGAGCAAGTTCACAGTCAACCCCTGTATTTTCTGACCAGCAATGAGGCAGCAGGTAGCCTTTTGGCTTTTTGGGTTTGGTGGAAAGCGAATCACTGCAGCTCTCTAGTTTACAGAGGTTCACCATCAGGCCGGTGCACTCTGCTCTGCACAGACACTGTAGTTTCTTTCTTCTTTCATTATATTTAAGGTGGCATAATGTCATTTGAAGATATACTGTGATAAGTGAAACATCTATACTATAAACCCTAAAACAACCACTATAAAATAAGTGCTAGTAATTAGCCAACGAAGAGGATGAAATGAAATCATAAACAATTAATACAAAAGAAGGTAGAAAATATTAAAATGAAAAAATGGGTCCAATAGAAGTTGATTAAAAATGGTAGACAAGTACATTCTTATCAATAATCATAATAAATGCAAATAGCTTAAGTAGCAAATATTTGTTACATATTGTCAGCTTGAATTAAAAAGTAAGAGCTAATTCTATCCTCAGGTAAGAAAAATAACTTAAATCTGAAGATACAAATAGTTTTTAAGTAGAAAATATATGCTTACACTAAATAATACTTTAATGGCCATATTAAAATGTGAAAATATTGATTGTAGAGCCCATGATATTTCTAGGGGTAAAGAAGTCTATTCATAATGATAAAGGAGTCATCCAGGGAGAAGGGGAATTGGGCAAATTGGGTAGAGGGGATAAAGTGTATGGTGAAGGAAGACCTGGAATGGTGGCAATGAACTCAAAATATGATATTCAAAGTTGATTTACAATAATGAACATTTTAAACTTATATAATGTAATGATACAATGTTCTTTTATAAAATTAATTACATAGAAAGAGAATCTAGTCAATTAAAACTATTATACAATGAATAAACGCATTTCTAAATAAGTGAAATATAAAATCATAGCACTATAAGGAGATTTAGGCAAATACAATATGATAGGGGTTTTAATAACTCTCCAGTAGGAGTTGCCCCTTAAAGAGCTATGTAAATAAATGAATAATATGCATAAAGACAGCAAACAATAAAAGTTAATAACTTTATCCATTTAAATTCAATAATTTCAGTTATATTTTTATTTTTTAATATAATTATTTCATCAATATTTCCTTTGTTTACAGAGTCGAACTCATTTTAAGACATTGAACTTGTTTCTCAGTCCATGAGTATTACACATCACACCCATCACCACCAGAGTTCCAGTGTCCTTCACTGCCACCTTGTTTCCTCTCTCCCTCCCTTCAACTTTTTGTCTCCTGCCCCCACCCCACATCTCGGCAGCCATCATATTGTGTTTTGTGACTTTTTGCGGAGGTTTATCTACTTGTTTTGTTTCACTATATTCCACATGTGAGTGAAACATTCTGTATTTCTCTTTTTCTTCACGAATTATTTTGCTTAGCATGATCCCCTCCCATTCCATCCAGATTGTTGCAAAGGGCACAATTTCATTTTCTTTTTTATTTCCATTGAGTATCTATACCACAGCTTTTTTATTCAACCATCCGTTGAGGGGCATTTAAGTTGTTTCCATGTCTTGGCTATTGTGAACTGTGCTGTTATGAGCATAGGGGTTAGAGGGGTACAGATATTTTTCCTGATATGCCTGGCAGTAGGATTACTATATCAAATGTCCATCTTTATTTTTTTTAAGGAATCTGCATATTGTTTTTCAGATAGGTTGCACTAATTTACATTCCCACCAACAGTGAAGGAGGGTTCCTTTTCCTCTACACCCCCTCCAACATTTGTTGTCTCTAGTCTTTCTTATATTGGCCATTCTTACTAGAGTGAGGTGTTATCTCATTTTTTTTTTATTTGCATTTGTCTAAGGATAAGTGATGTAGAACAGTTTATTCATGTGTCAGCCATTTGTGTGTCTTTTTTGCAAAGGTGTCTCTTCAATTCTTCCATTTTTTGAGTGGGTTGTTTGCATTTTTGTTGAGATGAATGAACTCTTTATCAAAGTTCGTATCTGATGTATGTTGTATAAATATTTTCTTGAATTTAGTGTGTTCCCTTTTTACTTTAGTGACATTTTCTTTCACTATAAAGAAGACTTTTAGTTTCATATGGTCCCAATTATTTTAGTTTTATTTTAGTTCTTTTGCTATAGCTGTTCTTTTCCCAAATCTCTCTTTGAGGTTGAGATCGTGGAATGTTTTTCTCACATTGTCTTCCAAATATTGTATTGTTTTGTGTCTTATGTACATGTCTTTGATTCGCTTTGAGTTAACATTTGTATATGGTGCTGAGTAATGCAGTTTCTTTCTTTCTTTCTTTCTTTTTGTAGATGTCTATCCAGTTTTCCCCCAAAATTTATTGAATGGACTTTACTTCTTCCATTGTATACTCTTGGCTATTTTGTCTAAGATTACCTGTCCATATAGAATGACTTTATTTGGGGGTTCTCAATTTTATTCCACTGATCTGTGTGTCTGTTTTTGTTCCAGTACCATTCTATTTTGATGTCGATCCTTTGTAATACAGTTTGAAGTCAGAAAGTGTGATTTCTCAGTTTTTCTTTTTTCCCTCAGGATAGCTTTGGCTATTTGAAATATTTTGTGATTCCAAACAAACTTCATTATGGTTTGTTCAATTTCCTTGAAAAATGTGTCTGGAATTTTAGTGAGAATTAAATTAAATCTATATATTGCTTTGAGTAGGATGGCCATTTTAATTAAGTTAATTCTTCCATTTCATGAACATGAAATATTCTTTCATCTCTTTGTCTGCTTCTATTTCTTTTGTTAAAGCCATTTGGCTTTTGTTGCGGTGGTGGGACTTGTCCCCCTCTCTTGAATGCTCTCTTATGGTGGACCACAAATGCTATTTCAGAGGTGTCTACTGGCTTCAATAAGGATGGGTGGGAATTCTTGTGCACAGAGGAAGAATGGTAGTTCTTTTATGCACTCCCATGTACTGTTACTATAGCTCCTTTGGATGACAGGGCCAGGCTGATTCTTGTACCCCAGCTCCTTGGCCAGGAAACAAGATTACTGACCTCTGTGTGCTCCTTTAAAGATGGAGGTGGGGGATATGGGTCTCTCTCTCTCCACCGTTCTTTAGTTCCTGGAACCTTCCAGGCAGCTCCTGGGTGTTGCACAGTTTTTGAAATGTCCTCTGATGCCAGTGGAGCCTGCTTCTATTTCTTTGCAGGTCCCCAGTCAGGGAACAAGTTCAAAGTCTGCTCCTGTGAGCTCCCTTGATTTCCTGGAGGATAGTATTTACTCACTACTGGCCTCCAGTGTACAGGGAAGGGGGCTTACAGTTACTGTTCCTCCTTTGGGTGATGGGACTAGAATGGTTTTTGCTCCCCATGGCACTTTGAACAGGGATCCTCAGTACTATTTTTAGCTTTTAAATGTCATGACTTGTTATATTTTCTATTACAGTATAATAATGTTTTATTTACAGCACATACAGTCATGTAACACATTATGACCTTTTGTCAATGATAGACAACATATACAATGATGCCCCCAAATTCCTATTGCCTAGTGACATCATGGTCATCATAATATATATTGTAGTGTTTTACATGGCAGCGGTCTCATATATTTTATGTTTACTGTGCTTCTTGCAACATATTTTTGCCTTGTGCTTGATTTCATCTCATGTGTTTTGTTCATCTTGGCCCCTAAGTGTACAAAACCTACTGCAAATGTTGTATCCACAGAACAAGGGAAGGCACTTACGTAAGGACTTCTCAGAACATAGCCCTTTTGTAAGCAACAGATGACTATATATATTTAACTATTTCCTTTCATTGCCCAATCCCAGTTTTGAGATATAATAGCTACATAACAATCTGACATGGTTTTATATCTTTAAAAGATTTTTGATATTCACTGTATAAGTTCACTCTGTAAATACATTTTAAGGAAGATCTTTGTGAGAGATTTTAGAGATCTAATAACCAGAACAAACACAGTTTTAGCTATATTGTAATTCAAACCTGTGAGAGAGACACTTATAAAGTAATTAAAAAATGTGTGATAAGTGAATCAGTTATCATCCTGGAAACTCTGTTATAAGCACCCACATCACCAAACAGAATTGACTAGTTGGAGTTCTGGTGTTGGTCTAGGTACTTCTAAAAGCCAATAAAGTTATTGATTCTCTTTCTTAAAGTAAGAGATATGCAGAAAGGTAACAAATGAAAAAGAGATGATTCTAACTTGCATTAAGCAGTTATGCACACAAAGAGTTTATACCTAGGATTCAGCTTTAAGTGCATCTGGCCTTATTCCTGTAGCTAAAATTATGAAAGTAGATTATAAAGGATCATAATTTTAAAATAGCTGTTTTCCTCATAAGAAACAAATGTTCTGGAAGGTAATGGACAGACTAGATAATATCTATGGTTGTGTTGTAGCATGGTGCAAACTGTGCCATGCACAATGCTGGGGAAGCCATTCATGGCAAGCTTATACATGAATATTGTTCACACATATATATGATTGCCCTAGAGTTATAAACTTCAGAAACAACCTTGTCTCTCAGTTTTCACACTCCACAGTGACAGTAAATAGGTCAAAATCTCCTGATTCACTCAAGTAGGGTCCCAGGGCTAGTCAAAGATCTATACTCCTATACAATCTGCAAGAGGTTTCTTCACTTTTAACTTCCAAACTGTATTGCCCAGTCTATTTTATCAGCGTTAATGACATTAATGATAAATTGACAAATTCATCAAGTAACCAGAGAACTGGAACCAGCAAACTTCCAAGAGACTGAAAGTAATTGTGTTACTATAATAAATAAGCACTGTAAAAGCAGTTAAATGTGAGCTTTCAAGTTAACACAATGGATATAACTTCCCAAAGATTTCATATAATCGCTACTAGATTCTAATGCTGTGTCTTGGCTTTGGCATTTTGAGGAATCCTTTTGCTTCTGCTTTTACATCTTGAATTGAACAGAAAAAGTAAACACCACTCATTAAATTTGAGAGGTCTGTTGCCACTGGTACAGTTGTAATGAAAGCCCAGAAAATTCCTCCATAATATTTAAATTTACATCAGCCAAGAACTCTTCTGTCATATGATGGATTAAATAGATACCTGTATACATTTCCAATGAGCAATAATTTTGGAGAAACCTGAAAAAAAATGAGCCTTTAAAATCAAATAATGCACCATGATTACTCAACTGGAGTGAATAAAAGCAGAGTAGGACTTCTATCCACAGGTCTAGCTGACCTAATGCTTTTAATACATAATAATTAGTTGAATCAATGACAATTTTTGTACTTTTTATAGTACAATTCAATAGTGCCGAAAGATGTCTCCCATGGAAAATTATTGAGGTTATCAGGTAGTAACAATGAGAAAGATACAGTAGCTGTCAGAAGTTCTAACATCTGCAGTGTTGACACCAATGCTTGTTAGCACTAATGATCTGGCTTATAGATTCTTTTCAGACTTTGAGCAAAAGAGCCAGGAAATTCGTTTTGCATCGATATTTTTACTCAGCACGCTCTATATAGTTCTTTATTCATTTTACACTTATCAGTTCAGGATCCTCTATGTGCCTGGCACTGTGCAGGGTGAGAAAGATAAAATGTTGTGCAGAAATAGATCTAGAATCTGAAAGTCAGGAAAAAAACCTGCTTTATCTGTAAAATTAAATAGATGAGTAGTTAGCAATTATTTCAAATTGTTGACATCTCAAAATAAAATGTATCTATGTTGAAGGAGAACAGAAATGAGAGGAGAAAGAAATCTGTAACTGTGAGGTGCTTAAGAGAGAAACTATCCCACATCTTTCAACTAGTGGTGTCCTGAGTGTGAGTTAAAGCAATACCCTTTTCATTTGGTTGAGTCAAGAGCTAAAATATAGTTCATATATTTATATATTATGATTTATAATATATTGATTAGTATGAAACTGCTTTGCATGTAGTCCTATCTCATATCTAGATTTTTAATTTCAAAGGAGAAAGACAAATAATATTTGAAATTCTATCACCCAGAGCTTCAAGATATCCATAAGTGGATTGGAAAAATGATTGTTGATTGATTGGTAAAAATGTACAGAAAATAAAAGAGAGGAAATTTTTGATATCAGGAAGTCTGGAACACTATATGGGGTATGGAGAGAGGTACATTGATAAAAGATTTTATTCTACTTGGTGATTATACTCTTCAGAAAGTGGAATATCAGGCTGATTTGTGAAAATCATTAAAATTCTAATATTCATGACAAAAGGCAACTGATGAATATTGCTTTTTCTAGAGGCCCTGGCCAATGAAATTGCAGGTCAAGTTTATTCCTTTAAGTTTTTAAATCAGTATTTTGTCACTGAGACTAATATCCAGATGTGCATTTTGTTATGCTAATTGACTCTATTTGTTAGAAGCAGTAAAATTTCACCAAATTTTGCAGCATTGTAACAAAAACTAGCTGAGTTGTAGCTGGCTGTTGCAATCATAATATAAATTGTAAACACAGTTGAACAAAATACAAGCATAGAGAAGGGAAGCGAATATTCATAAAGTGGTACCAAATAGTAATCAGTAAACACAACACTCATAAAATGAACATGTTTAGAACAAATAATGAACTTGTATTTTTAACAGTTAAGAAAGAAGTATTTCTTTCTTACTCCTCCAGAGGAAATAGAACTTGGAAATTTTATGGATGAATGTTGCTAAAAAAACAATAGCAATGAAAGCCAAAACACAAAAAGAGCAGAAATTCATTAGTAGTTTATCTGTCTTGAACCAGTTTGTTTTTGTAATTTCTAAAATTTTGGCCACTGATAAATTTTGGTGGTACATATAAGTCACAGATACATTTTATCCTCAAGGTCCAGTCTCTACTCTTAAAATTCACTCAAGGTGTGCTCATATGCTTAAGAACCCAGGCCAAAATGTAAAGCGTATGATACTCTTGGAGAAACTTGCACTGGGACAAATAATATTTAAATATTTACATGAATAGTGTAAAAATATTTTCCACGGTGATTTTGCTTTCCTCTTTCCTTTTGGATTCTCTTATTTTTTAAATTAGAAACAGGTTTAGAGAAGCATAAACTTAGAATTCTAGAAGGTATATACTAGAATGCGTTAGTGAAAATTTTTATTTGCGTACATATTTTCAGGTTTCTCTTTAGAGACTGCAAAGTGCCAAAAATAAAAAAAGCAGAAACCCCCAAACATAACAAAACATGTTTTTGTGTAAGTCACAAAAATGACATGCACTAGGTAGGCAAAAGGGATCTTTGTGCATCAGGTATTTTCTGTACAATGGTCAGGCATACCATTCAGATGTGGAAGAGATGCAAAATCCCAAGGTAGTCTGGCTTTTCTTCTGTGACCACTTCTTTTAGAGGTATAAAGGGAGAGATTTCAGCAGATTTCTATAAAGACATGGCTTGAGGGCTTCAATCTAGTCTGACAATCATTATGATCCTGACCTCTGGCTTTTTTATGGTGGTTGTGTAATATGAACATCTATTATTTTCAGATAGACAATTGAGTCATGGCAATAGAACAGTTAACAGCACACTTATGAAATGTCTTTATTCACATTAATTCAAAGTGTAATGGGACAGTATCACAATTTTCTGTGTCTTAAATGATTAAGGAGATGATTAACACAGGAAAAGAAATAGAAAACATTCATGCTTATTAGTCTTTTGCTGTTTGCAGTTCTCAACTTTGCCCTGAAAATAACATTGTGTTTTGACATGGGGAACAGTTCGACTCTTAGTGTTGTTCAGTTTTATTCACACTAAAGAGTCATGATCACAAAAATAAAATCTCTAGTAAAGGTGTATAATGAATGAACATGTAGCCATCTTGACTGCAGGGTCTCATTTATGATGCTTAATTGTTCTGGTACTGCTGAGGAGTCTGGAAAACATGTTGTCTGTCACAGTGAAATGTGGCTTCAGCGACATGAAACTTTGAGTCATGGTCTATAGTGTGGAAATAATACCCACATTTACTTAAAATCCTTCATGTGATTGACTTCATTTGTTTAATGAAACTTGACCCATCAGAGTAGCTGTCCTCATGTATTAGAGGGAACTTGTTCAACTCTCTGGCAATTCTACTGGGTTTTGCATTAATTAGTCAACATCCCATAATTGCATATTCCACAATTGATTCTGACAAAACATTCACACAAGTGCAGACAAAATATTGTCTTCTGGAACTTCAGAAATTTTTAGACAAGTCTTTAAAACAGGACTTCTTACAGTCAACTCACTTGTTTTCTTCAAAGGGGTGGTCATGCCATATTAACCAGGCCTGATCCCTAGAAAACAGTGTAAGCGAGACTCAAGGTAATTCAAATTTAAGTTATACACTGAAATTCTATTAGAAAATAAGACTAGATCTTATATGATTCCATGTTCTGAATGTTTGTAAACCAAAGATTGTGTATATAGCCTTCTTTCACATGTAACAATAAATATATGTTACAACCACCAGGTCAGAGAATAGAGTATGCTATTCACCCTAATTTATTCATTGTTTTTTTAAACCCTGAAGAGTACTTACTTTGGTGGTGGAAAGTGATTCTTCATGTATGGACGTGCACCTGGCACTTCTGAGTATAGTATAAATTAAATAAAAATACTTTGACAAAGTAAAGTAAGACTTTATTCACTGGACTCAATGATTGACCTGTAAAGTAAGACATGTCAGGGCAATAAAGAATTTGGATATGCTAATGAGCTATAAATTTTAGCAAGTCACTTTATTGCTCTGTTTCCCCTTATTACATATGTAAATTTAAAGGACTGAAGTGTTTTGTATGGTCTGCAAAAAGCTATACCATTTTATTGTCTGTGAATAAAAAATATTAAATTCATAAAACAAGAATGCTCATATCACCACATTTATTAACACCAGTCTGGAGATTTTTATCTAACACACTATGACAAGTAAAATAAATGAGAGCTTTGAATATCAGATGGGAAAAAATGAAAGTAAATATTGTCAGACATTATGTTTACAAAAATAGAAAATCAAGGAAAAATATCTGTTTGTAAGAAATAGAATATGTTTTCCATTTTTAGCAATAACAAAGTTAAAATAGAATTTTAAAAAAATCTCCTTGTCCATAACATATAAAAGAACAAATTTAACAAAAACTATGCAAACCTAAATGAATAAAGTAATAAAATAAGTAAAATTATGCAATATTAAAGTAGGGTATATATAAGAAGACTAAAATAAACATGAATTCATATGTTATTTCTGACTGGGAAACTCTAAAATTTCAAGGATATTAATTCTCCTTGGGATGATCTGTGAATTTAATATGGTTTAAGATAAGTTTAATAAATATCCAAGAAGATTTGGAAAAGAATAATAAGACACATGTGCCATCCTAAATACCAAACAAAGCTTGAGAGCTGCAATAATTAAATGGTAGACTACCAGTTCAGTAAGGATGAGAAAGTTTAAGAAAACATAAGTGTAAAAAAATCCTTTGGTTAATATCTGGAAATCTCAAAATGTTTTTCTAATTATTTTTTCCAGTTTTCTCATAGCTATTATCAGAGACAATTTTCAAAACTCCTTACTCCATTTTTATAGGTATATCTCCTTCAATGCAGTTTAAAATCAGTCTTATAAATGTGATGGTAAGTAAACAAATCAATAAAGTGGTGATTTTAAAGTTCTGAATACTGTACATACTTTAAAATGTATTTACACATTTAGTTAAACATAGGTATCATTTTACCTAAATATTTTCTGGAATTATCATAGGTTCAACATTATAAATTAAACTCTTTTGCATAGTGTCTTAATAAGATATTTATGAAAATATTTATTCTGTATACCTTAAATTGCTTTTTTGAATATTTACTACGATATTGGATATGAAGGTAATTGGAAAAATATATGTATACACTATGAAACATAGGGTGATGATATTAACAGACCTCAAGTTCTTTTCTGTTGAACATGAGTATTAAATATCAAATAGCACTTTCCTGAAGAGGAGGATCATGTCACTCAAATATAAGCAAAAATAGTCTTTAGTTCAGTTATATTTTGATGGTATCAATTCATAATGAAAGAAGCATTAATCACATTGATTATAAAACTAATGTTCATGGAAGAGTATCTTAGCATCTGAGAAAAGAAATGGAAACAGAAAAGGAAAGAGGATCTTTATTATAATCTAAGTATAGTCACTCTAATATTTACTACTTAATGCCATAAAAAAGAATTACATGAAAGATTTCAGTATCTTGAAAATTATGGTATCTATTTCAGGAAACAAAGACAGAAACAATTTTTCAAATATAATTTCTGTGATAAAATATTGCAATTGTGAGATCATGACCTAATTAATGTTTTACTTAGCCAAATCTTAACATTCCTTTGTGAAAAAATATACTAGAATTTCTATTACTTTTTTAAGCATAAAAATAATCTGAGACTAGTGAAAGCACCATTAAAATCAAAATCTCCAAAAATTTTGATAAAATTGATTATAGTAGCTATAAAGAAAACATTAGAAGCTACTGAGAAATTGATAACGTTTGTAATCACCCATATATATAAAATGTTCATATGCAATATCATAAAACTTCATATTATTCCTTTAAAATAAAAGTTAAGCAAATTCAGCTAATTTGTTGATTTTGGTTTCCTTAATAATCAACAGGAATTGTTAAATATGACAGTAATATGGATCAAAAATCTGGAAAGAAAGAAGTGATCATATCCAATGTCTATTCATTTAAATAAGAAAAATATGATTTTAATTTTATCCTTAATTAAAATAAGTTACATCTACCATTTTCCTTAGTGTACCTTATAATCATGCAAGAATATTATGATCTTTACCAAAATTAAGTAACAAAGTTTTTAAACAGACAGACACATGATACTGGTGACATAAAAGCAGGGTCACATAAAAGCAGGGTCAAAATTCAATAGACTTAGGGCGGTAAATTAGAGAACCTGAGTTCAAAGAGCACTCAGGCAAATGCACAGAACATTAAAATTTTATTTCTATATTTAACAGAGGTGATGAAGAGCAGAGTAGGCAGCCTTTAATGGAAATTCAAAAATTTGGGTCATAGTTCTAGCTTTTGATCATGATTGTATGACTTTAATAAAATCATTTAACACCTCTGTAAAATTATTGGATGAGCAATATATTATAACTGCCAAGAATAAAACATAATAGCTGTACAATTACAATAGTTGTAGAGTTTTCAAAGTGTTTTATTCAACACTGTCTCATCATCTAAAGTTTCTTCCAGGTCTAAAGTCTGTGACATAAAGCTTCAATCTTGCAAACTGTAATTAACTAAGGTACTTACGTTGAAACATCTGAAGTGAGAGAAAAAATAAAATTCTTTTAGAATGCATCTTCTTGCGTGAAATTTCCCTCAAATTTACAAAACATAACCTCCCTTTCAATTAAGCAATGTATCTTTCTGTAGAGCCACAATTAGAATTTCAGAAGACAAACCCATTAACTGGTTGACTAAAACTTCTGACTCAACACTTTCTTTCCTTTGCGTTGCATTGGTGTTAATATATAAAAAAAAAAAAAAAGGAGAGAGAGAGAGAGAGAGACTTCCTTGTCAGACACGCTAGGTTTATAGCAGACACCAGGGTAGAATCCAGGCTGTAGGAAGATCTCTCAAGGGCCAGACCTGGACATGTGCTGGGGTTAATTTATTAGTGACAGAGAAGAAAGGATTATGCCTAATTTCCCCAAGTCTAGGTTCAGTAGTCTCACCCCAGATAGTCTATGGTGAGAATATTTACACTAAGGGAATCAATAACTGTTAGTAATCAGGACCTTTAGGGTGAGGAGTGGAGTCTTGCTAGAGAAGTCTAACTGTAAAAATGTATCATTTTACCATTAGTAGTCTCAGGGAGTTGGTAGTATAGTGGTTTGCACAGCTCCTTCTATTTTGCTAATTTTTAAAGCAGTATAAATGCTACAGCAAGGAAAAGTGAAATAAATGTTTAGAATGTTGATGAAGAGAGGCACAGTTTTTCCTGCCTTTGAAACTAACATCTTCTGCCTGAGAGCTTCATGGTGAAGTGACTCTAAGTGCCCAGCTTTCAAAAGCAAGCATTACTGGCTTTACCTTAGAAATTAACAGGAAACTTAATAGACTGAACTCTTCAGAGACAGAAAGACAGATAATACTGAGGTCTACTAAAAGTTCTTGTCCTTGAGGGATCTTAATCAATAAGAGGTACTGACTGAGAACAGTAAAGAAAACTTAGTTTCAGTCTTTTCTCTCCCTTGCAGGCCTCCTTATCCCCCAGGTAAACACAGGCTAACTCAGCAGTTCTTCTGCCTCTTTGGGTGTGTTCCAGGTTTTTAAGTGGCAATTTAATTGCCACAGTATGAGAGTTTGAGGTAAGGTAAGGAAAGAATAGGAGAGACAGCAATTAATTGATTTTAATTATTAATAGATTATTTAATAACTTGATCAAATTATTTGACTTTTGAAAGACTTTTTTTGCCGTAAGTTTTCTCATTGCAGCAACTTCAATCCAATATTCTTTTATGAGATCATTGAATTTTCTAAAACATCTTGCCACCTCCAAATACATGAAAGAAAGCTTTTTTTTGTTTTATACTAGAAACTGAAGGGGCAATGTATGCCAATAATGCTTGCTATGTGATGTAAGTATTCAAAATAACAAAACACCTAATGATACGTTTGTAAATTCAATTTGATTTTTAAATTTTCATCTTTCCCACAAACTGTCTGGGATAGTGTATCGAAATAAAATTAATCCAGAAAAATTATATTTCTGAATAAAGTGGTATAATATAGTTTTATTTTAAATCTTCTTTCGGTTGTATTCTATATCTAGTGGCAAAATGGAAGATAAAGTTATTGGACGTACCCTTAAAAGCAGTGGACAAAATGGGACTTTACATTGTCTCAGCTAAAACCCCTGCAATGAAAATGAACTACAGTTGTCCCTTGCTATATCATGGTTCACTTATTGTGGCTTCACTGTATCGTGGGTTTTATTTTTTTTTTAAATATGTCTAATTCTATATCACTGAATTTTCGCTCTATTGCGGGATTTTGCAGTATACGTACTTCACTAGTGAGTACCCACATAGAATTTTATATGTTGCTAAAATTACATAGGTTTAAGAGTGTAGAAAGTGTTAGTAAGAGTGTGGGAAGGGTTTATAGTAGAGTAGGAAGGGCTTATAAAGCCTTAAAATATATATATATAAATAATAAAATAAATTATAATGCTGCTACTTTGCAGATTTTCACCTATCGCGGGGGTCTCTGGAACATAACTCACCTGATAGGTGAGGGATTACTGTATATCCAGTCCTTGAGGCTTACGTTTGAGGGGTATGAGAAGGTTTTGAAATGGATTTGGGTAAGAAATTAGTAAAGTAAGAGAATATAAGAGGAAGAAGGTATGAGTCAATTAGTAATCTTGTCCATTAATAATCTTATGCTAACCGGATTCACTGACTTAAAAGTAAAGAAATGCTAAAAAGTTGTCACATAAGATCTTACTTGGTGTGCAAAAGAAATGTATCACTTGTGTCTTGATAAACATTGCCATCAAAAGTGTCATTACATTGAGTGTCTGATACAGAATTCACGTGATGGGTTTTGAATAAAGTGTAACTATTTTTTATTCGCTACTATTAAGACTCTCAGAAATGTACTTTATGTAATTTTCTAAAACCATCTAAGAATAATTCTAAAAGTGTTACATATGTTACATTCAAATCTTTGCTTTCAACAACTCTTAGCTTCTTCCTTGGAATCTTGGTGATTGGTTTTCATGGGTTCTATTGTAGTTATACTTAATAAGCATTAGAGATCTGAGAGCTACTAATATTTAATACTATCAGAAGAACCGACTAAAGAGAAAGATCTTGTGATAACAATCAATGATAACACTCTAGGAAACCGAGCAGGAGATACAGTGTTTCCTGAAAGGCAAAACAGTCAGTTTCAAAAATTTTGCAAGAAGCATAAAGATGCTATTGTTCCAAAGTGTTTAACGAGATCAGAGCGACATACCCCAGTCAAAGAGAATTTAGGAGGAGTTTATTAGCAGCTGCAAGGGGTAAAATATCAACCCAAGTCAAGCAGCCTTGAACCCAAATAGTGCAGGGTATTTATAACCTAGTGTTATTTTTGTAAGCGGTTACATAAGTAGAGTCCCACCCTAAACATAAGTGGTTACAAGAGTAGAGGTCCCACCCTAAACATAAGTGGTTACAAGAGAAGCCCAGCAAAAATGAAGTTTCTCTAGTTCCTTGTTTCATTCCCCACTGGTTTTAATACAATTGAGTCAAATTCTTGACTCTTGTCAGCAGAAACCAGAGTTGTCAACCAAGGGGACAAAATGAATCTGTTTTTTTGACCAAGGACCAGTTTTGTTTCCTTCACTGTCTTTCACACTGCTTGTTGGATAATCTGTAATTCCTGCAAATACTTGAGAAGGGAGGTGTTATTGATGTCAGCTTTTATTTTCTTCCTCCGTTTGGGAAGGAGTGGGGCTGGCCTCCCAAACATGATTTCAAAAGGGGTTAGTCCCTCATTGTAGGGAGTACATCTTTCTTTTAGGAGAGCTAGGGGGAGTAGGGCTGTCCAATTCTCACCAATTTCTAAGACAAATTTGGTTAGTTTCTTTTATGGTCTGATTCACATGCTCTGTCTGGCCCAAACTTTGGAGTTGGTAGGCACAGTGTAATTTCCATTTATATTTAAGCTTTTGGCCAGATTCTGTGATAAGTTAGCAACAAAAGCAGGGCCATTATCTAAGCCTATTACTGAGGGCAGTCCATACGCTGGGACAATTTCATGAAGTAGTTTTAGGAGAGTCGCTGTTGCAGTCTTGGATCTGGTGGGAAAGGCTTCTACCCATCCAGAAAAAGTATCTATAAATCCTATTCTCCGGTAACAGTCTCCAACCTGTGGTGGTCTCAGTGACTGCTTTCCTATCTGCCATCAGCTTTTCCTCCTTAGTATAGTTTGGAGTTTTTGGCAGATCTGGTAGAGGCAAGGTACCTAGCACCTTGAGGGGCCCCGCTGGTTTTAAAGCCTTAAAAATCTCAAGCCTTAAAAGCCTCTCGTGTTTCCTGGTACACTGTTCTGTTTCCCCTCGCCTCCTCGGAATCTCCTTTTTGGTGCCCTTTGCAATGAATGATGGCCACCTCTGCAGGAATGTGGATAGCTTTTAACAAAGCTAAAGTTTCCTAATGACTTGAGGAGCCCCCTTTCCTGGTAAATAGCACCATGTAAGTGTGTGGTGGCAAACGCTTATCTGCTGTCCATGTAAATGGAGACCTTTTTTTTCCTTTTCCCCATCTTAGGGTTTGTATCAGGGCTATCAGCTCAGCCCACTGAGCCGAGGTTCCTCGTCTTAAAGCCTGCGACCAAATAACTTTGTCAAGAGTTACTGCTGCAGGCCCCGCATACCTTACACCATCCAGCATGTAACTGCTTCCATTGGTGTACAGGATTTCATCGGCCTTAAGCAGTGCTGTGTATTTCAGGTCTAGTCAGGTAGCCTGCAAGGTACTTATTACCTTATTGCAGTCCTGTACTGGCAGGGTTAGACTGTCATCTGGGAGCAGGCTTGCTGGGTTGATGGTAGTTATTTTCTGAAACTTAATGAGGGGCTGGTCCAAGAGTAAGGCCTGGAACTGAGTTACACAAGCGTTTGACATCCATCTTTCAGGGCTCCCTCACAAGAGGGCCTCTACAACGTGCAGGGCAGTGACAATCTGTTCTTGCCCTAAAGTGAGCTTATTAGCTTCCTTGACCAAAACAGCTGTGGCAGCAACCGTTTAGAAACATGTGGGCTATCCCGCTGCCACAGGATGCAATCTCTTGGACAAATAGGCCACTAGCCATTTCCAGGGCCCTGGGAGCTGAACCAGCACTCCCTTTGCGATTTCCCAGGCCCCCGTATACAAAAAGCTAAAAAGGTTTCTGTACATCTGGCAAGGCAAGGGCCGGGGTTGAAGCTAAAGCCTTTTTGATGTTTTCAAAGACTTACTGCTCTAGCTCTGTCCATTTCAGGGCCTTCGTGCCACCAATACAAATGCAGAGTGGCTTTGCCAGCTCTGTAAATCCCTGGATCCATAATTGGCAGTATCCCATTAATCCCAGAAATTCCCGTACTTTCCTTTTGGTTGTAGGAACAGGAATCCGGAAGACGGCTCATTTAAGGTCAGAGGATTGAGTATGTCTTCCTTCCTCCATCTGGTTACCTTGGGACAGCAGAGCTGGGTCTTCTTGGCTGATGCTCGGTAGCCCAATGTCTGGAGTAGTCGAGTAGATCTCAGGTGGCCTGGAGACAGCGTTCCTCTGTGGCTGCTGCCAGCAACAGGTCATCAACATATTGAAGGAGGGTGAGGTCCTGGTGGACTTGCCGAACCTCATCAGGTCGGCACTGAGGGCCTCGTCAAACAGGGTGGGTGAGTTTTGAAAGCCCAGGTGAGCTGACTGGAGAACCCCTTTGCCTGATTGACCCATTCAGAGGCAAAGATGGGCTGGCTGACTGGAGCAAGTGGATCACTGAAGAAGGCATCTTTTAAATCCAGTAATATATAAATTTGGTGGCTTGGGGGAAGCAGGCTGAGTAAGGTGCAGAGGTTGGGAACTGTCAGGTATATGGTTTCCACCCACTTATTGACTTCCCAGAGGTGCTACACTAGTCTGCAGTCTTTAGTCCCAGGTTTCAATACCGGCAGTAGTGGGTGTTCCAGGGAGATTGCCAGGGCACCAGGATTCCGGCCTGCTTGAGGCATCGATGTGAATTGCTATTCCTTCCCTGGCCACCCGACTCATGTGGTGTTGTCTTACCATGATGGAGGTAATTACCAGAGGCTGATGTGCTGCCAGTCCTGGGGAGGTTTGTCTCAGCCCAGACTGTCGGGTAGGTACTCTGAAGCTGCTGGAGAAGGCTGGTCTGGTGTTCTTTCTAGGACGGTGGTCTCCTGTAAAAGGTATTCCTCGGAGAGGGGGCATGTTAAAAGCAACTGTAGTTCTGTTTCTTTTCCTTGAGGGGTTCCAAGGGTCAGAGTGGCTCCCTTCCCCTGGAAGGAGATTGTGGCTTGGAGTTTTTGCAACATGTCCTGACTCATCAGTGGATAGGGACATTCCAGCATAACCAAAAAAGGAATGAGAAATAGTTCCTTGCTCTAAATTGGCTGTTCATTGGGTAGTCCACAAGTAGTGGACAGTATCCCAGTAGCGTCTTGTACAGGACTTTATGGTGGATGATAGGTCCGAGGGACTCTTTCAGAACTGAACAAGTGGCCCTGGTATTTACTAAAAAGTTTACTTTCTTCCCCCTGCAATTTTTGCAGTAACCATTGGCTCCCGGGGGTTCAGTAAAAAAAGAAATGCCATGGCCCTGATAGCAGAAACCGGTGAAAGTATCCAGGGATCTCCTTCCCCCCACTAGTATTTGGGTCCCAATCGGGGCTGGTTGAGAGGCAGGCTTCCTCAATTTGGTTCCAATTTTCCTTCAAAGAACCCCTAAAGCAGGGCTCTCTCCACTGGGAGAAGTCACGCACTTTGGCTCACAGGGATATGGGTGGCCCAAGGTCAACCAGGAGGCAATCCCAACACCTTGGCTAAGGACAGGCCCACAGAGCCTGGCACTGGAAGCCCCACCTGTGGGGACTGGAGATGGCTCCCTGGATCTGATGGAATGCACCCCAGAAGCCCATGTGCTCCAGCCTGCCTGTCTATTTGCCATCAGGCTTGGTGGCCATATCCCAGGAAGGTGAGGAATGCCGGGAAGAGGGCGGCAGCCTGGCCCTGGAGCTGGGTTTCTGACGTGTGCAGGAGAACCCACTCTTGCCGAGGGAACATCTATGCATAGGCTCAGTGTGGAGGTACCTGGAAGTCTCCCATCACTTCAACTAACTACCCATCAAACATGACCAAAGCCAAGGACCGTGCAGCTCCAGGCAGAACCCGCAGGTCCCCAGATATGGTGGGTTTTGGGGCAGCAGCTCTAGCGGGAGGCCCATGCCCACCGAGTGGACCTTCAGAAACCAGTCAGCAGAGGCATAATCCCGGGGCTGGAGTCAGCCCCCGACTCGGAACTGCAACACAGTGTGAGCACACACCCCACCCGCGGTTGCTGGCGGGGACTCCTCCCTGAGTGGGGGAGTGCTCCAACAGGCGCACTCAAGCCACACCATGCCATGTCGCCTCCCCTTGCCGTCACCCAGACATGCCCTGGGCTCTGTAAGACACGAGAAGAGGGAATAACCTGGGAGGCTGGCAGGACTGCGATGTCAGCACATTTGCGCCTGCTGAACTCAGAGACAGAGGAGGCAGGATAGGAGGGAGGAAAGGAGGAGCACTGGGGCCTGTTTCAAGGTCAGTCTCAGAGGGGCAGAGTGGTCTGACTGGTGGTGCCAAGGGAGAGGAGACTCAGACACCGTCGAGCCCGCCCTGACTGCGGTGGCGCCATAGCCAGGGGAGCGTGTCTTCTGTGTGGCACCCTGCCATCAGAGGTGTCTCCTGGAGGCTGTGCCCATCTGCACGGCCTGCTCGGCAGCAGCCCCGCCTCGCAGATGGGGTCACGGGCTGCATTCAGGGCACAACAATCACCTCATCACAGCTCGTGGTGGGGGATGTAGGCAGAGGGGCGCGGGGAGGACGGCAGCCGTTAGTTCTATATAGCAGAATTGGTCCGGGCTGCCAGGGCCTTCCTGTGACGACTTTCCAGATGACCCTAACAGTGGGGACGTCAATGGTCCCCATGTCTGGCCAACCCACACCAAAGGTGGGCCATTCTAACTCACAGAGATTCCGGGGTGGGGGGGGTGCCCTGTGACCAGTGGATTCCGTATGTCTTATTATCACAGAAAGCATCACAGAAATGTTTAAGGAGGCAGCCTACTGGGGGTCTTCTGAGCACTAGGTCCATTCTCCATCTTCAAATACAAGTACAAAAAACAAATACAGACAGAACACAGAACAAAAACAATGAGACATGACTGTTCTGACTTCCCGGAAGGTCTTACCAGATGACCGTTCGGACGTCTCGGGAAGTCTCGGGTGAATGGCCTTAGTCGCATCCAACACTCATTCGACCCTCCGGAAAACAGAAGTCCGAACCTAACAGAAATTCAGACTTACCCCACGGATCCTAGACTCCTCAATTCATGCCAGTTGGGGATGGGTGGTGTCTCAGGACGCTCTTCGACCTGCAGGATGCCAGGAGCCCTGGAACGTCTCAGGTCGCGCCTCTCTTCCGGGATCGAGTGGGGTTGCCCAGCACCCGGAGAGGCAGTCCGATCCCGAATGTTTCTCACCAAGCTCTGGAGAGTCTGGGGATGTCGCTGGGGCCTCCAAAATATTCCAAAGTGTCCAACGAGATGGGAGAGACATACCAGAGTCTAAGGGAATTTAGGAGTTGTTTATTAGCTGGCAGCTACAAGGGGGAAAACATTAACCCAAATCGAGCAGCCCCAAACCCAAATAGTGCAGGGTATTTATAACCTAGTGTTGTTTTTGTAAGTGGTTACATGAGTAGAGGTCCCACTCTAAACATAAGTGGTTACAAGAGTAACCCAGCAAAAATGAAGTTTCTCTAGTTCCTTATTTCACTATGCAGTGAGACTTGGGGTGACCTTGAGAAAACAACTTCATTGTGAAAACTAGAGGAACTTGCAGAGGTAGTTACAGGTAGAAAATGCTGTTTTTCCTTAGATAATAACTGAATTCAAAGAAGGCAGTGATCCTAGAGGCAAAATAAAATTGTGACTTAATTGAGGGCAACTGAAAGGAACTTGGGTATATAGGAGGAGCTGGAAAAATGGCCCAGGGCAAAGTACCTGATTTAAACTGGTTAGTGCTTTGGCTAGTGTTAAGTTGATGAGAGAAAAGTTGCACCTCATATCTCACATATGATTTTTGAACTTGTAACCTAAGATTCTGTTTACTCGAGTAATTTGTTGACTGTGTAGGATAACTGTGTGTGAGGTGCAGCAGGGAGCATCAGTGGGTAGAGGAACATCAAGTAATGGAAAACTTGGGGAGTGTGAAACTTGAAGGGAAAGAACAATTACTGTGAAGCCATAGAAGCTTCTGCTTCAAAGTCCTTACTTGCACCAGCACATATGTATTGACTGCCTCCGGGTGACCACAGACCTTACAGAGTTGCAGTTAATTTAAAGGTAAATTTAATCTGCCTCTAGTAAGATATACAGATATGTATATATATATATGTGCATGTACATACATATATATATATGTATATACATTTCCTTTAGAATCATTTCCATTTATAGGTACTACTTTTCCCAGTGTCAAAACAGCTTCCAGAATATTCCTACAACTACTGTGACAATTTCTGAAATGAAAGTGCAGGACCCAATATGAACACTAATTGATTATTGAGTGTCATCATTACACACAGCATTTAATCTTAGCTACTATACCACAACTTTTAAATAGCTGAAATCTTTGCATTCATATGTGAAAGAAACTTGATGGAGATTCGTTCAAATTTAAGAAAAAAATTTCCACATGAAAATTGTTTAATAGACAGTGAAGCTATAGTGTTGAGCTGCCCTTCTAAAGATGAGATTAATGTATGTCTCTCCTATCTCTAAGGAAAATAATGTGAAGTATTGACAAAGAGATGAAGAAAAGATGTGTACCTGGAAGAAAACATTATATTATCATGGACAGTTAATAAAGGTATATTGGTTTCCCTCTTGAATCTGTGCTATGGTACATTGTAGTGTATTAGGAAATATTATTCCCAGATCCCTCTTTCAGAACAGAAACCCTCATTTTTCCAGTAGTTGGAGAAGAATGGTCCTTGGCCTATAGTTTCAGCACCTTTCAGGAGCTGCCCCGCCTGGAGATATCTGCCCTGCCCAAGATTATGTCCCCATCAGTGGTAGCCCCCATTCAAAAGGTCACTCAGAGTAAAAAGGCCTGCATCCCTTACCCCTTGTCTAACATGGGAACAACTCTGAAGGACCATTCCAGCTTCAGAGTGAAGTTTGTTGTTGTTTCAGCTGCACCTACTACAGAATCTCAGTCACTCTCTCTTCCTCTCCTTCTATTTCTCTCTCGCTCTCACTTTATTCTCTGTCTCATCCTGCTGCCCTCTTTTCTTCACAGGTGGGGTTTCTTGGTATTCTTCCCTAAAAGTATCCTACATAATCCATTTCAAGGTAATTTTATTTAAGATAATGGTATGTTTCATTTGATTTAGTGTCTAACTTTTTAAAATTCTGTTTCCCCTTCTAAATAAATATTAAATGCTTGATGTAATTGTATATTCATGATTTTATATCATTGTTCTTGAAGACAGTCCTCAAAATTGTTCAGTGTCCCAAGTCTGAATCTGTTCTCTTTTTGAAGGAGAAACCTCTCCCTAGTTGGTCTCTCACCTCATGACAGGAGAAATTACTCTAGTAACAGCAGAGACTGGTCAGAGAGCCCTCTGTGTAAGGTCTGTGGTCCTCATGTGCTTCACCGCCAATTTGCATGGTGGTGTTTCTTCTGATTGCATTGCAGGTTGGGTCTTTTTTTATTGTCTGGCTTTACATCCCATAAGTTTAACATTGTTCAAAAATATTTCCTAGTTTCTATAGTCAGTTGAATTCAATCACTTTTCCAAAACATTATAGCCTTTTTTTGACTTTTTATTCAGATAAACAAGGACTTATATTTCACTTAATTGTCAGGTCTCTTTGTTTATTCCCCTTTGACCTGTAAGAGTTCTCCTTTCATTTTCCTCTTGACATTGAGATAAATATATATATATATATATAGAGATAGATAGATAGATAGATAGATAGATAATATATACGCTTTTATATATATAAAATTAGTCCAATTGCATTGTAGGGTATAGGATATCCAATTACCTCATATTCTAGAGTTGTCTGGTTGTTTAGAACAACCATTTGTAAGATATTTAAGAATATGTATTTGATTGTTTTCTTCTGTTTAAATTCAGTTTTAGATTTTGAGTAAGACTGCTACAGAAATGACAGGAATTTTCCATATCACCATATTATTGCAAACACAACATCGATTTACCCATGTGTCTCACTGTTCCTGAGACAATGTGAAATTTGGTCTCTGTTATCTGTCTGGCTATTATCTGTTTTCCCCTGTCTGACTGATAGATTATTTGTGTGTGAAAACATGAAACCAAGTGAGTCTTTGCATTCATTTTTATGTTCAAAGGTTTTCAGCCTATGCTCATCAAGTAAGATAAAGGGAAAGAATGGGATTTTAATAAATACATATTATAAAGTGGGCTCATATATGCTGCCCTGATATAAAATAAACTGAACTGGGGTTGCCCCTGTGCTGACTGCATGGGGATTTGTTAGTGAGTGTGCAGGGTTTTACTAGGGATAAGGGTCAGATCAGGTGATCCCTCTATCAATGGTCATTAGATTCAATGTTTTAACCTAAATATCATTAGTTTCAGGTTTATGCATTTCTTTTAAGCCAAATCTGCTTCTTTCTTCTTAACTGTGTGCATCCTGATTTTCCAGGAAATGCTCTTCACTCACTTTCCGAATTCCTGGTGACAAGTATCACAGCACATTTCCAAAGTGCACCAGCTGCCCAAAGGCTGTTATGACAACTGGGGTCATATTTGCCTGAATGATGTATCACATCCCACTTCTCTAGCTTGACAGTCTCCCCAGGGATTAAAAGATTGATTGATGATTGATTGATCAATATTAGAAGTGGTTTGACTCTTTTGGACCTGAATTCTCAGGGGATTTTTAGCATGTGTGTACACACACAAATGCACACACAAAGACACACACACTTTTTTTCTTCATTCTACTTTCTTGCTACTTTAACTGTTTTTAGTGTTTCTGCATTTTTTATGTTCTAAAAGCATATTAAATACATAATATTTGTCTCTTTACTTTTGGTTTCCCAAGGACTGAGTCTTCTCTCTATTCATCAAGGGTTCAGGATCTCTTTCCAAAAGGTCAGTATTCCAGACTTTATTTCTGGACAGTTCTAAGTCAGGAACTCATTTTCTGTGCCCATATTATTACAGCAAAACATTGTAGGTCTCAGCATAAGTATACTCACTCTTGACATAAAACATACAACCTGGAGTGGGCTTGATTTTCTGATTAAGTTATACTTCATAACCAGTCATATAACATGAGGAAATATTTATTTCTTCTTTAAAAATGTTAGTGAGAGTAAAATTAGAATAACAGTGCTATCAATACATATCGGAAATTGTATACTACAAATTATTTCCTTTCACACTGTAGCTGTACTAACATCTTGCATAGGATCAATGGAGTCTAGTGTTACTTTGTATCCAACAATTAAAAATGTGCTCCATAATTTTGAAAGATGGTGTAAGACATCTTTAATTTTCCTGTTATTTCTTCCTTATCCCTTAATTGTCCTCATGTAGTTTATCCATATCTTCCAGAAAAAGGCAGAGCTGTTAATATATTTAGATACCTTTCAGGATTTCTAAAAATCAGGCAATGAACATTCCCACTCACATCCTCTGACTCCCTTTCATTCACATGTACAGTTGTTATTTCCCAACAGCATGTTACACATATTAAACTCCAAAGACAAGCTGAATAGTCATAGCAAATTGGTCATCCGGTTGGCAGGAACACAATGAGGGATAATGATGGAATCAGTTTGCATTGTCCTTTTGTCATAGCACAATAACTAAATTGAAAAGTGACCACACAATGACTCAACATTTCCTGTAAGAGGGACTAATGTTCTGTCTTTCTTCCATACTTCCCTGGGTTATGAGAAAATAAGGTAAGTCTACCAGCTTCTCATAAGGAACAGGGGAAACCACAGTCAATTGTAACTACTCTCTTATTTGTGTGTGCTTAATACCAGTATGAGAAATTACACAGAAGAAATTTAAAATATATGAATATATACTTTTTTACTTGTGAATATTATTCTCCACCTTTGTATTAGTTATGGGTCTCCAAAGAAATATTCTATGTATATATGTATATACACACATATATGTATATATGCATGTACATGTAATTATATATTAGAATACATAGAAAGAATTATTTATTACAATGTAATATAAATTATTATGCATGTGACTATGAAGGTTGATCCATGGTGAGTAAGCAGCCTGGAGAATCCAGAGAGAAGGCTGACAGACTCAATATGTGAAAATAGTCAGTGTTTCAGTTTAAGTCTGAAGGCAGGAAAACGCTGATGTCCCCTTGTGAAGATAGTCAGGTAGATTGAATTTTCTCTTACTCTGCAAAATGTCAGCATTTTTATTCTATTCAAATAGTACATTGGATGTAATCACATTTAGGAGGGCAACACATTTCACTCAGTCTACCAATTTAAATGTTAACTTCATCCCATACTCAGGAAACCCAGAATAATGTCTGTTCAAATATCTGGTTCAGACAAGTTGACAGCAAAACCATCTGGTCTCAGTAAAGTTTATCATTCACATGCTCATTTACCAATGTAATCCCTTCATTTTCACTTAACATCCTACATTTTCCTCTCCCCGCTGAACTTTGACAAGTGACTTGACTCTTTTGGTTGGTAGTTGCTCAATTCAACAATCATGTTAAGATAATATGGGTGGCAGGAGTTATGGTTTATAGATTTGTGTTAGATTCATCTTATTTTTCCAGAGGGCGTTCTATATTTCAAGGTTATGGAAAACCATAGCTCAAGGTATGTAACCCTTACCTCTTAATCATCCCTTCATATTCCTGATCAAGGATTTATCATAACTTATATTTGACATTGTTAGGCAAACTTAGTTTTTATTTTTCATTTCTGAGAAAGTCTTTGGTGACAGTCAAGTCCTTCATTTATGTTATAGACAAAGATTCCAAAATGTGAAGATGTCATTTTTTGTTCATGGATATGGTAGTGAGAGAATTGGGAGTCAATTTTGCTTCCATTCTCAAGCAGGTTATACTTTGCTTCTAAGTTTTAGCAAGTAAGGAAAGGTCAGATAGAAGTACAACAAAATTCTACCTTCCTCTGGGTAATTCCAAATCACCTTTCCTTCCACATTTAATATTCACCATTATGTCCATGTAAATAGTTAAAGGGAAATATCACTAAACTAAATTAACCTTCCAACAAATAGTTACTGAAGAAATATGGTCACAAATATAATAAATAGAGTGACCAGGGCAAATAGAATTCTTCCTTTCACATATATAATAAATCGGAACCTCTACTAAAAAATATTTCAAAATTATATTGCTATTATCTCCAGGAGAGAAATGCAAAATAATCCATAAAAGGGATATATTATAACCCCAAATAATAACAATGCCTGCTTGAGCAGTATCTCCTTCCTTGCAGGCATACTTGCACCAGAGCCAGTCTTAATGGAGAAGAAACTATAATAATAATAAAAAATTCAAACATGAGGGTATTGTCAGTCGTCTACTTTATTTCCTCATAAATTTGTTTTAAATTTAATAGACAAGGAAAAGAACGGAGACTATAGTGAAGAAAAATATTTTAACCTTCGGGATGTAGTTAACACTATTTTTCTTAAGTCTATTTATTTGGGGGAAAAACACAAAACATCTATGAAGACAAAAGATAAACAGTTATCTAAGTTAGCAACAAAGCCATAAAAATGTTTCCCTTCACTTGAATTCCACTTGCTTTTCTCCAAGGACCTAAAGTACACTCAGTGTAAGTGGCAGCTTTTCTTCCTGTCTTATCTGAGGAGACAGTGAGTCACTTTTTTATGCCTGGCAAATGCTGGCTGCAGGGCAAATGAGAGCTGAAATATCAGTGGGAGAGAGAGGTCAAAGTGAGGGGACATGAACTTGCACACCCTGGTCAACTGCTGACCCTGACATCAAGTAGCCAAAGTGCAGAGAATATCCAGAACAAGAATGGTGGGGAGCAGGGGGCAGACCAAAATGCTTAAAACTCCAAAAGAGTAAATATGAAATACCATTTTCTTAGGTTGTTTGCCTAGATTTTATTCTGTAAGAACTTCATTTTCTGGTACAAAGACGTGTGCTGAGAGCAATACGATCATGAAACTGGAAAACCATATTCATTTTTTAATTTTAACTGCCTATCACTGTTTTTTTTCTCTTAATAATCTGTATAATAATGCTAAGAATAATGGCATCTCTGATATTTCAAGAGTGACCATATTCTGCTAAACCTTTGCTTAAGAAATTTCCTCTATTCAATTCCATTTTAGAGTGGTTTATAATTGACTCAATAGTTTTACTCCTTATAGAATGATCTTGAAAAAAATGTAAGAAAGAGATTTTTTTTTAAATATGAACCAAGGGACTGTGATAAATCCTAACATGATGCATCTTGGCTTCCTTGAGTTTATATGATTTAAAATAATATATCAAAAATTATTCTGGATCTCTAGAACTTCTAGGCTCTGGTTACTGGGTTGTGAAATCTCTGTAAATAGGTCAAAATGGAATTAATATGTAAGGTTAAAAATTACCAACATGTAAGAAAAACCATTCAATTTGACATTTTATTAGGTGTCAGTGTTTAAAATATAAAAATAGCTCTGACTTTTAAGGAGTCAGACTGTAAAAAAAAGCATATTTGTTCGCCTGGTGAGAGAGTATGCAAATAATTGAATCAGAGGCCATTGAGAGTATATATAATGATTTCTCCTTTACAATACATTCAGAAATATCTTTCTAAAAGAAGATTCTAAAAGGAGGAAAGTCTGTAAATATAGGAAACAAGAATACATACTTCTCAGTCAAGAGTAAATGAAGAAATTATCGCCTGTGTTCAGAATAATATTTATGTGTAGGCTAAACACATAGTCCAACTAAATAGAAAGAAACCTGAATATATAAAAAGATGACTTTCAAAACTTAATTAATTTGTATCTAAAACAGTTAATGTAATTTCATCTGCCTGGTATTGAAGACTGTTGTCTAAATTTACAAAAGTCTTCCCATATACCTACATTAGGCTCCCATTAAATCTATTGCTGTTACTTCACACATTCAGTTTTATACTATTAAATTTTTCTTGGGTCTTTTCTTCTAATATAAAAGTGCTAATCTCTTCTTTTAAATTCCTATTCATTTTTCAAGGTCCATTTAAAATATATGTCTTCTGTATCATAAAAATCTTACATTTGACTCACTTAATTAAAACCTAAATGTGTATTCTCTCACTTTTTAACTTGCATGCCATTAGATAAAAACAGCAATTCCTGGCAGTGTAGATGGACAAGATTCATAGAAAATTAGGGTTTTTTTAAAGATATATTAATGTTCAAGTCTTCATATAATTTTTCCCCTAAATCACTTAATCATCCAACCATTTCCTGACTGTTTATTTTGAGCCAAACTCTGTGCTAGAAAGTGGAAAGAAAAGGTGGATTAAGACAAGAGTAACTACGCTTAGAAATATCCTATCTAATGAGTGAGAAGGATTTGAATCTTTCCAGGCCAAAGAAAAAGAAAAGAAAATGGTCCCAGAGAAGCAGGGCAATAACACATCCCAAGACATTCCTGTTCAGTATTCACACACCTAATTTATTCAAGCTTCAGATTCTTGAGATTAGCGAGGATTATTTTGTCATATCATCTGTCATTGAAAACACAATAAACAAACGAACACACAAAGACCTTATTTGTTGCTCTGAGCATGTTTTAAGTTTCTCCTTAGTTTCATTTGTTTCAGATTTTCACATTTAATGGCTCACTTAGCTCCTGTGAGTCAGATGAGACATTTAAAAAAATCTATTTGCATCCACTTATTTGCATATATGTTTATTTTATAAGCTTGGAATTTTCAGATTAAGTTTCTGATCACAGCATTGAAGTCCCATGATAAAGTATAAACATTTTAAACTTGTTTCTATAATTCAGTCTGTGAAAATATTTTATGCTTAGCACAAAAATGCTCAAGTGTACAAAAGAGTAGACATGTGCATGCTTTGAAAAAGAATAAAATTTAATAGATCAAAATTTATTTAGCTATAAGACAATATGTGATCATTTCCAAAAAAAGGAAAATATGAAACAAGACAAAGTGAAAATACTATGGAGCAAGAGAAGGCTTGCTGGGGAACTGGAATAATGACTTTATTTTCTGAATGAACAGTGACTGTGTAAACTCTAATCAAACAATAAATTTCTGTGTATCCATTGGTCATCTGTAATTTTGAGTTGAATATTTATTCAAATTGGAAGAAGTTTAATACTATGTTATTCCTATTCAAAGGAAAATATTTTTCAAAATTTAATAAATATTGACATATTTTTCAAGTATCACTACTTAGGTGAAGAACAAAAATAAACTAATACTATACTTATTTATATAGAGAAAAAAGTAACTTTCCCTTCCTTTAAATTATTCAGAAAATCTTAGATATTAGAATTACCATAAAATGGACCTCCTTATGCTTAGCCAGGCCTCCACACAACTAGCTCTCTCTAAGTGCCCTTGAATTACAGCTGACAGGGAGCTCAGCCGTACCTGATTTTCAGAGCCCCTGTGACAGTCTTCCCTAACACGTTGAGACTGTAATAAACCCAAATAAAATTTATTTCCTAAAATTTATATTTTGGTTGTTTATAATTGTCCTGTTTTCAAGTGATCCAGGAGCCAGAGGTGGAGGATTTTGAGCAGTACCAGTGCTTTCAAAGTCAATTCTGTTCAAAAACCAACCTGTGTTGACAACACAGCAAACTTGTCAATTTAGGAACATGAGTTACAGGCCTGCTGGAAGGCATAGGTTAACCTGCTCTGTTTCCAGACTCAGGAAAAGGATTTGTTTTAACTCTATGGCTTTCTTTAGACCTCCTAGGTCAGAAAAATTTGCTGCAGTAGAATT
The DNA here is from genome assembly GCA_004363575.1 of Solenodon paradoxus. Lineage (NCBI taxonomy): Eukaryota > Metazoa > Chordata > Mammalia > Eulipotyphla > Solenodontidae > Solenodon > Solenodon paradoxus. The sequence continues at coordinate 494,524 of RJWH01000074.1, forward strand.
TGTTTCTGTCCTGATCTGAAGCATTCAGGGCAGAAATGTTAGCAGGAAAACAAGACTCTCTTTGAAGGTAGATAGCTTGTTAGCTTGCTAGCTGGAATAATATATGTTGGTACATTCCATACCCTCAATTAAAATATAATCAGTATCTTGAAACTTTCTATAATATAGCCTAATTATTTAATAGTAATATAAAACAACAGTGGTAATCTTATGACAAAAATCTTATGGCAGTTCTGTCATCCCACAGGATTATATTGCAGTGGCATTTGAATCAACATTATCTGGGTAGGCAATTAAAGACACCTCAAAAAATTTATCAACAAAATTGAAAAACTTCGGAACTATCAAGAGATCAATTTTGTTCAACCATTTTATTGCTTGAAAATTGGAATTCATATAAAAACAGAAGAATTTTGAAAATGGAAATAACAAGGACGTGGGAGGGTGGGAAATATGGAATTGCTTTTCCCAGATTCTAATGTTTATGCTATGCAAGAATAATGATATGCTGTACAATTTTGCCTGTTATTAACAGTACTGCGTTGCACACACGAAAAATTTATTAAGAGAGCAGATCTCATGCTGTGTTCTTAACGCAATAAAAAGAAAGAGAATTAGCTATCCACTAATAGCTAATACACACCCCACACACACACACACACACACACACACACACACACACACGTACCTCTCTCACTTCTTCATTAATGTATTTTGATAAAAAATATGGGTTATCCAATCGCCTCACTGTTTTACCAAGTATAAAACTATATATTGAAATACAAGGGTTTGCCTTGTGCAGTTATCAAGTTAAACATTTAAAAGTGTATAAAAGCAAAGGAGTTATAAAATGTGTAGGTTTATGACAACCTCAAATTTCCAAAGCACAGCCAAACATCCAGAGGTAAGTGAGCAAAATTCTCAAAAGCAAACGGACCGAAGAATGTGAAAAGACTTGTAGAGGGAAAAAGGGATGTTCCTTGTTTTTTGGACTAGAATCTATTGAAAATGTTTCTCTTATTTTATAAATAACCTGGTATAGGTGTTAAAAAAGGCGACCATAGTTTTTCTCGGGTAGAGTAACAGGATGTTGGAAACTGAAGTTTAATAACAAAACTTGGAAAAGGAGAGGCAGTTCAGAGAGCTGATAGAGGCCTATGAGGAATAATTATATTTGATATCAAATATAGCGTAATTATCAAATACAGCGATTTAAGGATATTATGTAAAATATGCAAGACAAGACACCCACAAACTTCAACATGTCTTCTGCCTTTGGGACTTTGAAAGAAAAGCCATCCAATGTGATTGTCTATATAATCTAAAAATGATAGAATGTGAATTAATTTCTATGTTGTCTCCAAGTCATCCTTAAAAGAAAATCCATTTGTTCTTTATACTTACTAGAAGGTATTGTGATAGGGAGAAGGATGCTCTAAATCTGAAAAGATGACAATGTCCTAATCTCCAGGGCCTATGAATACATTCTTATATTTGTAAGATATGATTAAGTTAATGTTTTTGAGATGAAATTATCTTGTATTGATCATAGACCTAACATAATGAAAAGGGTACTTAAAGAGTGATGCAGGAGAGTCAGTTATACAAAATGTAAATGTGCTGGTGGGGGACGGTGGGTGGGTGGGGGAGAGAGAGAGAGAGAGAGAGAGAGAGAGAGAGAGAGAGAGAGAGAGAGAGAGAGAGAGAGAGAGATTTGGAGGCATTGTACTTACACTGCTGGTGTTGAGGATAAAGAAAGGAGACACAAAGTCAAAGAATGCAAGTAACCTGAAGAAACTGAAAAAGGTAAGGAAAAGGATTCTCCTTTAGACCCTCTTTAGGAATGAAGTTGCTGACATCCCGATTTTAACCCTGTAAAATCCGTTTTGGAATTCTGACCTCCAGAACTGTAAGACGTAAAGTTTGTGTTGTTTGAAGTCATTGAGTTGTGGTAATTTGCTATCGCATCAATAGGATTCCACACACATCTTCATAATTCAGTCCTTTACAAGTAAAAGCAAAGGATGATTTAAAGTGCTCTGTAGAAAGGCAGAAAATAAGGAAATACACAGAGTATTTCCCTTACTTGAGCAGTTTGCTTGTACGTGATTTAATTGGAAACCGGAGTGACAACCTGTGTCCACCACAGTATCTGACAGTCCTCAGACAGGAAGTTCAAATTCAGGTTTCTCATGAATCAGTCTCATTTTCATAACAGCAAAACAAACCCAACAAAGAAAATAAACATGTGAGAGTGTTAAATATCAACTTCTGTCCTACTAATCATCAGCAGTTTTTTAAATTTATTTCGTAGTTAGGTTTTAAGAGGTTTGCCATGTAATCTTGGTCACAAAAGGATGTTTTAAGATGATATTCTTAAGACGTTTTCTCTCCATCTATGTCTTACATGGTAAATGTGTTCACTGCACGAGTCCAAACAAGAGTTTTTGTTGTTCTAACGATGTTGAAGTTCAGTCTTCAATATGAAATTCAAGCTGTTCTTTCTGTTTTCACATGTAGCATAACTGATAATAATCACTTAAAATTTCCAATATCAGATATGCCCTAGTGGTTTGGTTGACATGTGTGCTTAAAAATATTTTTCTTGCTTCTTTGCTGGATAGCCTAATTTCACTGTGACAAAGTAGCAATCAGATGACTTCAGCCTCATAAATGGCCAGGATATGTTTTAGGGAATATTTAAGAAAATAAGGATAGAAGGTACAATTGAATATCATTAATTAATACCATCTACAAGAAAGCTATCTGAAATTAAGGAAAAAGAAAATATATACTAATCCAATATAAATATAAATTTATTCAGATAGACGATATGCAATAATTCAAACCAAGTTAACAAAATATTATATTGTTGGAAACTTTGTAATTGAATAAATATATGTAATGTAAAAGATCAAATTAGGGCTATTTTCAATGTTAATTATAATCACCATGCCATATATTACATATCCAAGACATTTATTTTCTAACTGGAAATTTGTACTAATATTTGACCACCTTCATATTCATTTAAACCATTTCTCTCTTTCTTTAAAGTTCATCTTTGTTGCTGCAAATGACAGAATTTTCTTTTTATGGTGAATAATATTCCAGCATGATTCAAATTATCCACTCATATTCCAGATTGACCTACTCATCCATGAATGGATACTTAAATTGTTTCTATGTTTTCTCTATTGGCTATTGTAAATAATAATGCACTGAACATGGGGGTACAGATACTTTTTATTTAGAGTTTTTGTTTCCTTCACAGAAATACCCAGAACTGGAATTGCTGGGTTATACAGTAGTTTTAATTTTAATATTTTGATGTATCGTCATAGTGTTTTCTTTAGTGGCTGAACCAATTTACTTTTCTAACAGCGTATAAGTTTTCCCTTTCTCCATATCATCACCAACACTTACTATTTCTTATCTTTTTTTTATAATAACCATTCTAATAAGTGTGAGGTGATATCTCATTGTGGTTTTGATTTATATTTCTCTGATGATTAGTCATATTTAGGATTTTGTATATAACTGTTGATCATTTGTATATTTTCTTTGGAAAGATGTCTATTCAATTCTTTTGTTTTTTGCTTTTGAGTTGTACAGGTTACCAATAAATTTTGGATATCAACACTTTATCAGATGCATGATTTGCAATTTTTTTTCACATTCATTAGATTGTTTTCATTTTGTTGATGATTTCCTTTGTGTATAGAAAAATTTTAGTGTTATATAGTCTCACTGACTATTTTTGTCTATGTTAGCTTTTGATTATTACTATTATCTTTTTGCAATTAGATATTTCTAGAAAATTTCAAGTAGTTTATTATAATATCCTGAATAATTCATTCTCTAGTCTTATTCACTAATTTTTGCCATCTACTAGTCTGAGGTTAACTCAATACAGATAAACTTTAGGCTAATACATTGAAAATCTGTTAGTAATGTCTCCAGAGAGATGATTTCATATTACCATTAAAAATAATAGTTAATATACTTTTTAAAATACTTTTTTCCTCTGTCTTCAAAAAACTTCACAACATTGCTTATTATTTTGAAATGTGAAGAAATCATTTAAAAAGCAAACATTATTGGACATGACAGGAGAGATGAGTAAGATCTCAATAGAGATTATGAGCATGATTTCAACTTTAAAAAATCTGACAATCACTTTTGTAGATTCATGATTCGGCATCCTTCTTCAACTCTTTCCTCTAAAACACACTTGGCAGTCAGTGTAGTGTCAGATAAACAAACATGAAAGAGACTGTTTTCAGCCCTGGTGCAAAGCAAGAAGCATAGCTGTTCTCCTCTGGGCTACACCCAGCTGTTTCTCTATGTGTTAATAGCGATGTTCACAGCATCATGAGGACAAAGAACTGGAGAAATTATGCTCATGGGGAGTACAAAAAAGATCATTAAGATGAGACATTTTTGAGAAACTCTCCAGTGTGGTGATGGAGGCTGCTTTGGGGTGTCTCCTTTATACTTGCTGTCTGTATAACTAATGCTACCCAGTGACTTCATGTATCTGGGTCTGATTTATATGTTATTAAATGAGACTAAAGAAACTGGTTTTTTCATGACTGAAGCTATGAAGATACATAGATAATATGTAATTAATACATTTTTCTCTTTTTCTTTCAACCTCACAATCTTAATGTATCTGCCTTTAAGCTTTCTGTGTTGTTATTTTTACACCATTCAGCATCCTTAACTGTCTCTAATTAGGAAATAAAATATTTCGTTCTTTCTTTTATTTACATTTTTTCTACACTTTATACCCTAATGATGTATAGTACCTCAATTAGAACTTTTTTCAATGTATTATATTATAATTTATGTCTTTAATTTAGACTCTAAATTTTGTGAGAAAAGATATAATTCTTGATCCATAATTTTTCAGTGCTGAACCTGAATTATTGTTCATGAAGTGTTGTTTGAGGCAGACTGAACTGAATATCGCCCATTAGTCTGTTTTTTTAAATGGATTTGCCAAAATTACATTATGATGCTATGATACTAATAGTTTTTCAAAATTACACCTCCTCTTCCTGGAATTGGAGGGAGGGTATTATTTAATTCTGAAACTATGATCAAACATTTCAGTGAGAAATCTGGGACTAAAGTTGCTATTTATTAAAAGGAAGTCTTTTAGCAATGTCCCTTCAATTCAGAATGTTGTTAGACCTGACTATTCCATCAAGGTTTTAATTTAATAATGAGAATAAGATCAGTCTAGTAACAAAGGAACCTATTAGAAAGTTATTTAGTGTAAGGAATTTGGGGAACTTCAAAACTCAATAATAATAATATAAAGCTCATTGAGACTCAGGCAGAGGCTGACAGTGATGGAAACATTCAAGATTCTGCCATGGTAAGGACCTGAAGCAAGAAGGATATGCTCAGGATGCTGTCACTGGTGCCATCAACAACTGGATTCTCCATTATAATATCTAAAAAGCAAAAAGAAGCTTGCTCATTCCTTTGAAAAAATCCCTTGAAATTCAGATTTCAACAATAACTGTCTAATGGACTGGACCTGAGTAATAAAGCAATATTTTTTTTCTGTCCCTAGTTAGGAGAGAAAAATATGCATCCCCTTTCACTTAATTGGTGACCAAAATGAGAAAGGAATTAGGATATTGAATCAGTTATGATTATTCAGAGAAATAGAACAAATAAGAACTATTTTTATAGATGAAGATATTTATTATGAGGAATTAGCACATGTGATTATGAAAGCTTTCTGTATCACAACCTGTTGTGTTAAGTGGAAACACACAGAAATATCAGAAGTATAATTCCAGATGAAGTCTGAAGGCATGAGACTCACAAGAACTGATGGTGCAGATCCTACTTCAGGGGCAGGAGAAGACAAGTGTACCAGTCAGGCTAGCAGGCAAAAAGCAAAAGTACTGAATTACTTTTCTGTTATTTATTTATTTTTTTTTATTCAAACTGTTAAAGGATTAAATGATGCCCGTACTTATGGGAGGACAATCTACTGAGTTCACTAATTCAAATGCTAATTACATCTGGAAATGAATTCACAGGCATACTCAGACATAATGTTTAATTTGGACACCCCTTAGGCTAGTGAAATTAACACATAAAAAATTAGCCATTTTAGATGTGAAACCACAAAAATATAGAGACTCCCTGAAGATTTGACTCATTGAGATAGGACTCTGTTACTAAAATACATTTCTACTCTGGAAATTTATTGTTTTATATTTTTTCATATTCAAGAGGAATGTGGTTAATGATTAATTTAGATTCAGATTTTTTTTTTTAACTCTGTCTCCATATAAGTAGAGTATAACGTCTCATGTTTAAGAGTTTTATTTAGGATTTTTTTAAATCACAGGGTTTCCAAAAACATTTTTAATCCAACATCTCTACTAAATGCATTAACTTATTTTTTCATATATCATATATATGAAAATGTTTAAAACTAACAAGACAAATTGATAAAAATTTGCTTTGCTTATTATGGAAATTAACATTGTTTTTAAGATGATGAACTAGTTTAAACTACTTTACAGCAGACATTTTGATTTTAATAGAGGAAGGGAGAGGAGGAAGGAAGGAAGGAAGGGAGGGAGGGAGGGAATAAATTTTATGTATTTGTTTACTTTTATTTTTGATTGTTCTACCCTGCCACCCCCACCACACTCCTCCACTCTCCCTTGGTGGAAAACGCAGGTCCTTGACCTTTACATGGTCTATCCCCTGCCACCGACTTAGCACCCGAGCCACCAGGCTAGGCCTCAACAAAAGATTTTTAATGACATTTAGAAAAAAACTGGGGGGGGAAAACTTGTTTAATTTGAGGTTGTTGAGGACTGCTAATGATCTTTATTGAGGAGAAGAAAAATGATTTTCTATGTTCAAGTGAAACGAAGCTATGTACACATAGGCAGTAACAATGGGCAAACGGAGACTGAGATGTGAATGTAATATGAGAGGCCATTTGGTTAACCCAAGGAAGATATATAGCAAGAAAAAATGGAGGAAAATGTGACACATAAATATAGAGCAAGCAGCAAAATGGCTGCTTTAGTGACTGAGTCATGGTAGACCCAGAACTATTAGAAGAGTAGGTGTAAACAGTTAGTTCTTCATGTGGAAGTATAGGCTGTTAATAATCTGGATGACTTTCTCAAGCCAACTATATATCAATCAGGCATTTGATTTGTCTCATAGAATGACATTGGCATTGTTTTCTAAACACAATTATTGCTTGTTTCTTAAAAGTCAAAGTATGTGAGAATAATATTAACTACCCTACTCATTAAGAATGTCATATTCCAGAATATTATCAACTGTCAGAATGTAAAAAAATTAAATCCAGTTATCTATATTTTCTATTTCCCTCACTTCATAAAAATGAAAACAAAACATATTTTATTATGAATATTAGTATTCGAGAAAAAGAATTAGAAGTTTTTATATGTAAACATTTTATATTTAGAGTTTTATATTTAAAATTTTATCTATTTGGACAGATATATAGAATTATCTTGATTCTGACTCATGCCATGAAAAATGCTTTAACTAAAAAAGTTTAGATAACTAAAATTGTAAAAATTGCTATAAAGAATACCTTTTAGCCTTTAAGAGAACTTGACGAATACTTTAAAGATGCATTCTTCTTAGGCAAATTCAGCCTACATCAAACACAGATGCCATATTTCAGCCCTTTCCACATTCTTCAAGTGTGTGCTTTGCACAGTGTACAACCTACATAAACTTAAATGGCTGCTATCTTAGAACTCCATAGAATATTTTCAGGAAAACATTATTTCCCACATTCAATCATATTAATTCTAATCTGTGTGTTTATATATATGTGTGTGCGTGTATGTGTGTGGATAATCACATACCATTCATAATATCAAAGAATAAAGTATTGACAAGTTAACATTCTGGATACCTCATTTGATAATGGAATAAAACAGCACCCTTTTCAAAGCACTTTCTTTTCAAATGAACTATTTCATTAGGCACTGTACCTATATGTAATTTATTTTTCAAAAACAAAAACAAAACAAACCTCTGAACATGGTAAGCTTTCATAGCTGGATAAAAGTGTCTATTCTTTTCTTCTAAGTCCTAATTATTCTCCACAAAGATAGTTAGTGGTTTTCTTTCAGTGATAATAGTGCTCTATATGTTGATTCCATTTCTTTAGACATCCAAGGCATTATGTATATCCTGCCATTTTACAATACTCCTGCATATCTGTGTATCTGTGTCAGTCTTTTTTCCAGATTGTGAATGACTGAAGAAGAACTGAATATATGTATCATCTATCTTCATCATCATCTTTTATCTCTGTCAATAAATACACCCAGTGTTTAATTTAAATACATATATATCTATTCTGAATTTAGTTCTTAATTCATCATTCTTCTTTAATAGTATCACATATGCAGACCTTACATGATACATAAAAAATTGTCTATTACCTAATATAATTACTTATTTAGCAAATACATTATTGTGGATCATCATATTTTATTAATTTCATATATTTATACAAAATTTTAATTTGCTCTTGGTTTGCCTTTGAATCTATACAGATTCATGTTCAGACTCAGAAGTTCCGTTGTTTGACGTCCACATTTTCTGTTCTTCTGCCCTCCTCACTTGTATCCCTTATCTCATGTCCTGTGTGATCCACGAGGCAATGTTAGGACTAGAAATCATGAGGACCCTCTTGTAGCAAAATTAAAAGCTATTTTCTTGCTAATGTGGATAAAATTTAATGTGATTATTTTAAAAAACAACAACAAAGCAAATTTTTCAGTCAGAACTGAAAGAGAGAGAGGATAAAAAAATAGAAAGATACAGTGGGTGAGGGAGACAGAAACTGTCCTATTTATATCAAAGAGTTGAAATTTAGAATTCCTACACATGGCTTGCATCGAATAATCGATTTTTATAAACCACGTGATCACTAACAGGATTGTGGGTTCTATTATCTTAAATGAAGTACCTTGAAAATAAGACTGTGATCAGAAAAGTTTTCTCTCAGATTTCAAAAGCACTCTTTCATAGCACATATATTCAGCCAGCTAAGCTATAGAAATCAGGTCTACGTATTTCACAGCAGAAAAAACAAGTGCACTATTATCATCAGTGCTGAGCTGTGAACTTCTAAAAAGCAAGCTATTTTTTTTCTACTAATGCAGTGTCAAAACGCTGCCAGAAACATTCTGATCTCAGGATTTTTATTGCTGGTGATGATGTATGAAGTGCAAAGAACATAGTTTGATTTTCTAATAAGTGGTTAAGCTTGCACTACTGACTACATTACTTGAAAAAAAAGAACTTGGTAACTGAGTGAGTTTGATAAAAAAAAGTCACTGATGGGAAGAAAACTGGAACACAAAGATGTGTCCGCTTTTAAAGTCACCTTTTTGGAAATCCTTGACTTTAAATCAAATAAAGTTGGTTACATATGAGGTTGGTTTGTTTTTGTTTTTTTAGGGAAATTACTATTATAGAACTTTTAAATCAGATTCATTTTCCTAAAAAAAGTTTTAGGCAAAAAATAGTTGATATTTTAAACAACAAACAAATTATCAAGAGGTATAAATCCCATAGTCAATTTTCTTGCTGTAAAATACAGTTAAGTCTCAGTAATAATAATGTGCCAGTGTCACCTGGGAAGGGGAAACAGCAACTTGAGAAAATACCTGCTTGTCTTAAAAATAAGTTTCTATTTAGACAAATTTGCATATACTTGAATTTGCATGTGATTAAATTATGCAATAGGCAAAACTTGATAATGCTTTGAGACGTTTAACAATCTCATAGATTCTGGAGACCAAGTATTAACAGAATGATCAGACATAAGCAAAATAGGGTGGAATAACAGGTAAATTTGTTGATTGTGTGATCTTCATGAACTCATCTAGAAACAACTTAAATTGTGTGGATTGCTATCTATACTCTTTATTATGTGTGTAAATACACTAAAAATACATTATCTTATATAATCCAGTTTTAATATATTTATATTACTTCTTTTAAGTCTGTTCTACATTATAAATATCATTCTACCTATTCAGATTTAATTTATATCTCCGAATACACATTTACTTTTTCCCTATAGGAAATGGCTGTTTTCTAATTGCACATCATCAAGTTTAAATCAAGACAGCAAAAGCGAAATATTTCCTTTTAATTCTATTTCACTAGTTTATTATGAAGTCTTATATTATACATCTCTTGGGTTGGTTTTCTTTTCCTATAGAATTCAGGCTGATGGAACAGTCCTAGTCAACGCATATCACGTTAGTGTCAGGGCAAAAGAGCCATAAGAGAGCAATCTAAATATTGTTAATGATTCTGCCTGAAAATAGCATGCCTCATTTTCAATCTCAGTTCTTTGGATAAAGCAGATCACAAGGCTATGGTTAATATCTATAGGGTAGGCCCACTAAATGGGTTTGCTAGGGGAAAAGTTTGACTATTTTGCCGATAATGCAAAGCATCTAAACATTTAAATGAAATTTCTCAAGCTGTCACACTTTCGTCTACTAATCTGTTATTCATTTTAGAACTTTATTCTCTTACTTCCATAAACTGTTCCTATCCAGGGCATATTTAATGGTCACTTTTCTGTCCTTATATGTTGACTTATTAGAAAACTCCAAGTTTCCCTTTCCCATTTCTCTTTTTTCTCTTTGACAGACAAGACTCCAAACTCTAATGTTATTATTACTAATTCTCTTACTCTGTTTTTTCCCCAATCTTCATTGTTATCTCTTTTTCCGCCTACCTTCTCTATTTTAGAATAATTCAGGACTGAGTCCTACGATTCAAATTTCATCTATATATGGAGTATGTATGTCCACCTGACCTCTTCCCTGAGCTCTGTCTACCTGTTGATCTAACAGGGATCTCAAGAATAATAAATAAATTTGAACTCATGATTTCTCTATATCCAAAATGTGCTTCTTTAACATTATCCTTTTGAAAGCATTTGAATTCTTTCAGGTTCTTTAAGCCAGTGATCAGAACTTTATTTGAAACTTCTTTTATGTGATTTTTATAATAATCATTCATAAGATTTAATTATTTATTTACTTATCTAAATAACTTTACAGAATTGACATATATCTAATGTATCTTAGAGTATGCTCATATAACTCAATGTTTCTTCTATTCTCTCTCATTTACCTTCTTATATATAATATCTACTCTTAGAGCAATAATCGCCTCCTTGAAGGACCTTTTCTAAAACCGGCCAAAACATATTTAATAATTTATATTTCCTGTTACTATTTCTCAGAGTACCCTGAATATTTCTGTTACAATTTTGGAGAAACTACCTCTGACCCAGAACTGAATACCTGCCCTTAAAAAAAGAGTCAGCAATACAGCAAACAAGAGACTTGAACTGTTGATGGTATTATTATATACAGATGTTGATTTATGATTATACATAACTTAAACCTATATAATATTATGAATAAGTCAAAAATTTAAAAAATCAAATGAAAAACAACAACAAGAGAAATTCATGGAACCTATGAACCTTCACCCCCACAGCTCTCTTCTAGTCCATATTCTGAATAGTTGATTTCAGATATTTCCTGCCTCCACCACAGTCCTTATTCGATTACAGAACCCTTACTATTGTCAGTGAGTGATGTTAGTGCGAGGGAGTTATTTCTGTGATTTCTCTAAGAGAAAAAAAAAATCATACAAAAATGAGTACAGACTTAGTTCTTCAACTCTCCACAGTCATCTCTACAATCAATGATCATAAAACAGAACACATACTAAGAGTGTGGCCACATTCTAAACTGTAATGACATGTTTATTTCTCCTTTCCTATTGTGAGAAAATTTTACAAAGAGATGTCCTTATGGAAGTCATGTCTTGTAATTTCTCTTTATATCTATTGATTTACATCATGGGACATTCTACACTATCTAGTTCTTAAACTTTTTCCCTTCTGATGGTACAGAATGTATACTTTTAGAAATTCTTGACCTACATATTTAAATGTTCTAGTCATATGGCTACATATACCTTATATTGAAATTTTGAGAATGTTACCACGTAGAAGAAAAGTTTCTGAATCTACGAAAGAGGTTTAATTGTTTAGCATTGATAGCAATAGTTTGAGTCAATGTTCCATGCTATGGTTTGGTTAATTTGATTATTTAAAATCATTTAGGGTTTTTCCCATGCTATAACCAACTAGAAAGGAAAAGGTAGAACCAGATATTTAGTATAAACAATATTTATTTTATTCTAGTTTCTTCCCAATGTCATAATTCTTACAACTCCTCTTCAAAACATCTATTAGCTTTTATAATAAAATAGTAATAGATCCTCAATAAAACAACATATTTTAATTAAAGCTCAAAAATTTTAATATATAATTGAACACATGGATTTGAATTCTTCATTCTAATCTCCATTTGTGATTAAAAAGCCCCCATATCATGCAAGTATTTGTTTCCCTCATATTGATTGATAATTGTTCTCTAATTTTATTTTAGATAAATCAAATACATTTCTAAATCACAATTTTTTTTAACTCACTCAATATTATTTTATATTATCTAATTCTTTTTTCCTTTGAAAATTTATTACAATGCATTATTCTGTGGTTTTATTTTAAAAGCTTTTGAAATCAAATTTTTTTTTTTGAGTGAAGCTTTTATTTCTCCTCTGAATAATAAATAAGTCTATACATTTATTTTGAGGAAACTTTGACCAGAGACCATAATTTGTAAATTTAATTCATTTTTTAAAAAATTATAATTATATTTGTCATTTCTTCTGTAACCCAAGATATTTTTATAGCACTTAACATTTTTATATGGTTAGATTATTTCTGATAATTTTTGTTCACAGTTTTATGCTATTTGGTCATAAAATGTAGTCCACATAAAAGTTTCTTACTGGAATTATTAGAATTTACTGGTGTCCTCTTTATTAATAATATATATGATTTATGTAAAATTCCTTGGGTAATTAAAGGTATTTATATCCATTGGTTAAAATAATATTTAATTACTTTCAGACATCATATATCATATTCGTTAATTTGCTGTCCATACTACAATTGTAACTGAATATTATCCATTAATTTTTTTAAAGGAAATGTACATTTGGAACTATAACACACTGGAGTGTTAAAAATGACTCAGGCACTGTTTTCATCATTCATACTCTTGAAAAATTCATACTTTAGTAAATCAAATGCCAAGTAATCAGGAAAATAAAGACAATGGAAAGACTGTCTAGATAACTGTTATGCAAGCATATAAGAGAAACGTATAACTCAGGATTTGAGGTCACTGTCATTGTATTTGGAATAAGTTACACGAGAACTAAGAATTAGTTAGGCAAAGATAGGGAGAGTGTTCCTAGCATAGGTGGATCACTGAGATGAGGAGGTATATTTAAGTAACTTCAAAAAATAAAGACAGGAAGTGGTGGTAGAAGTACATGGTAAAACATTAATCTCAGAGAAATAAATTTATATTGTCTTCACTAAGTGCTCATTAATAACTTTAAAGTAGGTTGGTGAGATGTTCAAATTACATAGAAAAAGAACTTAAGCTGCAGTTCAGGAAACCAGGAACTAAGAAACACCATTTGGAATTCATTATACTAAATCAGAAAAGACAGAAAGGTAGACTACATGAAGTTATTAGCAGTGAGAGTAGAAAAAAAAAATAGGGTCAACTTGAGAGATGATTAGGAGGGATAAACAATAGCAGCTGGTGATCAGTTAGTTTTTATTTGTATCTCTTTAGAGATATTCAATATATTTTCATGAGTTTATTAATTATACGCATTGTCTCTTTCATGAATCATCTTTTTATATCATTTTTCATTTTTCTAGCATTTGTTTATGTACTTTTAATTTGTTAAAGCATTTTATATACTAAGAAACAATAGTAATGTCACATGTATTGCAATATTTTGACCCATCTACAAACTGGTTTTTGATCTGATCTCTGTGACTTCCTCTTAAATGATTTATAATTCGTTCACTCACTCATTCATTCACCCATTTGTTCATTTATTCACTAATTCATAATTTGTTCACTAAACAAAGGTGAATGTTCTCAAGAGCATGTGTTGAAAGGTGAAGTTTGGAAGTTAATTATAGAAAAATGCAAAATCTTATTTCATCCTACAACAATATAGAAGTATAGACAAAAGCTTTTCAATTTTGCATTTTAATAAACTGAGGAACAGAGTGTAGTAATGTCACTGAGATTTAAAACAATTTCTGAGTGGCTTAGAAAGCTTTCATTAAACCTTGCTACCAAATGTGAGATTGCTACAAACCTGTTCAATGTTATCCTTTGATCCTTTCATCCCACATGATTCAATTTTGTTGACCTGTCATATTTTATGAAAAGTGAGAGATTTAACTTTTAAAAAAGTCATATTATAAAGTAAGTGACCTTCTATTTTAGGTAAAATAGACACACAGACACATTTTCTGATCTGACTCAATATGTGACTATAAACCCCACACATTATTGAATATGCATGCATCAGATATATGTGCAAATGACAGAAATAAATTCATCGAGGAGATAATACAAAATTTATTGTAAGTACTTTGTCAACAACATAATGTTAAATTTCTGAAATTAAATTTAGTAAGAATTTTGCTATAAATAAATCATTCTGAAAGAAGTAGTTATTTTAAATATCTATTAAAATATGTACTGGTAAATGTACTTACAAATATGAAGAAGCCACAAGAAATTTAATTTTTCTTCTTAGAAAATAATAAGACCATCTAAGTATACTAATTAATATTGAAACAGTGTAATACTGTATCTGAGCATCATTGGGAAAATGGTAAGGATAATATAATTTTATTTGCAGGAGAGCCTGGGAAACACTCATTCTCCCCAACCTCCATCAACAATTTTCCTGTGGGATTAAGCTCAAGGAACTTCATCTTCAAATAAACCTTAGCTGCCTTTTCTTCTTTGAATCACTTTCTCAATCCCTACCTGTGGTTTCTCAACTTCTCAGACTATTATACTCAAATCATTGTCTTAGAATCAGCTTCTGAGGAAATTAAGATACTTGATACTAGAAATTGTACTAATAATAAAATTCTCAAAATGGAATTATTAAATTGGAACATATACTAATCAGATATCAAGGATCTCACATATAACACCACTGGCATGATATACTATTGTTATTAATATGGTGAAATGGATATGAAACAGTTAAAAGGGAGTCAGTGGCTTATGAAATCTCTCCTGTACATAGAGAAAGGATGGTAATACTAATATAAATACCTGTATATATATATATATATATATATATATATATATAATATAAATACTAATATAAAAACCTGTAGAACTGAATAGTTACTGAAGGAATAAAATGACTGACTCAAGTTAGACAGAAGTTGGCTTAGGCCATGTGTTAAAATTCAGGTCTATCAAGAGACCCATATAATCTGTCTCAGCAGGAGTGATTGGGCAAGAAATCAAACTCTGAATCAGTTGTTAAGGTGACGGAATCACAAAGAAGTCTTAATCCACAAAGTATTCTAGGTTAAAGTCAGGTCCTGACATGAAATTAGTGAGAAGTTGAGTCTGGGAAGGAAGTATCTGGAAGAAGAGTCATGTGTTGAATTTTCTGTTACATTCAACCATCTGAGCTTGCAAATATGGTCCATACACTTTCTAGAGGATAGTAGCCTCTCTTTGCTATGATGCAATCCAAGGGAGAACTCTGAAATATCATGAAAAGTAAATATATTAATGACTCCCTCATGACTTCCCCAAAGAAAACTAATTTATACAATATGTATCATAAATAACACCCAAGAACTAGTATACCAGGCAAGAGGAACACCAGGTTTTTGGAGGATAACTGGATTCAGAAACTTAGATGAAATTAGTACTATATCCAAATCAGTGGCATAGTTCTTTGTATGACAGCACAGAAGACTGATGGCAAGTGGAAACTGCCCCAGTTCAAGTCATATTAGGTTCAATGTGTGTGAATATATCCTGTGGTCATCTCCCCCATTCTGAAAGCAAATTGAAGTATATATACTTATTGCCCGACTGAATCCTTAAGCTATTACTTAACTTTTGAATAAGAATTATAATTGCAAAGAAAAACAAGAAAAAAAAGCAAACTGTGAAACTTTCCTCTCCCCTACTAAGATAAAACAAAACAAAAAATCAAACGCAATTCTGCAGTCCTTGTAGAATGCAGCATATTATTGTCAAGATCGTGTTGGTGGTTCCCATCATATTCCTTTTGTATTCATCAGTCTGATCTCTGCAAAAAATCAGAATTTGGCAGGCAATGCTTATCTACCATGAAAACCAGATGAAAGGTCAATCTCAACCTCTGAGAAAAATGTAGTATCTTTACAAGAATAGATCAACACCACATCTAACATTTAGTATGCAGCTATTTATTTGACAAATTTATTTTTATTTATTCATTTATTTTTTTTTAAGAGTAAGGAAGCACCTAGGAATGAAGGTACATAGTCAAACAGGCAAGGAGTGAGAAGAAGAAACATTTATTTGGTTGTTCATTTTGGTTGCTCCCCCTGGCCCCTGGCCACAAACCTGGGTCCTTCGGCTGTATATGGAATATGCAAGATCCATAGACTTGATGCCTGAGCCAACTGGAGTTAAATTAATTATTTTTAATTCCATGAGGCAGGAGACTCTGAAATTCAATTCACGTGGACTCATGACACAAAAGGGTTAAAATGGTGCTTGAGGTTTTTCCTTGTTTCATTTGTGAGGGAAACACTTTTTCCAGAAATAATGCTGGCAGGGAGCTCTGCAGCACACTAGTAACTCAGGAACAGCGGCAACTACATTGAGGGTATCCGCAGAGGAATTGCGTGCATCTGATCTTCTGCAGGTCAGTCTGGAGGGACACAGGTGGTAGCAAAGTGAAGTGGCAACAGCTTTGGTGGAAACAGCAGACACAGCCAGTGGAACTGAACCACAGGGCAGGAGGCCTAACCTGAAGTCCTAGGTAGCTAGGAGAAAAGATTGCTAGTGGCACAGACACTTGGCATGTGAGAAACCCCAGAGAGAAGGGGTTTAATTCAAGACTTCAGTCTGCACAGGGATTGGAAGCACAGCACAAAAGAAAGGACTGCACTCCAGCACTCTCACCCCTTAGGAACACTGCATTATAACATTTAGGATTATGGTATGCAACATAGGCCATGTACAATTCAATTTCCTTTTCCTTACATGTGATCGGTTTGGTCAGAATTTCTATTTCTTCCTGATTTAGCCATGGAATGTTATAGGCACCAAATACTTTTTCATTATTTTCCTATGTAATCCAGTTTGTTGCCATACAGGTACTCATAATATTCTCTTATTATCCTCTGTATTTCTATTGTATAGTTGCGATTACTCCTCTTTCATTTCTTATTTTATTTATGTTTTCTTTCTCTTTCTGAGTCTGGCTAGTGACTTGTCTATGTTATCCTTTCAAAAAACCAACTCTCACTGGTGCAGATTTTAGCTATCCATTTATCTGGGGAATGCAAGTGCATGCCCTCTAAAGTATAAAGTAAGTTATTACACCTTATCCCTCCTGTCGCTGAGAAAGAACAACAAGACTTGATTGGTCTCCTCAGGGTTTTGGAGGCAATATACACTACACGTGTACATGTTGATTCAACTGATTTATCAAGCAACTCGTTGGGTGACTCGGGATTTTCCAGATAGGTTTGTAGCCTTGATTTGAAGCTGGCTTTACTTTTAACAGTCAGAATTTCTAAATATTCAGGGAAGAGGATTAATTAAGAGTAAATAATTTCAATTTCCCAGGTGTATAGATTCTAGATATTAATAACACAGCTTTATCTGGATAAAATAAAACAGTGATTGCTGTAAATAAAAAATGTATTAGTTAGAAAAAGAGAAAATATTAGCAGGTTATTAAGAATCTCAGTAAGAATTCAACTATGGATGAAGAAACATGATTATAGAACATGATCAAGTGGTCAGTTCAGGTCAGAAACTTTACATTGCCCCTCGATTAACCGTGGTGTCCTACAAGGAAGAGGAAAAAAAGCAATCAATCAAGATTACCCATGCTAGACATTGGCAAAGTCGGCATAAAGATGGGACACTCATGTGGGCAGTAGGGAAAGTGAAGTTGGAATGACTCAAATGAAACTTAATTTTATCTAATTTTTATCATAATCATAGGGGAAAAATCATGCAACTTTTGAACACAACCTAGACTGTACAAAATTAGTGAAATATTCTTTTAGGATGAAAAGTATTGCAAAGAAATCTTATACTTTTTTCAATAGCTTTATTGTTAGTAAAAATAGACAAGCAAAAAACAATTATATGCATATCATTGTCTATCAATCATCTGTAGCTATTGTAATTTTGAACCAACTGTATCCAAATTGCTGGCTAAAGTAAATAAATGAATGTGCTACGGATTTTAGTAACTAGGTTTTTCATGTAGGAGAAAAGAAGTGAAATTATAAAATCAAAGAAGTTAAGAAAAATATTGCCATGTTAAATTTAAGTTACACATATCAACATGAGGTTGTGATTTTT
The DNA here is from genome assembly GCA_004363575.1 of Solenodon paradoxus. Lineage (NCBI taxonomy): Eukaryota > Metazoa > Chordata > Mammalia > Eulipotyphla > Solenodontidae > Solenodon > Solenodon paradoxus. The sequence continues at coordinate 513,135 of RJWH01000074.1, forward strand.
AAGTCACTGAAGCGAAACATCAAAACATTCTGGTAGCAATGAGAACATGTAAAAAACCCAGAAACCCAGATCTTATTTTCCATATACACTGATAAAGAAAAGCAGGACTTTTGGATACATTCCAGGATTAGAGCAGAGAAAACATAACAGGAGCCTGGGACTTTTCTTGTGGAAGCCTAAATGTGAAGTTTGTTAAAAGGCCATAAATGTTAGCTTAAAGGTCTCTCACTGCCCAATCAATATATGCATAAGTGACTGTACTTGAAGGTAAAATTTGAATTAAAAAAATCCATGAATCCATTGTAGATACTAAAAAAAGAGAAAGGATAAATATTTATAATTAAATAAATGTATATATCATAAACTACATATTGATATATGAATATAGAATAAATGTGAACTCATTTGTTAACCATGTTCAGGAGAGAAATTATTACTAAAATACATGAATCAGTTTTCTCATAAATATGAATGGTTTTATTAGTTGTCTTATTTCTTATTTTGCCAATATTACGCAATGTTTACTTTCCTTGCAGAAAAATTTATATATTCCATTCTGGTACAAATACTGGTTCATAAAAACCATTTATAAAGAGGAAAATGAATTAAATGTATGATTTGATGAAATAGTTTCATAGAAATGATAAACTCTTTAACACAATTATAATCTAATTTTCATAATTATATTAAACAATTCAATGTGAAACTAAAAAAAATCATTATTTGCATCAAACTAGTGATAAACTTTTAAAAAATTAATGTCATACATCTCTTCAAAGGAAATTCCAGAAAGAAACTCAAAGATTCATCATTCATGATGAATTTATCTCTAATAAACAATACAAACAGAGAGCCTTAAATTCAGGGGTAAATTAAAAAGCTCATTTATTCTGGGATTATAAATCCGCGGCACTGACATGAAAGAGAACATGAGTGTTTAGTGTTTATTTAGCTGTAAAAGTTAAGATGTTGGTTTTTAAATGACTTATGTGAATGGGTGGTTGCTTAGTAAGCTGGAAATACAATCTTTGCTAAGAAACCGTATTTTTCTCCTTGAGAATGTTTTGATTTCCTGTGAGAACTGCCTTTCTTATGCAACTTAGTGCTTTCTGATCTTTCTGATTATGTTAGCTTGATAAAATTCCCATTTCTATGAGTTCTTATAAAAATGAAATGCACATATTAACATCTCTAACTTCATGAAATCCCATTATTCAAAAGTTATCACTGTTCCTTCCCTTGTGTTTACAGAGACTGATTAGCAAAAACAGAAGGAAAGAAATGACAGAATGATTTCTTGTTAGTTATATGCCAAATGAAATCAAATTCTCAGTAATTCTCAATCTATGTGGCAAAGAGCTTAGGGGATATGGATAATTCAAAGAACTCTTAGGAATTAAGACATGGTGGTACATGTGCTAGCATTTCAATTCTAAAGCCATGTTGGAAATACCTCATGAGTAGAAAATATCCAAATATATCCTTCTTTGGAATGTTTCAGAATGAAAACAGATTAGTATGAATTGTATGTGTGTGTATAAATCATGCATGTGCTTGTATATTGTATGAGAGAAAATTTCTCCAATAATCTTGAACTATAGTTTAATTTATGTAGATGGCATGCAATTTGTTTAATGTTTTAAAATGCCCGAACCTAATGAATATGGCTGTAAAGTATAAGGGATAAACAATACACAAAAAATGCACTTCTGAAAATAAAAAATTAGTTTTGTTCAGGAAATTGAAGATAATATATAAGTAACATACTAAGTACTTAATTCTTCTTAATCTAAATTAATTTGCGTAGCTAGTAGAGTGTCCTTTAGAATGCTAGCAAGTTTTCAGTGCAGTGTTTCTCATTCATAGCAAATGTATTCATGTATTTCATGGTTATTTATTAATTTTGTTCTGTGTGCCAGATCATGCTTGGAGTTGAAGACAATATGAATAAGGCAAAAATCCTTCCCTACTTGTAGTATATATTTCCATGTTGTTGGTGAGAGAAGAGAAATGTAATTAATATAAAAGTTAGCTAAGCTAATTTGAGATTGTGATGAAGCCAATGAAATAAATCATGATAATAAGGAGCAACAAGGTGAATGACAGATTTAAAACGTACAGGGGAGAACTTTTTAGTAAAGTAACATTCAAAGTCATAGTTGAACCTGACTATGTGAGAAACCAGTGATGTAGTCCTTAGAGTGGTTGACTAACTTGTTCAAGGCTAACCACATGGTTAAATAAAGACTAAACTCAAACTCAGAATTTTTCTGAGTAGGTTACTCTTTTCAGCAGTATGTATATAGAACACAAAGCAAGTCTCAAGCAAATTTAGCAAGATGGAAATTATTGATAACATTTTCTCTGATCACAAGGAAGTGAAACTAGAAATGAACCAAATGAACGTAACTGAAAGAAATATGGAGATGTGGAGGTTGAACAACGTGCTTCTGAACAGGGTTATTGATGAAATTAAAACATATCTGGAAAGAAATGAAAATGAAGAGACAAGTTACCAGAACTTAGGCAAAAGCAGTTCTAAGAGAAAAGGTTACAGCTATAAGTAGACATCAAAAACCAAGAGAGCACAAATTAAATCCCTGTCCTCATACCTGAGGGAACTGGAGAGGGAATAACAATTAAAACCAAGTATCAGAAGAAGAAATAAAGTAATAAAAATTAGAGCAGAAATAGATTAAATTAAAACCAAAAAGACCATCCAAATGATCAGTGAATCCAAGAGCTGGTTCTTTGAAAAAACAGGTATAATCAATACACTCACAGTGTGACTCACTAAGAAAAAGAGAGAAAACATTGTATATACATACCTACATCTCTCTCTCTCTCTCCACCCCCCACCTCTCTCTCTCTATCTCTCTCTGTCTCTCTCTTTCTACACACACACACAATGGATTTCTATGCATCTACTAAACAAGATGAAATTGTGTCCTTGCTACAATCTGGACAGGACTGGGAGTGATCATGTTAAGTGAAGTAAGTCAGAAAGAAAAAAAGGAAGTAAAGGGTGGTTTCACACATATGTGGAATATAATGAAACAAACAGAAAAATCCCAGCTAAAGCTCACAGGACACAAGTAGGTGGCTGCAGGGGAGTGTGAGATAGAAAGGGGGAGGGTGGGAGAGAGGAAAGAAGTTCGTAGTGAAGGACACTGGACTTTTGGTTGTGTGTGTGGTGTAAAATATAGATCGAGATGCAATTTCAATATCCTAAAATTAATATGGCATTATGAACAAAAGAAATAATGTTACTTTTAAAATTTCAAAAATACTAGTGACTAGCAACAGTGGTTTCTAGAAGTCAGTTACCAGTCATATCAAAGATTTGAGAGAAGTTATTTTGAACCTAGAATTCTACACCACTGAAAACCTTTCATAATTTGTCAAGGAATATTAAATATAATTTTAGAAATACAGGAAGTAAAAATGTTATCTTCTTTGAATAATATCTTTATAAACTGCTAAATGATAATTTTTAGAATAATACAAATAGAAAACAACGTATGTAAGGAATGTTGATCTAACCTATAAAAGAAAAGTTGGAATAATAGCTTTGCAGCAAATATAGATAATGAAAACAATTGACCTAAATTATAATGAAATTCCATAAGCTATAATCAAAGGGTTCAGAGAAGTATATTTTCACGAAGGAAGTAAATCAAATTTTATTGATTGATGATGGATATCTTAATGCTATGATGAAGAAATTATAATCTATTTTTGTAAATAAAAAATAATAACTTTTATGAACTCCAGTGAAACATCTGTACAAAAAAAAAAGCTTTGGTCCAAATATGAAGCAAAATTTGAAAATAAAAAAGAGTCCCAGGCTCAGTACTCCTATTTAGATTGTGGCCCAAAGTTCAGCACAGTCATGCATCACTTAAAAATGGTGATACACTTTGAGAAATGTGTCGTTAGCAATTACTGTGTTGTGTGAACATCATAGAGTACAATTACACAAATTTAGATCTTATAGCCTCCTACTCACCTTAGGCTATGTGATTTTGCCTGTTGGATTCCCCTTTGTATTGCAATTCATTGTGAACTAGAATGTTAAGCAGCACACGACTGTCTTCAGATAATTTTAATATTGCTATCCATTTTGCCTCTGCCGATGATTACATCTCTAGCACCAGCTGATATTTGTTGTTTGCTCACTCTTTTGGGTGGGTTTATCCTTGGAGACCGCTACATGGCATGTGAGATCAGCAATGCCTCAAAGACTGTGACTTATCTATGACTACTTGTTTCTCAATGTACTAGAATTTTTGTTAAAGAAGAAAAATTAGTACTTACTATCTTTTGTTTTTGGAAATGATATAGAAATCTTGATTTTTTTTTTTCCTTCCTGTAATTCTCTGAAATTTTATCTTGTATTTTTCTAGACTATGTTTTGGGTACATAAAAATTTATGAGATACTATCTATCTTTTAACTTAGGTAACCTCCTTTCCACTGAATCTAATTGATTTGTTTCAAATTTTTTTTTTATATGTTACTTTTGTTAGTATCTGTCTAGTGAAACATTGCCACCTTTTTATTTTCACCTTCTTTGTATTCTCTTACAATGGACTTGCCTATTAACGAGCAAAATGCATTTTTATAATTCTAATCTCTTGACTATTATAAAGTTTGTTCCATTTATCTCATCGATATTTATACTAATATGTATCTAACCTTACCTTTGCAATATTGTACATAGAACATTCTGCTTTTGCTTTTTTTCCTTTAACCATTTGTTGAATTTTAAGTCCCTGCTCATTACTCATCAATTTATACATTCTCCTTCTAAGCTCATTGACTAGTCCTAAATATTGAACAAACTTATTGACTTTGTTTTTTCACAAAGTTCAGACCCAGCAAATAGCAATATTTCACCTCTTCTTAACAATTCTCCTTCAATCTTCTCCTCCTTCTAAACTTAAACTTATTTGTATTAAAAAACTTGGTTTACCAATTCATTTTTTCACCATTTCTTCTTTCTTCTAACTTCTCTTTCTTCTGCATTTATTATATTTCTTGCTGAAATTTATCATTTAAGAACTTTTTTCCTAGACTTATTACAGCTACTAAAATTTTTGAATCTGTTTTGTTTACTTGTATATTTAATTTTTAACTTTTATGAATACAGAATTTTAGGTTAGTATCAATTTTTTTCCCCAGAAGTTTTTAAATCCTTCTGTTATCTTCTGACTCTTTTTGTTAGAGATGAAGTATAATTCAGCATTCTTTTATTTTTAGCAATTATAGTTTTCTCTTTGGCAAATTTGAACTTTTTCTGTCTGTCCTTCATAGTTAGTACCTATATATATTGTTTCAAGCATATTGCTTATTTTTCATTCTACTTACTTTTATTATTTATTTAGTGCTCTCAACTTTCATTCTCAAAATTTTACTCACTGTAAATTTGAATTGTATTTCTCCCCAATAACCTGTAATGTTCCTAGAAATTCAGTTACACAGAAGAGCTTTCTTTACTCTGTTTTGAAATTTGGAGTTATTTTCTCTTTCACATTTCAGTATACTAGTTTTATGTTTGGATGTGCCCAGTTTACTACAGAGCTTTTCTATTAAAATTTACTGTATCAGTTATTGTATTTTAATTATATCATTTGACATGGCTAATTTTTGTGTGAGTCCGTTATTAATAACTGAATGATTTTATTCTATAATTCATTTGAATCAAGGCTCCTCATGTCCACCATCGAATTCTGAGTAAAAGCGAAATGTGCCATTTTCACAAGTGTTTCATAAAACATGCTTTTTCCACTTTTCTGTGGCTTTCAGGATTGTGATAAGAGAAACATTTGAAGCTATGTACTAAAGATGGAAGAACTACCTACATGTTCAGGTCACTGAACAATTTATGCATTGAAGCCAGGACCAAACTAAAATTCTCACTCTGAACTACACTGTGAGAAATAAACTGCCTGTCCCTTAAACTAACAAATCTCAGCTTGAAAATTCTTCCTTCATTGGAATGTTTCTCTTTTCCACCAGATCACTACGAAGCGGTATTTTCATTTCAGTAGAGCCCCAGGGATTCACAGCTCCTACAGAAGTATTCAGAGCACTAGATAATGGTATACGTGTCTTTAAACTAATATAGGGATGGCCAGGATCCAGGTTTTACTTTTTCTATGTCTGCCTCATAAGAGTAGTTTGTTTGTCCTAAAATGGGCAAAAATGAAACCATTATATTCATTAAAGAGTTGAAATTCTAGAGTTAACTCTTGTTTTTGAGTCCAAAGTATTATGGACTATAGGGCTTCATTTCCTGTTGGGAACTCCAAAATATTTGCTTGTGAAGTTTTTCAGCACTGTAATATTATTTTTATTATCTTATAAAATAATTTTATTTGTAAGAGTTTTCTTGCGTACTTAATATAACACTATGTCTTCTGAATTTATTCTAAACACTAAGATCTATATAGAAAAGAGGATATTTATTCCAGCATAGTTATGAAAGTATAAATTAGAAATAAATTATTGAAAATAGTGTCTAAGTAAATAACACTAGTAACAATATATGTATAGTCAGTAAATATGCTGAGTTACTGAAAAAACTGAATATATTAACTTAAGAATTGTTGTGTATACTAAAGTTCATACCTGCATATTTATGCATTTGCATGTTCGAGTGTAATGGTGTGCATATACATGTTATTATATTTAATTACCCATTATGGTTATAGGACATCAGGTCATATTTGTGGGTTTTGGAAAATTTACATTTTCCAAAATTTTTATAATAAACTTTTTATTTCCAAAGATAGGATAAAAAGCTTGTTTTCACTGGGGAAGCTTAATTTACCTTTAGAAATTCAAGTTATATTAACCAGCAAATATTTAAAAATATATAATTAAGATAGCACTTAGATTGTGATCAGTTCGTTTATTATTTCTGGCACAAAAACAATACCTATGCTTATTTTCAACACTCTAGGACTCAAATCTAAGATATTAAGCCTGCTACTTCATCTGAATAAGTTTGACAAACAGATGGATCTTCCATTATGCCCCAAAGGTTGGAAAAATTTGGCTCTTTCAAGCAAAGTAGTACATTATTTGTCATATTCCTCATGTTTCCACTAATGAACTGATAGGTCAGTGAATCAAAAACATGTGTAAAGTGTACTGCTGATAGTGACATGAAAAACTCAGTGACTACAAAATGAAGAAACTGATCAAGGAATTAGTAGAGAAAAATAGTCACCAACATATGTTCTTTACAAAACTAAGGGTATTAGTTATTCAGAACAATGGAGAGAAGTATCAAGAATGAGTGTAAATCTTTGAATACGACTGTATGGTTGTGTGTTTAGAAAAAATTAATACAGCAATTTCGGCTATTGACTGTCTTTGAAAGATAACTGCAGCAAAACCCAGACTGCGTAAGCAACTAAAAAATTACTAGATTTCAGTGCTTTTAAAGTTCTATATATAATATTTAATATTTTTATTTACTAATGTATCAACCTAGGGATCTACACATAATAAAAATTCATGATTAAATTATTGATACATTTAATAGAAATGATTGAAGTTTCCAAACACAAAAAGTCAAAAGCAGTTATACAAAAGTTAAAAATAACAAGTTAGATTTCAGAAAGCCTATCATTTATTTAATTTAAATATTTTGTTCTCCATTTCATATTCTATATGGAAAGAATTCCTCAAAAATCATTAGGTTTTAGAAGATTAAGCTTCGCTTTAATTTTTCTTGTATCATTTACTTTTTCCTTAAGTCTAAGAACAGTAAGAGTAGAAATGGATTTTTTTCCCAAGTGAAGCATTTAAAAAACCAAAAGTTCATGAATAATGTGTCTTGGCACAGAATTTCCGTGATGTACACAAGAGCTGGTCTACTCAATGAGGTAGACTTTTCCCAAGCCTTGAAGGCAGTAATAGCCTTGAGCTTTTTAGTTGAAGAGAAAAAAGAAAAGAAAAACAATCCTCCAAGTAGTGGGGGAGCTAAGTTTTTATGAACCCAGATGCTTGGCCAGTAGATATTTTTGCATAAAACAAGTCCTGCTAACGATGGAAACATAAACTTAAATCATGTTAGTCAGCCAACATTGGTGGTGAAACACAGCTGTAATATAGAGTCTGACTTTAACAACAAACAGCAGGTTTTCATGTTGCTTTAGCTAACACACATATTCACTCAGCAAGGGACTCTACTAAGGACCAAAAGCTTACTCCTAAGGCAAAAAAGAAAAAAGAAAGAAAACAAAATGTAGATCTCCACTATGGGATACAGCTTATTAAAGGACCCTTCCTGATTTTTGTCATACCAAACATCCTCCCTGCTTAATTATCTCTAATCTTTTCATTAATCAAAATTTATTTGTTAAAGGAAAAGGTGTGGTGACAAACTACAGAATAGATAACGTTCAAGGTATTTCTTTATATAGCAACTTTTCAATGTCTACAAAGGAAGCATTTTACCTACATGCTATGTACTGAATACTTATATCCATTAAAAATATTTTCCCATGAAATAGCTAAATATTACATCACTATTATTACATGAAATACCTCCAAAAGCTAATAAACTGTAGCTTTAAAGTAGTGATCTGAATCCTTTATAAGTGAAACCTGTATTCAAGACCAATTAATGTCACTATATAAAAAGTAAAGTCTTGGGTTCTATGACCATTTGAAAAAAGTACATCCTATTATGTTAGGTATAAGGAAGGGGTGAGAGACTGGAGGACTGTGACAAGGTTATCAGAACTTTGACAGCCCCATTAGGACAGAGAGATCAACCAATCAACGTGAGTCTTACAGTTAACTTGCCAGACAAAGAGGAGAGAGGTACCAATCCAGCTCTGATTGGTGGAAGCACACAAAGACACTGGGTTCACCTTTAGCTGACCCAGCTCATGAATCATCATTACAATACAATTTACATTGAGATTTTGGCATCCACCCAACGCGCCCCCCCCACCCCCCCCAGTGAGCAATGAAGAATTCTTGCACACTTAGAGCCTGGTAGGTCCCGGGAAACCCACGCCCTGCTCCCAGGAAAACTCCACTCTAAAGCCAACCTCTGGACAAGACAGTGGGTAGGACGACCAGCTTGGGCGTCATATGACCTAGACCCCTGAGAACTGCGGGCGCAGCTTCCCTCCTGGGATGACCCCTCTCCTGTCTTGGGAGTATACTTCGCTTCCCCAATAAAGCCTGCTTCCTCTGCCTCACCCTGGTCTCTCTTTCCTGTGGAACACAAGAACCTGGATTAGCATGAACTGCACTTGCTAATATTATCAATGTGAAAAAATCAATCAGAATACCAGAAAACCTACACAATCCTCACAGTAACAATTTCAAATAGCTCTCAATCCCACATTTTTCCATCTGGAAAGCTTACTTATAATATTTCAACCATTTCTGCAATACTTTGATTTCAAGATCACATCTTTCTCACAATCCATCTATCAAGTTTTCACATCTCTCATTATTCAGCTAAGTTCCACTGTTACCCATCTAATTATTACAAGCAAATCCTCCCTGAATTCCTGTCTTCCATTCTTTTGTACCCAGAAAAAACTAAACCTAGTTCTCCTCAACTACAACATAAATAACCTAATGCCTAAACATCAGTCATTCCTCATTCCCTTTCAAACAGAACTCCATTATTATTTTTTCTTACATTCCTCATACTATTCTTGAAGATCAGGTAATTTAGGGGAGGCTAACAACCCCAGGTTAAGTCAATCATATGTTTCCCCATTCCCTTGCTGGGGGAGTGTACGAAGCATGAAAGTATGACAGAATTTTGGCCAAGAAAGAAAATTTATAAATGGCTTCTGGGAAGTTTCTTCACACTTACTGAACCAATCCTGGAGAAATCCAATGTTGAGATTGCATTTGACTTGAGAAAATATTTTAATCTTTTTTTGTTAAGTTGATTTGGGAATTTAACTTACCTGTGGGCAGAAGTATTCTGAGAAACCTAAGATACTAACTCCAAAGTAATCATCAACCTGCTTTTCTTTCAAATTATGTTCAATAACTGGAGATGCTATGTAATCCTCACCAATCCTACTCTTTCTAATAATTTTGCTTTTCTACTGGCTCAAATAGCTATTGCATACCATTTCCTTTTTTAACATTCCTTTGTCATTTTCTTATAATCTTTTAAAAACAAGATGTAGGTGTATTCTCTTGGTTTACTGTTCAGTGTTTAACTCCATGGCCTCTGGGTGCAATCTACATACATCCTAAGGACCTGGGATCAGGACAGGGGAGGAGACAGCAGGGAGGGGGCAGACAACCAAGGTGAACAAGTAAATTAAATGATTCTTCTTCCTCTCTTTCTACCTGCCTGACTCTGCTCACCTTTATTCCTTCATGTACCTTTCCTTAAAAAAAAAAAGTAAAACCTTTAATTTTATATTACTGATTTTTCAGTCTTATTAGTGTCCACATTCAACTTTTCTATCCTTCTTGTTAACCTATGAAGAAAAGGTTATGTTCTTGAGAAATACCAAAACTTTCTTTTAAATTCTAGATCCCCATCGCACCTTTGCTCTCTAAGTGACTTCTAGTCCTTCTCTGAGTCCCATTTATTTACTTGTACTTACAGAAAAAAATATTTTTCTCCACTGTCTCTACTTCATCTCAAATTCAATCTTCAACTTAACTTTTGGCTTAAATAACCATCAGTTAATTGATAGTAATCTAGTAAGACATCAATAAATTCAATGTTCCTAAACTCAACTTATAATTTTGTGTCATGTTTTTAAAATTTACAGTAGTATCTGATACAGCTGGACACTCTAGCGTTCCTAAAACACATTCTTCTCTCAGCTACTGTGTCAATACTCATGGTCTTTCTATTTTAGTGGTTGTTTAATTATTTTTTAATTCTCTTGTTTATCCTTCTCCTTTTAATAGTTGAGTTTCTCAGCAGTCTGTGAAACTCTACTCTTCTAAATCTGTAAATTCTTTCTGAGTGTTTGGTGACCTTATCTAGTCCACTTTTTTTCCCATGAATTATAAATCATTATACACACATACACATATGCTTTCCCTTCTGGAATTTATAACCTAATAAGTCAAAAAGACAGATAATTAAGATTTCCTCACACACTGTTACACTGAGTTTCCTTGAACTGTGATTTTATGACTTCTCTAAATCCACAATCTCCCTCAGTAATTCATTCTTTGTCCCATAGTACTGTTTTTATGTTCATAGCAGTTTTTTAAATCTCACTCAAGTGTCATGGATTTATATACAATTGCACTTTAGCATTCCCTCAGAATTATTGACCTATATTCAACTATCCAATAGTCTCACCTGCCCGTCTTAGTGAATTGATGAATTCAGTACCTCAGACCTAATTAATCTTCTCCACCTCAGAATACTCTGACCCAATTAGTGAAGCAAAAAAATCAAGAGGCATTTTGACTTCTTTCTTCTTTATCTCACCTTACCAACTTACCAATAGGTCCAACAGATTTGCTGTGTGTCTAAATGATTACTAGGTATCATCCACCTAGATGTCATCTGCCACCACTTTAGTCCCACAGAGAAGTATTTACTTTAAAAAACTTATTTGTTTCTAATTTTCTCTTATCTCACTCCAGTCTATTCCTTACAGGTAACAGCCAGGGATCTTTTAAAACACAAGTTAGATTAGGTCACTTTTCTACTTTAAGCTTTTCCATAACTTTCATTTGAGTTTCCGTTATAACTACACCCAAAGTCCTGGCCAGGCCTTTATATCTCTGTATAACCTGCCTCCTTTGACTTTCTAACTGCACTAGTCTCTTCTGCTAGTTTATGAAACCCCAGGAACACTTGTGTTCTCACAACTCAAATTATACCCATTTGGAACTCTGAGACTGTAATTCCCATTGTTTTCACTCCTTCAGGTTTCATTTAAAACATGCGCTTTGGGAAACATTTTTTGAATACTATGTTAAATGGGTACCCTGTCCCTACCAATCAATTTTAGCATTATAACTAGGCATTTTCGTCATATACTTATCACAATCAGTATGATAGTGCTTGCTTGTATATTGGTTTATTGTCTCCTTTACTGGATTATAAATTCTATGTGGATTTCTTCTCAGTCTTTTCAACTTTCTGTGTATAGCAATTAACACATAGTAGGCATTTAACAACATTTTGTGGCATCAGTGACTAGTATTAAGACTCAATAACATCCATAAGCAAAGGAGAAATGTGAGGTGATACATTTTTTACAGGTCATTATTGGTTTGTTTGAATATCTTGAAATATCCTCTAATTTTTTTATTAAAAAATTATTTCAAGAACATAGTATCATGACATTTTATAGGTTAAAACTTTTAATGAAACTTTTTTAACATTTTAAAATTCAGAATTATTTATTTAATGCATGTCTCATTCTAAAAAGAGACTCGAGACCCTGAAGCATATTTTCAAAATAAACAATAAAATTTCAAATTGAGAAAAATTTAGATGGCTTCAAAGTGAAAATTATATATTATAATATGACAATAACTATCAGAGTAGGAATTGACTTTATGTGGATACTATGTAGCAACTATCTGCAATATCCTATATAATAATTACCACCCTAAACTAATGATACAGGTATTGTTATCGTTTCATAAAATTAAGTTATATCCAAGGCCACATAGCTACTGGAGTATGGATGTCACTGAAGTCACTGAATCCACTTATATTTTATTAACCCTTGTTGCATATTGGAGAGACATGCATATTGGCAGCCAGAGTAGACTTTGACCATTTCCATATATGGTCTCTGTTGACTTCTTGCCCTGATGGTCAAAAATTTTGCTTCCCATATGAAAAGATACTCCAACAGAATGTGAAAGAAGCAATTAATAGTCTCATACTGAAATACTCAAATATGAATATCAGCTTATAAGAAGCTTTGCCACCTTCATTTCTTTTTTTATTATTTATTGAAGTAACTTTGATTTACAAAATACAAACGCATATGGGCAGGTTCCCCATTTCTCAAATATATGACAACACACCCTGCCCACCACCAAATTACCAAAAGTTCACTGCTGTCCATTGGCCTGGAAAGCAATTCTGGGTCCCTGGGATTTATGTGGCCTGTGCTTCAGCCAGAGGCAGTTAACCAAAATACTACTCCACTAAGGCACATCTGCTGTGTTTCTTTACAATTCACATATGAATGAGATCATCCACTATTTTCACTTTTAAGAGTCACTCTTGCAATACATCCTCCTAGAATCCAGCAACCTTGCTATAAAGGAGTGACAGCTAGAAGCAGATCTTTCAGATATGGTCTCAGTTAAGAGTAAGTATCAACTCCTAGGTACATAAGTGAGTCACAGTGGACTTTCAGTCATAAGATCCCTCCATCTCCAGTTCCAATATGACTACAATCATATGAGAGACTCCCAAGTAAGAATAACTGAATATAGTCAATACACAGACCATACGTGATAAAATTTTTTAAGCTACTATGTTTTGAATAGGTTTGATTTGAAATGATAGAAAGACCTGTTATCAGGACCAATAGTTATCAGGACCAACCGTTCCCGCCTTCCTTTTGCAAACAGTCACGATGCCTAGAGCTGGAACAATCATTTTGAAAAAATGAAGAAAATACCAAGGCATTTTTAGAGGCTTGCTCCTGAATTCCTTGATTAAGATATTGGAAAAAAGAATCTCTCAATTAGGTTTTTAGTTACACGTAATAAAACTGATACTCCAGTAAGGAAGTAGATACACAAATGAAATGATATGTTGTACCTTGCTAAACATAAGCTGCTGGTTCAGTTTTGAGTTTTGAGGGCCAAGAGAGGTTGTAAGTAATTCAGCTGACCCTTGAACAACACGGGTTTGAACTTCTTGGGTTCACTTATAGGTGAATAGACACCACAATCAGATGAATTAAGAAAAAATGGCTTAATGGAGATAATGATTCCCAATCAGTGCCAGATGATGAAGACAACATAGAACAAGCAGTGCCAAAATAATAAATTGTTATTAGACAATCTAGAAGAAGAGTTCTGATTATTCAAGACTACTTTTAACTTCTTTTACAACATGGGTCCTTCTATGATATGAAACTAAATGGTGGAAGTAGTAGTATTGTATGGAAACACTTCCATCTCCTCCACCACTTCCACCTCTGGCACTTCTGCAAGAGCAAAACCAAACCCTCTACCTACTCCTCCTCTTAGGCTTACTCTACATGAAGATGAGGATAAAAACCTTGATGATGCTTCACTTCCATTTAATGAACAGTGAATATGAGATTGTCAATCAATTGTCTCTATTATCCGTAAGACTTCAGCTCAACATCAAACTATCAGTAGCTACATTTTGAGGGACTCATAAATTATACTTAGATTTTGACTATGCAGGGAGGTCAGTGCTCCTAATCGTCTCATTGTTCAAGGATAAATTAGATATAATTCAAAAATAGGCCAAGAGGATAAAAAGTCAAAATCAAATCAGTAGCTTGAGGGGAATCCAAACATTTCTAGTACTGAATTGAAGAAATATCTCTCATAGATTATTTAAAAAAAAAAAAGAGAGATGGTGTGATATAAAATACAACTTACTCGCTGCTACTGGTAAGTTAAATGTAATCTTATCTCTTACAGCATATAGGAACCATCACATTTTCTACAGAAAATAAATCTTCTTGTCCCCCAACACTGTCATGATGAGTCTCTTGTGCTGCTAACATTTTGGCTTTCAGGTCCCCAGATATAACTGTTTTTTATAATGTTTTGACCATAATTAATGAGTTAAAAGTAAATAAAATTGTGAGTACATATCCAGAGTAGGTTAGAATAATATTAAGTGCCTTGACAGGCAACTATTTCAGGAGCATGAAGCAATGAATTCCTGTGGGTGCAAGAAATAAGCTTGGCTAATCTATTCCTACCTGTCAAAATCAATTTTTATAGAATCAAGAAAAATAACCATGGAATATTGTGAAATGAAATTCATATATCTTGAAAACAGAATATTGAAATCCATTAGATAGGACAAGACAAAATTAGAATGATTACTTTCGGAAAGTAGTTTGTAATACTCCAAGAAATAATTATCATTAGAAATGATTTAGTCTCTCTTTTCTGAATTACTATTCCTACATATTTTACCTTAGATTTTAGGATTTGTTAAATACATAGTTCTGAGTGTAGTATACTACAAATCCAACAAGGTACGGGCACCTCAAAAGTCATGCTTGTTTTGAAATCGTTGCCAATTTGTAAATCTGCAGCATTCCTGAACTTCCCTGACTACATTGATAGTAGTCTACCTAAAATTTAGCTGCTCTCTCCATAAGAAGTTAATAAACCAAGAGAAGCTTACTGCATAAAACATAGTTGGAAATTCATCTGAAGGTTCAGTTAGGGGAAGGCTCAAACACATATGTTCTAGGAGAAGACTGAGTAGAAGGCACAATCTACCCAGCTAAAAAAAAAAAAAAAAGAAAATTCAAGGGAAAGAGATTAGAAGCTTCAGGTATAAATAGCACCAATAGATTTATTGGGAAAAATACATGAAACTTGCATGGCTGGCTGGTTGGGAAGACATAGGCATACGTGTTCTATTAAAAGAGCTCATTATACAGCCAGAACATAGAATCTATAACCAGTTCTGGATCTATGTTTTTTTTGCATCTGATTCTAATTATGTATTTTTATTTGAACTTCTCTCATTAAACAGGTGCCTTCAGTATGCATACCATATCACCACAGATAAGGCAAAATGACTGAGGTAGTTTATTAACTAGCATTTGAAGTAAAGTAAGTTAAACGTGTCTGATAGTTATTTCTTTGTCTCCAAGGTCCTTTTGGGGAAAACGCAGCTACTACCTAAAAGGATTAAATTCATTTCATCCTTGAAGCTGCTCATCCCTTGATTGATAAAAGTTATTGACATCCCTACTTTTATCTTTTGTCAGTACATATGCACAGGATACAAAATATATTGGAGACTATGAATTTAAAGCATTCAATTCCTGATGTAGGAGCTAGCTCATAGTATGAAATGAAAGAAAAATCAAGTATTTAAATAAATCAAGCAGCTTCAGTATTGAGAATAAGTTTTGCTTGATTTTAAAAGATAAAGTGGTTTTTGAAAGTCATCCTTGCAAGGGATGGGGCGGCTAGGAGTACACAGGAGAAAATCATTCTAATCACGTGTGTTTATGAAATGGATTATTTGCTGAGATTCATCCCTTTAATCAATTTTCTTATAACATGAGAAGCAAACTACCTTTCTTTTGCTTTATTTAGAAAAAATGATAGGTAAAACTACTGGATACATGAAAATGAATAGAATCAAGACTAAAATAATAAAAAAAAATGTTTTTTAAAGAAAGGATAGGTAAAAAAAGGTAAAAGATTACATCCTTAGTAAAGCAACCAAATCCCCAAACCAGCAGAGAGCTCGAAGGGCACAGGTTTAGTAGCCTGTTCAAGGATTTCTTATAGTAGTGCTTAGCTACCTAATAATTTTGAGAAATAAGGAAAAAGAAGCTAATTATTTTTTCTAGCCCCCAAAATGGCTGGTCAGAATAGTTCAAGTGTAGAATGCTTATAAATCACTCCAAACCTATTTCTTCCATTTACTCTCTTTTGAAGTATGAAATTATAATAGTCTGCACTGATGTTTAATTTTGAGGCTAGGTTTTTTAACAAACACAAAATTGGAAAGGAGAATAGCAACATGCTTTTACATCTAGGGTATCACCAGCTATTTTATAATATACGTAGTTTTGTAGGTGGATGGTAGGCAGGCAGGCAGGCAGGAAAAATATAGGAAGAAGAAATGCCCATTTGTAGCATTTAGTTGTTCATCTTGGCTGTTCTCCTTGGCTCTTGGATGCAAACCCTTGTCTCTAAGATATAAGATGGTTTGTGCTGGTTGGAGGCAGTGGAACCCACTGCTAAACCACCAGAATGCATCAATGTGTACTTTTATGATGACAATAAAAGTAGATTTGCACTTAAAGAATGACTTTGAGTAGTTAAGAGAATTTTTTCCAAACATGCCTGAATTTATGTAATACTCAGTTGAAGGATATTATTTTTAAAGTATTCATATCAAAAGAGTGTATATTTCTAATAAAATTGTTCACTGCTTAAAATATTTGAGTAACATCCCTTTTAAAATCAATTCAGAGTTTATGAAAATTATCATTACTCAAGTTATCTTATCTTCATAATTATAATTCTTATTTTGAAAGATTTGATTTTTATCTCCATTCAGTTTTTGTTTTTAAAGAAAATATGCAGGCAGGAATAAAGGTGAGTAGGTAGGCAGGCAGGAAGAGAGAGGAGGAGGAAGCACCTTTAATTTTTATTTAGTTGTTCATACTAAATTTTATTTAGTTGTTTTCCTCCCTGGATCTGGCACTTGAACTCAGGGTAAGTGGCTTGATCCTTCAGAGGCAACTGAACTAATTACTGTTCCACCTGGGTGCACCAACCTTCATTTAGTTTTAATACAAAAGTCAGTTTATAAATAACAGTAGTTATTAAGATATTATAGGGGCACATCCTATTGGAGTAGTGACTGGTTGAAGTTCACATACATCCTAAGGTCCTGGTTTCATGCCCTCAGTACCAGTGGGAATAACTAAGACAACATCTAAATAAAACCAAGTTATTTTTTCTTCCTTTCTCTTCCTATCTTCGTGCCTACCTGCCTCAGCTTGCATTTATTCCTGCTTGCACCTTTCCTTAAAAAAAATAAAAGAAACAAATAGTCTATGATTTTGGTAATTAAATGGTTAAACTTAATCCAAAAATGTGTTTTGTTTTAATAACATTTATAAATGAGGAATGTTCACATAAGAAATCTGGAGACTTGATTTCTCATGAAATTAAAGCAAAATGATTTAGCCATATTGGGCAAATGTTTCCTCATAATATTAATGGGAAATATTAGTGGCTGATTCCTTTATGGGAAATATTATGGGAAATATTAGAAGCTGATTCCTTTAGAAGAGGAAATGTATCTTTATTTTCAGCTTTTGCTTATAAAATATAAACTAATATCCTGACATAGAGGAAAAATCTCATTGTGGTAAGTCAGTCAGCATATAGGTAAAATAAATTGACATTTTGGGTGGTCAAATACTCCAACTTACTTCCTTTGATAGAGGATTACCTATCCTGGCCTTGTTGAACTCTGCAAGGGTCTTAGAGTTTGTTTTAGACAAAAAAATGTAGATATAAATGAAATACATAACTTTAGGCAGACATTTATGAACTAGCTGCAGTTTACCATGTCTGGACATTTAGATATGAGACGATATTTGAGGCAAAGTTTTTTCCATCAGTCTTGGCCCTGGAGAAATGACAATGAAGAGCAGAAATACAGTAGACAACAGCAAATGGGCAGTGTGAGTGATAAATAAATCTTTGCTGTAACCCACACTGTGATTTGGGGACTATCTGCTACTGCTATATGATGTAGCATATCCTGACACACATTTATATTTCAAGTTGGTAAGCAGCTGAATTTGTGAACCATGCTTTTCCTGTAAGTTCTATTCCAATATTTAGATTATGAAAAACTAATACTCAATAGGGTTAAAATAATTCGTTCAAATATAATGAACACTATCTGTATCTAGTTCAGTCTGGTTCTAAATGTATGCACTTACTTTAATTCTCTCTCTCCAACACCATAACTGGAATTTTTAACCAGATTGTATTGTCATTAATAAAATGGCTTTGAAATTCACTGGTTTCTCAAATATTTAGTCAAAAGAGATATCTCAATTTAACAAGAAAGTTGTTAAAATACAATAGCTTGTATTTTTCTCTAGAAGTCATATAAACTAATGTTAATACATAATTGAATATAATTTGTGTATTATTTTGTAAATACTTTCTGTCTGTACCACCTTAAAAGAATTTTAAATCACATTTATTGATTTGCATACAATAACTCAGACATTTATTCATATTAAAAAAACCCAAAATGCAAAGTAATAAACTGGGCTTGTTTTCCCCACAAAAATGGGAAAACACAAAACATTGGTGTATAAAAAACATTTTTACACACCATTGGTTGTTGGGATTTATAGTTCTTTAAAATATGACATGAGCAAAATAATTAACATTAACTGATTAATTCATAAGAGAAACAGTTTTACAATAATATAGTAAGCAAAAAACAAGAACTGATCAGAAACACCATATTTTAAAGTAATTTTCAAACATTTCTATTATAGTAGTTTACTTCCGACAACTCTGAGCCCATTAAGAGTATTTCAATATATACAAAGACAAAACAAATGATACAGTACCTATTGCAACAATAAAGTAAGGATGTCATAATATATGTAACTTAAATATCCCCCCATTGATAAAGTGGCTTCTTATTCCTTAACATAGAAATTCTGCTCTTCACTGTAGAAAGATGAAACACTCTCATCAAAAGGCACATTCTTATCTGTAAAAAGAAAAATAATACTATTAAGTGCTCATTCTGGAACAAATTTAAACACATTATAAAATACTTCCAAGGATATGAGGAGTTAAAGATAATAAAAGTACTTAACGAATTATAATAAATGGCATCAATAAAATGCATAATTATTTTGTCTACATTAATGACAAAAGATACTATCTTTTGAATCATAATTCTAACTTTTTCAAAGAGATTTTACATATAACTAATATGAGTAAGTATGGTTAATTAAAGACTTTCACAGCCACACTAAAGTTATAACCTCCATAATATTCCAAATTAATGTAATATACTTAATTAAACAATATTGTTCTTTGTATCTATAGTTTCTATAGTATAATTCTTAACTAACCTAAGAAATAACAAAACTTTCAGAAACAAGGATTAGTTGAAAATGCAGGTCTGAGAATACATGCTATGAAACAAACCAAAAAATGCTTTAGCATTTATAATAAAGTAATAAAATTAACCTAGACAAAATAAAAAATTTTTCTATAAACATATAAAATGGGGGCACGTTTGCCATTTTCTTGCCTTATTGACTAGTTTATGGGAATCTGAGGTTATATTTTCATCACAAACATTTTATAATTTAATTCTAATTATATACCAGGCTTTACTGTTACTGAATCCAAACTGTTACCTCTAAGAAACTTCTTCTAATAAAAGCCATAACAATCAAAAGTATTTTAGTCAAACAAGAGAACAGCAAACATGTGCAGATTTTACTTTTAATAAATCTTCCTTTATAATCATCATTAACATTTAGAACTTCATTGGAGATGTATATATAAGAATGAGCAACAATCTTTTCCAACTTATTTACTATTTCTTTAGTTAGCAATCTTTTAATTTGTTTTTAAGTGATTAATATAAGCTAATGCAGTTCTGATACATCTTTAATTTTAGGATAAATCTGTCTCTTTAAAAAAGATATTAAAGATGAAAAATGCAACACTTAGACATATTTTATATAACCTTTGTTGTTTGCATGCATGAAACTCAATCACTTAGACAATATCTTTGTGGATTATAAAAAATCAATCAGGAAAATCATTTAGCAGAGAAGAACACAAAATGACAGGTACCTATTCCTTTACTAGGAATCTTTTGATTTTAGATCATTTCTGAAAACCTAAGGAATATCTAGCAATAGCAGTAAGTTTTATGACTGAGAAGTATCTAGTATATAATGTGCTGAATGCGCAATTTCAGAAATGCTTTTTGATATTCAAAATGAACCTGAAGACATACATAAATATGCATATCTATTATGATATATATCTAACATATTCTTAAACCTATTTACAGTTTCCAAACTGTACAATTTTCTTCCCTGTTTAAGAAGAGTACATTCCTTGAAATGGATCTTCTTAGAAATCCACACCAGATGTTTGTCTAGCTCTTACTCTGTGCTATGTGGAACCATCATTTGCTAATTTCTACCTGGTATGAGTAAAGCACAGAACAAATGATTCTGAAGCTGTTTTTTATCCACATGTCTCCTAGGAAATATTTTTAACTCATCAAAAATCAAATACAACATCTACCAGCCTTAAACCTGGTCTTGTATCCTCTTAATTCAGATAAAGATGACATCTACCAAGTCACCATTCCAGTGGGAAGCACTGAGGTCCTCTCTGACTATTTCTCATGCCCCAAGTTATGCAGAATACTAATGTTAAAATTTTCCATTTCTTTTCCCTCCTAAACTAGGCTTTGCCTCTGCTTTGACACAACTCACCTGAACTAAAAGAACTGCAAAATATTGGGTCTCAGTTTCTTCCCATCTTTCACAAGATTACTAGAATCATTTCCCTGGAATATAAACCTTAAGCTATCACTTCTTCATGCCAAAACAGCTGATGTTTTATGACCATTTTCACAAATGGTAAAATCCAAATCTTTAATTTTTTTTATTATGTCCTTCTTGATTTGGCTCTAGATAATGATGATTTTCCAAGACCCTAGCTCATCTCCTATGCTCTACAGAATCTCATAACATGTACACATACTTTTATAGGGCACCCTTGGTTCTTGCTTCAATTCTGCTTGAAATATAATTTTCTCCCCTGCCATGAGGCTCTGATATGAATATCTTACATATTTATTAAAAAAACGATAACTCAGGCAAGTCTAATTTTCTCAGTGAAATCTCCTGAGTCTATCATTACCTCAGTTTCTTAGAAATTCCTTCTCTAGCTATTTGAAAATTAGAAGAACAATCGAGTGTTCCTATTACCTGGAGAGTTGACATAGAAGCTACAGAAGGTAGACAGGCAGACTTAAAGAAGTCTGGAGACAGAACTATGAGTACATAGTATAATCTGTGTGGATCTGTTAATAAGAGGCATTTTTGGCAGAAGTGACAGTGAGAGAGGCTAAAATGTACCCTCTTCTGTAGATAGAACTATTATTTATAGTTTCTAAAATATATTTTTTCATATTTTAAATCTCTGAATTTGGGATAATTCTTCCAACTAATGTCATTTTAGAATTGCTGTCACACAGGTGATAGTTCTTAAATAGTTGGCATTGCCTATATGTGCAAAAAGTTGGTCAAAGATCTTTATTTTATCACTTCAACTGAATTATATGCATTGTTGATATAAGGAATGAGTTTAATGATGTTTAAAATGTCCTCGAATGACAAGAATTATTACTGAAGTAAAGTTATTTAATACATAGAAAAAGTTGAAAGAGAAAAGTGTTATAATTTGTTATCAGTGAAGCAAATGTTTATCACTGAAACAATGGTACTGATTGCATATTTTAGAAAAACCATAACCATGTTTTTTTTTTAAAATAGAAAGATAGCTTCTACCAAAAAGAAGCTGCATGTGGCATCTGTTCCAGAGCCCTTTAGAGCTCTTGTGAGTGAAACACTCTGCTCTATCACCACCACCAAGGATCGGCCTGCAGCCTTTGTCCCTGTGACCAGAGTGAGTGCTGGCAAGCAAGCTTCCCTGCCCCCACAAGAAACAACCAGAAGTGGCCTGCAGCCTTAGCTCTGTATAGGGGAGGGCCCATTGCTCACAACTGCCATACCACACATAACCACCCAGCCACCCAGATGTAAATACAGGAGAAAGACAAAAATAAACCCACAGTGCCAAAGGTAAGAATACAGAGGTTAAAAACAAAACGAGGAAGAGGAGAAATATGATGATGAAAAATGAAAAAGAAAACCAAAAAAAACCTATGAGAAGTTATCAGATACCCTGAGAAGAACAAACCTAAGGATGATAAGTTATCTGGCAAGGAAGGTAAAGGCAAAGAGCTGCAGAAACATATTTAAAGAAGCAGCAGCATAAAAATTCCCATGCCTGTTTAAAATGTAACTTTTGAGGTTCCAGAAACCAATAGAACGCCCATATTGCTAAACGCAAAAAAATCACCTCTGAGACACATCATAGTACAACTTGCAAAACTCAACAATAAAGTAAAATTACTTGGCTTCTAGACCTAACTCAAGGGTACACCCACTAGGCTATCACCAGGAACTCTAAGAGCCAGGAGAGAGTAAAACAACATATTCAACATACAGAAAGACAAAACTATCTGTCACAAATACTCTACTCTCCAAAATTATCATTTAAATATGATAAAGAAATAAAGGTCCTCAATGATATACAAAAATTAATGCATTTTCCATGAACAAGTCTGCCTTTCAAGAAGTGATAAGAATAGTTCTACAAGAGGGAAAACAGAAACAAAAATCCACCATACCCAAGAAAGGAGTTAAACAGTAAAAAGAATCAGAAACAAGGACAGAAACAACAAAACAGAGAGAAAAACAACAACAAAAAACTACAAAAGAAAAACCAAAAACCAAAATGAAAGTCTATGGAGGGAAGGGGGACAGAAAAATGGGGAATCTGTATGGGCATATATATATGATATGGTGTCAGCTTAGAAAACACTATAGTAAGCAGTGTGGTAAAGTTATAGACAATTCACATGGTAGCCACAAAACCCAATCCTAAAGAGAAACAGTAAAAACTATCCAGAGGAAAAAAAGCAAACAAAAATTAATGGGAAGACGCAAGAGAAACAGAAAACAAATGCTCGAATGACAGCAATGAAATCCTGTATGTCAATAATCAATCTAAATTTGAATGGACTGAATTTACCAATCGAAAGACACAAAGTGTCTGGATAGATCAAAAAATAGGATCTATCAAACTGTACCTAAAAGAAACTTACATCAGATTTAAAGACAAGCAGGTTGAAAGAAAAGGGTTGTTAAAAAGTATAACAATATAACAGGGATAAAGGAGATTAGAAAGTATTATACTAGTATCAGACAAGATAAACTTCCACCTAAAAAGAGTATCAGAAGGTAAGGATGGACACTACATTGTGGTCAAGAAGGTAATCCATCAAGAAGAAATAACTGTCATTAATATATATGTACCCAATGCTGGACCACCTAAGTATATAAAACAAATACTGACAAAGCTAAAGTGAAACACTGATAGTTTACAATAGTAGTTAGGGTCAATACTCAACTTACATCAATACATAAATTATCCAAGCAGAAAATCAATAAAGAGATAAAGGCATTAAATGAAGCAATGGATCATATGGACCCTACATACAGAAAATTCTTAACCCCCTAAATACTATGCATTCTTCTTAAAAGGGATGGAACATTCTCAAGGGTAGATGATATTCGAGGACAAAAAACAAGTCTCTGTAAATTTATTAACACTGAAATTAAAGAAAGTATCATCTCTAACCAAAACAGGGTGAAACAAAAAAACAAAAGAACAATACTGGAAGAACCACAAAAATGTGGAGACTAAACAGCATGCTTTTGATTAATTCCTGGATCACAGAAGAAATTAAAGATGAAAATAAGCGTCATGTGGAAAATAAGACCAAAATAAAACGTGAGATGCAGCAAAAGCAGTTCTGAGAGGAAAGTTTTATGGCAATACAGTAGACATAAAAAACCAAGGGACATCCTAAATTAAATAACTACACACCTGAAAGAACTAGAAAGAGAAGAATTGAAAAGAAAATCAATAAAAGGAAATAATAAAAATTCAACAGAAATAAAAGAAAATTGAAATAAAAAAGGCCATCCAAAATATCAATAAAACCATGAGATGATTCTTTGAAAAATAAACAAAGTGGACAGAACATTAACTAGATTCACAAAGAAAAATAGAAGAAACCCTAAAACAAGAATCAGAAATAAGGGGTGAGATAACAGATGTAGCAGAAATACAAAGGATCATGAGACGTAATTATGAGCACCTTTATAGCAACAAACTTGCCAATCATGAAGAAATGAAAACATTTCTAGAAATCTAAAAGCTTCCCAAATTGAGCTACAAAGACTAGATAAATGGAAAAGACCTATTAAAAGCACAGAAATTGAGGTAGTTGTCAAACATCTCCCAAAAAACAAGAGCCTAATACTAGATGACTTCACCAGGGAATTCAAACAAACTTTCACAGTGCAATCCCCTTTCTCCTCAAATTCTTCTACAATATCAAGAACTGGGAAAACTCTCGAAAATATTCAACACAGCTAACATTACTTTGATTCCAAAATCAAACCTAAAGACAGCACTACAAAAGAAAATTACTGAACAATAGCACAAATATATATAATATAAAAAATATATATAATATATAGATGAAAAATCCTCAACACAATACTGGCAAAATGAATTCAATAACATTTTAAAAATCTACATCATGACCAAGTGAAATTTATCCTGAGGATGTAAGAATGGTTCAACAACATATGCAAATCAATCAATGTAAAATCATATTAACAAAGAGAAAATAAAAAAAAATAATTAATCATATCACTAGATGCTGATAAAACATTGAGAAAATTCAATACCTATTATAATGAAAATCCTGGTGAAAATGGAAATGGAAGCTACATACCTCAACATAATAAAAGCCACATATAATAAACCCAGGGCCAGATGGTAAAAAATTCAGTCTTTTCCCTAAGATCTGGAATAAGACAAGGTTGTCCACTCTCACTACAACTATTCAACATAGTTGTGGAAGTCCCACCCACTGCGGTAAGGTAAGAAAATAACACTAAGGGAATCCAAATCAGAAAATAAATTTGCCAATGAGATATTATACCTAGAAAATCCAAAAGACTCCACTAAAAAGCTTCTAGAAATAATGAATACAGCAAAGTGGCAGTATATAAAACCAACACACAAAAATCAGTAGCATTCTGTATGCAAACAACAAACTTGAAGAAAAACAAATCAAGAAAAATATCCTATTCACAACAGCACCAAAAACAAAAAACTTAACAAAGAATGAAAGATTTCTATAATGAAAATTATAAAACTTTTACAAAAGAAACAGAAGACACAAAGAGATCGAAGAACATTCCATGCTTATTTATTGAAAACTAACATAATTAAAATGGCCACCCTACTTAAAGTAATATAGTTTTAATACAAATCCTATACAAAATTCCAATGTTAGTTCAAGATAATTGAAATAACATTACTGAAGTTTGTATGGAACCACAAAAGCCTTCAAATAACTAAAGCTATTATCAGAATGAAAAAAAAAAAAAAAAGAAAGCAAGGACTCACATTCTGACTTCAAAATATACTACAGAGCAATATCAAAACAGTATGTGTTGAACCCAAAGCAGACACACAGGCCAGTGAATAAAAATCAAGAGTTCAAAAATGAAGTCATACATATATGGAGTTAATTTATGACAAAGGAGCCAAGAGCATATGACGGAGGAAAGAAAGTTCAACAAATGGTGTTGGGAAACAGACTAGACACCTTCAAAACAAACAAACACAAAAATAGATACTCTATAACAATATACACAAAAATTAACTCAAAATGAATTAAAGACCTGCATACAAGACCCAAACCACAGAATACATGAAAGATGATATAGCAAAAATGTTCATGAGATCAACCTCAATGAATAATGTCTTCAGGGAAGTGACACCTACAACTGAAAAACTAAAAGAAACAACAATTGGGACTACATCAAATTAGAAACATCTGTAGCACAAAGGAACCAACCACTGAAACAAAAAGGCAATTCAGTGAATGGGGAAGATAGTCCTATGACATACATCAGGTAAGAGTTTAATTTCTGAAATACATAGAGCTCATATACCTTAACACTTAAAAGCAAAGGACGTAAAAACAGCAGAACTGAATAGACACCTATCTAGATGGCATAGAGGTACATGAAAAAAATACTATCACTCACCATTGGAGAAATGCAAATAAAAACCACAATGATCATCACTTCACAAGAGTGAGAATGGCCTGTATCAAAGAGTAGCAACAAGTGTCGAAGAGAATGTGGACAAAAAGGAACCCTCCTACACTGTTACTGGGAAGGTAAATTAGTGAAACCTCTTGGGAAAACAGCATAGATGTGCCATTTGATACAGCAATCCCATTTCTAGGCATATAACCACAGAATACAAAATCAGCAATCAGGTAAAAATACCGGCACCCCTATGTTCAGCACCACCATGGAATTCCATCTATGCAGCTGCCAACATACAACAATCTGGATGGAACTGGAGGGGATCAAACTAAGCGAAAAAATCCAGAGACGAAGAGAAGTTATAGGATCATTTCACTCAAACATAGAATATAAATGAACAAAAAAATGAACAGAAAAGGCTCAACACAATTCACAGGATGCAAAACTGTGATTAGCGGGGTGAGGTGGCAAGGGAGCGAAGGGAGAAAGCAGTTAACAAAGTGATGGTAAAGGGCACTAGCACTCTGGCAGTGGTATGAAAAATACATAAAGTGAGGTGCTATCATAGTATTCTACAATGAATGTGGCAATATAAACCAAAGAAATAATAAACTTAAAAAATAAAAAAAGGTGTCCTGGTGGCCTAATGGTTTGAATCAGGTGCAGTTCACATACATTTCTAAGTCCCCCAGTACAAGACAAAAGGATGGGAAAACAACAAACAAGAACTAATTAAAATGAAGTGTTCCTTCCTCTTCTCTCTTCCTGCCTGTCTGCCTGCTTGCCTTCATTTCTGCCTCTAATTGTCCTTTAAAAAAGAAAATAGATGTAGGTAATCATAATATTTAATGCTTTAATGGCCTCCAATGCATTTAAAATACAGTATGAAAAACATTGGGTTGTGTGTGCTACTAAGTTTAACAGTTAAATACATCTAAACAATAATATTCATTAATTTAATCACCACACACATTGAGATTTTATTATCTATCAAGAATATTGATTGATGCTGAAGAGGATGGTGATGACAAAGAAGAGCAAATAAGAAAAACAACGAACATAATTCCTCACTTCTGTATTGCAAAAACACAAGCAAAGTTGGGAAAGGCGTTAGAGATGCAGTCCAGCCACATAATTTGTCAGGCGACTTGGTAAGGAGGAAAAACAAAGATTCAAGGGACTGACATAAATTCATTCAGATATTAGTGACAATCTTTAATCTTCTCTTAGAAATTGCTTTGTCCCTCCTTTTAAGAAAAAGGACATTAGAGCACCCAGAAAATAACTGACAAAAAGGTACTGTAATTCACACTTCCTTTGCCAAGTTTTTCATCCTCTTGGTCCTTTATTTTCTGGATGCTCTGAAGTCTTTTATTCTTAAAAACAGTTTCTAAAAGAAGATTAATGATTCTCTTTCATGGAAATCTTCAGGATGAAAACAGACAGCCCAATAGCTGGGAAAGGGTTTAGAAATACAGCTCATCTAAATTATTTGGCAGGTAAATTGACAACAGGAAGAAGCAAAATTCAAGGGATTTATTATATAGTTACTAGTGACAGAAACTCAGAAAATATTCGTTTATAATATTGTATCCTAGTGTTCCTTATTTTATCACAGTACATATCAGTCATGAAGGTTTAGTCACTGAAATCTAAAAATTGGATGAGATGTCAAATTCTTTAGTGTTCTACTGTTTATACTAAAAACAATAAATAAAGTTACTCTGGTTATACAATAGACTCCTACTCCAAATTCAATCAACAATAGCAGCATACTATTTACATCCTCTGTACTCTATTTTGTGCTCCTTTTGTCTTAGATAGCTCTTTTCTGTAAAAGTGCTACTCATAAAAAATAATTCCTTAGAAATTACACCTTCATTCAGTCATCTACCCAAATGTTTCTCTTACCAGATGTAAAATTAACCTTCAGAAAATACTTTGAATAATCAGGATGACATAAATTGTCTGCTCAGGTATGTCCTGGTGGCCTAGTGGATAAAGCCACTGGATAAAATCCACATATATCCTAGAGACCCAGATTCAAGACTTGGGGCCAGGGGATGTGGGAGAGACCTGGGAGGATGGGGGCTGGGGGATGGGGGCTGGGACCAACCAGGATGAAAAACTTCCTGCTTTCTCCTCCTGCCTGCTTGCCTGTGCTCACCTTCTTTGGTGCCTATACCTTTCCTAAAAAAAAGTAAAAAACCAAAACACCTGCTCAATATTTATTCTTTTTTATTTTCTAATAAAAATATTTAGAGAGCGAGTGACACACACACACACACACACACACACACACAGAGAAGGGTGAAAAAAACTTTGTTGGGACTAAGGGAAAAATTCAGAGAAATTTCGATTTCCTGATAAAGAGGCAATATGGTGTGGGTTCTTGACCTCTCGTTGCCTGGAATACAGAGGTGATGGCTGAAACCACAGAAGTCATACAACCAAGATAAGACAAATATGACGAAAGATTAGAGAAAACTGCACAGATATAGACTGTGTCATTAAATAGCCACTGAACCAATGCCAAGTCAACACCATAGACTGCTATGACATGAGTAAAATTTTGTGTCTCTGTAATTCTAGGTATTTTATTATTTGTAAAAAAGAGTCAAACTTATAGAAGCAGAGGATAGAATGGAGAGTCTCTGAAGATGAGAGGAGAGGGAAATAAGGAGTTGCTATTCAACAGGCATAAAAATTCACTCATGTAATCCTTAGAGATCTGTTGTGCATATTATAACTATAGCTAGCAATACAATATTGTGCAGCTGAAATTTTAAGAGGTTAGATTTCATGCTAAATATTCTTATGAGAAAAAACTATGCTTTTCTATGAATTAAATTGTGTACTATTAACAAACTGTACAGAAACTTCAGTTTGAATTATTTTTTAAGCTTTAAGAATGCTCTCACTACACATTGTACAATGGTACAATTAAAAAAATAGGCATTTTCATGGACAAAAGCTGTCTTGGAAAATCTTAAACTATCAAAATGGCTATAAATCCAAATAAAGTTTTAACGGAAAAATTGTCCTAGATACCAAAGATTATTGTTGCCTTTTATTCATTTAAATAATTTGCAAATATTATATTCTTTTTTTTTTTTCTCCCCTATCCTTCCCCTTTTAGGAAAGATACTTAGTTGGATTTTAGAGAATGAGCATTATCTGAGCATGCTGAGACAGTGTCTCAATAACAGTTAAGGACTTTCCTATCGATAAACCAGAGATCCTCATTCTTGTGTACTGAAACTCAATTAGAATTCAGCAATATTATGGGTAGTTATGACCCATCTCATGCCTATCTATCCCACTATATAGCTTGGAGAGTCTACAATCCAAACAACCATGGCCAAATAGAAATCCTGTACCAAAGTAGTAAGCTGTTTATTAAATGTATGAAGAACTATATGAACAGAAAACTATGATTATATTGCTTTATAAGGCTGCATTCAATATAATTAGTTTAAGTCAGATCAATTTGTTCAAGCCAGATCTACATCTATGCAATTCATCATAATAGTCACAAGTCACATCTGGCAATTTACATTTAATTTTCAATCAGTTAAAATTAAATAAAATTAAAAATTCAATTCCTCAGTCACACTAGTCACATTTCAAATGTTTAAGAGCCATATATACGCAGTCAATGTCAGATGAGACAGGGTAACACTAGACTATCACTCAGATGAGCAAATAGCATTAATAAATAAAATTTGATGTAATATTAATCAACAAATAATTTTAACCAATAAACATACTGTGGAGCAAGGCAAGTTTTTATCTAAGGTTCAATATCCACAGGAAGGTAAAATATACAAAAACCCTACATGAATGTTCTCTTTCATCATTTCTTTAAGTAATAAGAGACAGCACAATTCCCTTTAAGTGAGTAAAGGGCAGTCCTATTAGTAACACATCACCGGATATCCTAAAACAACAATTTCTATCTAAAATAAACATTAATACTTTCTTTACATTGAATAATCTTAGTTTTTACTTTGATAATATACTTAACATTATAAGTAGTGTTTTAAAAATTAGAATTATATTCAAGTATATAACTGTTCAAATAAATCTTCTTAATGAGGGTTTCTGTGTAAACACATTATCAAATCCACTTTCTAATTCTGAGATGGTGTTAATAACCAGAAAATATTTTGTGGCTAAGTAACAATGAACAAAAATGTAATGAACATGTATGATACTAAATTTAATGAAGCAGAACAGATGTAGCTAAAAAACAAATTTAGAGAATTTTAAATAACATTCTAGACAAAAGTGACAGAATAGCTTTGAAGAGAAGTACTTAATTTTTAGAAGCTGTTACTGATTGCCACAATGTCCTTTAGTGTACATCATTACAAAATTATAAAGATAGTGAGTAATAATACTAATTTTACTGTTCAGTAGAAATCAAAGTGACAAGACGGTATTGTTCCCAATTATTTTGTATTATAAAGCTGTTTCAAATTGTGTTTTTTTAGAGTGTTTATGTATACTTTTTCCAACATTTTTTCTTTAAGAAAAATCAAGGCAGTTTTTAGTTAAACATGCTTTCTCTGATTCCTGATCAGTGTTTCTATCTGAGAGGGCTGAAATATACTATACAATATTAAGAACTGACTTTTTTTAAATTTTACAGTTTCTTTGGGTAAAATGTTTCAATAACTAAACAAAAGAAATTATCTCTAATATACGAAATTAGGATATCAATAGCAAAGTCAAGAGAAGATGATCAAGGAATTTTTTTCACATATATCTATAAGTATTCCCAATCTGACGGTATTAACCTCAATGTCTAAATTACGATAGTTTAATGATGGTCAACTCAATAATCATTCAACTCCAAATAATAATTCTGAGGTAATCATGGTACTTCCATTTTTCCCTTCTGGATATAGTTTAGGAGTGATCACATGACTAACCATAAGGAAAACAAAAACAAGTATCAACACTACTGATAATTTCTGGGAAATTTTATTCATTCCTAAGAAAGAGACACAAGCTAGTCCCTAATATCCAGTAAGTTACAATTCTAGGCTTGATTATAGGAACTGTTGGTACTATAAATGGTTAGCCTAAAAATGAAGTAAACCATATGAAGATGAGCAGAAGCAAGGCTATCACAGAGTAGAGGAGCCAGAGCCTTGATATACTGTATCTGGAATCAGCCCTATCAGTGACATGCTATTACATGAGTCAATACATTAACTTTAGGATACTTAGATCAAACTGTATATTGGCATTTTCATATGGTTCAATATAATAGAAAGGAATAGTGAAAACAGATACACCAAATTATTGGTGTATTATTAAAAGTCATGTTAAAAATATCCCTCTCAGAAAGAGCTACTTCAAAAGGAGAGTTTTATACTGGGATAAAATTGTGAGGAAATTAATTTACTTCTCTGGAAATGACTTGCTTCCTGTTATTTTGTGGACAGAATTTAGAAAATGCAGGGGAACTAATTTTAGAAAGTACTTAAACAATGAAGGCTGAATTGCTAAGAGATGATCCAAGAATTGCCAGTGGTTACACTGTAGACTAATATGACTTTTCATTACAGTTGGCAAGGTGAACAAATCAAAATATTTATTTATATTCCTCATTTTGAGGATCCTCAAATGATAAGAAAAAATAGCAAGAGCTGGTATAGAAGACAATGAAAATAAGTTAGAATTATTGTTTTTAAAGATGTAAAACAAATCAGAATTTAAAAAAATGAATGAGATTGCAGCAGACATCTGAATTAAACTCTCAGCTTCCTTATCTTTAAAATGAGAGAAATACAAACTAATTCAAAAGACTGTCCTGATGATTTGACTATACTCCTAAAGATCCTAGCAGTGCCTGGAACATTCTGTACTGAAAGTAGGCATTTACCAACAAGTAACTCATCACTCCACTGTAGTTCTGCTAACTCACTGTCTCCAGGCTCCCCACTGGGTTCAGAGATGGAACTTTGGATCTTACCCCTCTATAAATAATCTTTTTAATCACTTTTATCCATTTCCTTGTTTTCTTCTACCATTTTCATGGCTGCTTTGGGAAGCCCTTGGTGAAAGTCCTCTTTCAGGGCATAAAAGATCATATAAATATTGATTTCCATGCCCATGATTTCCAAAATAATAAAACCACACACATACACACACACACACACACACACACACACACACACACACACCCAGGGGTGAGGCAGGGAGAACAGAATTGAAGGAATACAAAAGGAACAAAAGGGAATGATTCACTGAAGGTATGTGTGTGCCAATTTTTAAGCACTAGTATTTTTCATATTAAGAAAAAGAACAGAATTGGGAAAGAAAGAAGAAATCTAAAACAGAAAGGAATCTTAAACAACTTAAATTATATTTTAAATGACTATTATAACCACAATTAAGAGCTGAGGAAAATCGCTTAAAATATGTGATTATATAATCTCAGTTTTGGGCTGGATGAGGTTGTGAGGGAAAAACTGGAAAGAAACCCTAAAGTCTCCTTAGTAGGTTTGATTATTGTAGTGGTTTAGGTAAAGCGATTCTGAAACGATATTGATTTTATTTTAGGATTAGGCAAATTAGCAAATGTGCTGATGTTAGGAGCCAGAATGTTAGTGGGAGTAATTCTGATGAGACAATAAAGAAAATTCAATTATGGAAAAGAAGGCAAGCAAGAACTCAGTGGAGATTTACAGGAATGGCACACATATATTTCATAGGCTTGTCTGCTGAAAAAGCCAGAATCAAGAACACCCCACTAGCAAAGAATTCACCTAATGCCCAATGAAAGGAAACAGGGCCCCTGAAGAAATGGCTAATTGCAGGTCTGGGGCAAGGGAGATACAAAATGAGTCAACGATATCTTGTTAGGTCAGAATGTAGGTATGACTTAAAGAAAGAAATGACAGCAAGTCACAGTATGTGTAGAGAAACTAAATTGAAGAGGCTCCCAGTAGCAAGTATCACAATGAATTACAAACATTTGAAAAAAGAGAAAATCAGGATTCATATTGTTAATATTTTAGACAGGAAGTTAAGAAGGAATGAGGGAGGGCTCCTGTTTACAGTACAATACCAATGCTGATGGATAAATATAGAGGAAATGCTGAAGTTGTGAAGTGATTACTTGTAACTAACATAGTGAAGATTATACCCAGTAAGAATCATGAAGAGTAAGTGCTAAACCTAGGTGGAAATTTTTATGAGCAGCAGAATATTTTCATGCTTTTAAAATGTTTCCTTTTTAGTTGCAAAAGGGAAAAAAGAAAGTTACATACTACAGAAACTGGACAAAACCTTGAACAGGTGCATGAAAATTACCAAGCTAATGAAAGACAAGTGGACACTGTGTACCCCAGATATAATATCCTGAGAAAGAATGATCTCTGTAGTATTTCAGCTAAGAATGCATACATACTCTGAATCCAATATGAGGAAATACAAGAATCTGAGGTAACAATAACATGAGGGAAATGCATCTTTGTATCAATATCATGAAAGCAAAAGAGAACACACAACAGAAAAAATGAAGTAATATTGTAACAGGTGAATTTAAATAAAAATTATAGGATATTGGCACACCCTGGTGGAGTAGTAATTAGATCTGCTGCCATGAGCTGAGCACAGCCACATAAATGCCAAAGACTTGGGTTCTTGTCCTGGAGCCAGGGTGAGCAACCAAGATAAACAACTAAATAAAACAAATAAAACTCTACCTCCTCTCCTTATCTGCCAACCAGCCTGCTAGCCTTCATTCCTGTCTGTACCTTTCATTTAAAAAAAATAAAAGAAGATAGAATATTCACTGTCCTGTATTTGTTTTCATAAATTTTCTATAGATTTGAGATTATTCCCAAACAAAAAGCTTTTTTTAAACTAATGCATGAGTTTACACCCTTTAAAGAAAAAAATTATCCAACAAAATTGGATGTAGAAAAAAAATGAAAATGAACTGTCAAGTTCCCTATCCCACCTCTTGTCACTAGAAGCTAAATTTCAGTCAGATTTTCCCCCCCTTTTTTGTCTTGTTTACTCAACTAACTAAAATATCTAGATTAATGTCTGGCACTAATATTGCTATTTAAACAGCTACAACATCATTTATTTATTAAATTGAATGAATGTGTATTCACTGTTAACAATGTGCTGTTCTCAATTTATCTAGACAAATTTTTTTAAGTAAATAGTCGTAATATTAAAAATGTCAAGTTGATTTTATTATCAGTTACTGATCAGTATCATTATCCCTGAAACTTGCTTCTCAATGACATTATTATTATTGTAATATTTCCCTCCTTCACTATCCAAACACATTATCTAAATGTTGACAATACCTTTCAAAGTCTCTTGAATAATTTACTCCTCTCTAGCTTTTTTGTTATCATGCAGGTACAGGCCTGCACCATTAAATGGTCTTCTTACCGGTATTCTAATTTCTTATCCTACTCTTCTGCAATCCAGACAGAGTAATCTTCAAAACACAGGTTTTATTATGTTTCTCATCTTAAAGTTTTCAAGGGGCTTTTCATAATCTATAGAATAATTTGTAACTAACATGGATTACGATCTGTCTTCTGATTCTTTATTCTGCTTTAACCATCACTCTTCCTTTAGCATTCAGAGTTCAAAAATCATTCGTCCATTCCTTCATTTATCCTCACATACTAACATAGTATCTAATTAACTTTTCTTTAACTAAGCTGTGTCTTTGGTATTTTATGCCTGTTCTCTCCCCAACCCCTGTCTCTATATCTGCCTTTCATTTAGCTAACTTCTACTTGTCTTTCTAGTCTCAAGTTAGATATTACTTCCAACAGGCTTTTCTGGACCATTATTTTTGGTGAAGTCTGCCATGCCCTGCCAGTAAGTTCTCATACTACCTACACTAACCTTTATCTCTGATTTATGCAACTGATTAATGTCTAGATCACTAACAAAATGCGAGATTCATGAAAAGTAAGGCATTGAAAATGAATAAATATCGAAGAGAGGTCTGTGATGAAGTAAGGATATAGAATAAAAGATAGCTACCAGTATTCATAATCCATGAATACTGTCCTCTTCTTCATGTTCCTGCTATCTTCCCCAGTTTGGTTCCACTTCATTACTCCTACATCATCTTCTCTACTATTACAATAAGTATTACTCTACAACATATATCTGATTACCTGAGTACATACACTCCAGACAAAAAGCATCAATAGTCCTCAAATGACCAACGGGTAATTCCAAACTCTTTGGTAGATTACAAAACTCTTCATATTTCCCTTAAAAAACTTGCACATTGCTGTGGGCATACCTGATCCTCTCAACACTGCCTGTATAAATAAATGTGCACACACACTTGGCTGCCGTCTAGAGATTTCTGTTACAGCCATTCCTGAAAAAACATATTACATAACTACTAAATTTTGGTAAACACAAGTTGTTTCTGCTTATCTCTGACTTTATCTTTAATCAAGCAAACTCGATTCAAATTCAATCCTCTTTAGAACAATCTTGATTTTCTACGTCATTTTTTGTCTTCTTTTTCCCTTTTCCTTGTTGGTATATGAGGCACCTCATATGACACTTTTTATAAGAGCGCTGTAGATCCAAAAAAATAATTATTACATAAAAAGTGAAATTCCACCCTATCCTAGTACCTTCCATAGGGTGAGACCAAGATAAGATAAATGATGTGCTATTCCTTCAGTTAGTCTTAGTTCTCAATTGCAACACTAATATATAAAGATAAGTATCTACCACACACAGTGGCTCCTGAATACATGCCAGCAACTTCATCTGGTTCACATGAAAATAAGCAGTCAACTGACAATATTAGACATAATGAGATCTGTAAAATACTTTATAAGTAACATAAACACTTTTCAGGGGTTATATTTGACTTTTTTTAAATGTTTATTGTATGCATTTAATTCATTTTTTTCAAATTGAGTACCTAATGAATAGATGTTTCTTTCACATTTATATATCCAGTCTCTAATACTATTCTAACTGAACCACTGGCATTCATGATGCATTTTTATTAAATTAATGAATGACCAGCAATGAAAAGCTCAGAGAGATAGATATGACAGTTCATTTTTTATTGAGCCTTTTTCTTTTAAGTTTCAGATTTCTATAATCTTTATATTTATACCTGATTCAGGTCTCTATTTTCCTTCATCCAAATAATTCTCTCTCTAACTTGTTTTGCCTTATTGAACAGAATCTTTACTGCCTCCTTTTCTCATTCCATAATCACTGAAACTAAGTCTATATCCATGTATTTTTTCATTTATCCAAAGCTCTTACAATAGGTTTTAAAACTCAGTTAGATATGAGAACAGACATTATTAGCTACCCAATGAGACCATACACTAGTAGTCCCACAATTTTGCCAAGAAACATTGTTTAAAAATGGAATAACCCAGAGTAAAACCAAATTATCTTCACAATGCAAAAATTAAATAAATGTGTAAGTATTTCACACATATACATACACGGAGTTATTCTACAATTCTCAGCAATTAAAAAGACAAAGCTCTGCAAGGTGAACTATAATAAAGATTTCTTTTTAGGACTGTAATACATCATTTATCTTTATTTTAGCAAAGCAATGTGAATGTGAGCCACTGGTCAGGTAGCACAAAAATCTTCATTAAATAATAAAATCTTTTAAGATAAAAATTGTTAAATGGAATTCTTATTTTTTTTCAATTTCTCTCTCAAGTATGCTCCTGACTAATGGGATTCAGCTGCTCAAGACTTACCTTCGAGGATGATTGGCATCAAACAATGTGTTATCATCATCCTCATCATCTTGTTCTAAAGGTGTCAATTCCATGTTTTCTATGTTAGTGTCCAATACTCCATACCTCCTAGTTTTCCGGTTTCTTCTTCTCATCCTTTCAAATAGAACACACTAATGAATAAAAGTTATGTGAATATGGTATCTTATTTTACATATATATTTAAAAATATTAATATATTATCTTTTTCTGACATAGAAGGTCCTTAATATCTGAAGTTACATTTCAGAAATATAAACAGTTTATTGCCTAGAATTATTTATGAACAACAAACTATATATTTGTATCCAGTCATCACGTCAATTCTTCTGATATACTCTCTTCTCTGTCAATTTATGGTGCTGATATATAATCCTTTAAGCCTTAGTTCAGGTATCATGTTTTTACTAAAGATTTTTATTCCAGCCTTTCCCTGTCTTCCTTCATGACTTCTATCCACTGTGCAGGAAGTTACTTTTTGCCCCACTAAGAAACTGTATGTACATATGTACTCATTCTAGACTGGGTAGCTTACAACCCTAGCTACACATCAGATTCACCTAGGGTATTTTTAAAAGTTTCATATTCTGGTCATATCTCTATACAATCAATTCAGAATTTCCAGAGATAGGAACTAAGCATCAGTTTTTTAGTAAAGCTCTACAGTATTCCAATGTCCTAAAAGCCACTATCCTAGATCAGTTGTTCCCTCTATCAGCAGAATCACAATCATCTAGAAACTTAACCTTTCATATATATTCAGATAACACTGTTTAACACACTGAAATATTTTCATTATCACCTGTATATGAAAACATCTTATGATGTAGAGCCCTTCCCTTTCCTTTCTCAAATAATTGTTCTTCAACTTATTTACGTCAGTTTGCATTTAGATGAGCTTATGTATGAGTGTTTGTCTGTCTCTCCTACTAAGTTCCATGAAGGCATCAAGTGCTTCTTCTTGTCAGCCATTTTATTACTACGTTGTAGCACAGTATCCAACTGCTTAAAACACTCCTTAAATACTTGAGGTCTCAGTGATAACTTGTTCTAGCCCAGTGATTGGAATCTGACTCTGCAACCTATACCTAAGTTGCTTCCACTGAGATTTCAGTTCCACATCTCTAAAGATGACTAGTCCATGCATCTGAGAGTTCAAAAACAAAACCAGATATTTTAGCAAGTAATAAATACCTTTCAAGCTGTTGAATGGAATGATAAGAAATATTGAAACTATAGTACAACTGCAACAAGCAAAATAAACCTCTAAGAAACAAGCCAGTATGGACCTCCAAGAGATAACTGCCCTACATATATATTCGCATACTCAAGAAATACTTGAGTCTTACTTAAATGTCAGGCATTATACTAGTTTCTGGGTATCAAGTATCTGGTTTCAGTGATCAAATTTTAGAAACCATTACTAAGCCTGGAAAAAACCAAGGTAATTTCCACTAATCACTACCTATAGTTTCATTTATATGCCCAACTAAAGGTGCTAGGCTAGGAAACAGAGGTTTAACTATCTATATATTTCAAACTACAAATGTGAGTGCATGCCCTGGCAGCCTAGTAGTCTTACAACCCTGGGATCAGTACCACATACATCCCAAGGTCCCAGGTTCAAGACCTGGGCTAGAGGAGAACAACCAAAGTGAACAACTACATAAAAATAAATGAAATGCTTCATCCTCTGTTCTCTTCCTGCCTGCCTGCTTACTTGTCTTTATTCTTGCCTGCACCTTTCCTTTAAAAAAAACTACAAATGTAACCAATAGAAGCATATAAATAATGGAACTAGAAACCACAGGTAAACTGTGACATTATGAAATATAAGCTATTTTTATATAGCAGGAAATAAAACGTTTTGAGTGTTAAATTAGCATGTAAACAGCACACACACATACCTTGTATACCAGAGGCCTAAACATTTTCTAAAGGATCAGATGGTAAATATCTAGACTCTGTAGATCACATAAAATCTCTCACTTTTTTTTTTTTTATAGCCTAAGAACACTATCTTCTCTATCTGTGTATATGTGAACATTTGAATACACTACTATATTATTCATTCTAGATTATATTGTCCCTTACAAATGTGCATCTATCTTCCAAACAATTCAAGTTCTTCAAAAATACTTATTTCATATACAGTGACAATATAGTTAGATATGAAATAAATGAGGGAATGTGGCCTAATTTATATAAATTAAATATTTTAGTAAATGTTATAATTTGCACAAGAAAATAAGTTAAATAGAAAATAGATATTTTTAAGTAGACTTTAAACTTAAAATGCAGCTTCCTAAAATGTCTGTCCTAAGTTCAAAGATACAGGCAATGATGACTACATGGTTTTGATAGTGAAATGGCCATGAAAACATCAGATATAATAAAACATATGTAACCTATACAATTACATGCTTTTTCAAAAATGGTAAAGAAAACTCTTGTATAGAATGACAATTACTGGTTTGAATCAATGAATCACTACTTAAAAACAGTAATAAACATTTAAGTGTAAAATAAAATACACACAAAATATCCTTAAATTTTAAGTAAAAGGCTACTTTTCATCTTTGAATATGTAGTATATATTATTTTTAAACAAAACAGTAAAGAAAGTTTTAACATTCATGCAATTATAATGACTATGGCTCTTTTCCTACAAATGAATGTTTTCATTAAGTTATGAGACCCAAACTTATCCATGTATGCTGATAATTACATATAATTTCAGGTATGCAAATTTTTCTCCCAAACATAGCGCATGCATATTGAAATTGGAAAACAAATAGTTAACAAAAAGGGGGACTTTATAAATGTGTAGAGAGGGAAATATGAAAGGCTAAGAGGGCAAAATAAAGTAGCTACATAGTTTATTACAATGAATTATATTCACTCATCACATGTATCGGTAAATGGTCTTGATCTGATTCCTTCTAGGTATTATTCAATTTATTACTCAAAGAGCGTAATACAGATGTGGTGCCTCAATGCTCCAATATATTCAGGTTGGCAACAACTATTTCTATTTAAATAACATGCAAAAAGCTAGAGTTGAAAATAAAACTAAACTACTAAAATAAGCTTGATAAAATTTTATGTAAAAATGTATGCTGCAACATAAAATAAATACAACAGAATAAAACTCCATTTATTTTTACTACCCTATGAAAGGGAAAAAAACAATAAATGTAACTTGTGAAAGCCATGCGATTTTATTATTTTTGTTTTAACTGAACACCTGCAGGGAATTAAGTATGGACTAATAAAAGTAATGTTATTACTTAATTTCTCCTACAATGCAATCAAAACTATACTGAGGAATATATTATTGTTGAATATTTATTACAACTTACTCATTTTCATTTTATACATAAAATGTGTATATTTTATATAAAATATATACATTCACTCTATGTGATTTGACATAATGATAAAGGAGAGTAAATATTAATAAATACACAGCTACTGACAGAAATTTTGTCTTAACGATTTTTGGCAACAATGTGAATTAGTGACCAAGAAGTAATAATTTTTTGCCACTGCAAATAAAAATAAGTGAACCACACTTTTAGTTATTCATGATTTTCATCAAGAAATCTATTTCTATTAGATTAAAAAAAATTGACAGCTCTTATCTTTATCCCCATTCTCAAAACCTATTCCATCAGTTGCCATTTCAAGATCTTCAAGCAACTACTACACTGAAAAATAATACATTATGTTGCACTGTGTCCCTCCAAAATGGATATTTTCAAATTCCAACCCTTAGTTTTTCAGAATTTGCCTTATTTGAAGACAGGATGAAGAACAGCATGATAGGATAGATACATTAATCCAATGACTGGTTTACCTATTAAAAGATGAAATTGAGGAAAAACAGCAAGTGACTGTGATAATGTCAACTACAAGCCAGAGAGAGACCTGGAACAGAACCTTCCATGCATTTGTCTGCCATAACAAAGTATCATAGACTTGATGGCTTAAATAACAGAAATGTATCGATCATAGGTTCAGGAGACTAACAAGCACAAAATCCAAGTAAGCAAAGTAGATTTCATTCTGAGAATTTTTTTTTCTTGGATTGCAGGCAGCTACCACTTCATTGTATGCTCACATGATCTCTAATGTTCAGAGAGAGCAAGCAAACAAGCTCTAGTACGTTTTCCTTTTCTTATAAGAGCATCAGCCCTACTGGATGAGGGCCTCATTCTTATGCCTTGTTTAACCATCATTACCCTCTCACAAGCTCTATCTTCAAATATCTTCACATATACACAGTGTGTGTCAGGGGAGGGGGGGATGACATAAACATTCAGTCCAGAACATTCCTTCATAGCCCTCAAAAAGAACCAATGATGCTAATACCTGGATTTTGGATGCTAGCCTCCTAAACTGTAAAGCAACACATTTCTTTTAATGAGTACATTTTGTTTCCCAATTTGTGGTACTTTGTTACTAACAGCCTGGTAAACTAATAGAATTCAGGAGATTTATTAAGGGAAAGGTCTCTGAAGGATGAAGAGAGAGGGAGAAGAAAACCTACAAAGTATAGTTCAGTTTTGACACTTTTGAAAGAAAGTAGAAAGGCCTGGGTAGGAACAATAGTGAATCGTAGTGTTAATTTTACAAAAGTTTTGAAGAGGCCAATGGGATGTCAACAAATAGAGGTTGCTTTGAAAGGAATCCTTTTTCAGTCACAATGGCCAGGTTTGGCTACACTCAGTCATTGGCTGGAAAAAGGCCTACAAATTGTGACCCTGGAAGGGATACTGTGATGGATCAGAAGCACTGGTTATTAGCTAGCTATGCCTCTCCAGTAGAACCTCTAAGGGAGGTCTGATTAGTGTACCTCCATGGCTGCCACAATCACAAAGACCTACTGATTGCAAAATTCCTGAAAATCACTTAAGTTTACTTACAGTGCTCTCACCACTGCTATCAATTGATTTGGCCTATTAAAAGAGCTTCATAACTGTTTACCCTCTTCTAGTCACCCACTAACCTCTCCATCCTCTAGAATCTCCACTGGTTTCCTACTTATTAGTAGTAAACGATTCTGTAATATGACTTGCAAAGTTCAACATGGGATGACTCATACTCTCTAGACTCACCGTGCTCTTCGCGTGATATACTACTTCATTTCTGCACTCCAGCCACA
This sequence comes from Solenodon paradoxus, assembly GCA_004363575.1. Taxonomy (NCBI): domain Eukaryota; kingdom Metazoa; phylum Chordata; class Mammalia; order Eulipotyphla; family Solenodontidae; genus Solenodon; species Solenodon paradoxus. The sequence goes on from RJWH01000074.1 coordinate 555,796, forward strand.
AAGTCTCTCAGTCCCTTATAAAGTCATCCTTTCTCATCAGTGTCCTCAAACTCTTCTTCAACCATCACAATATTTTTGTGTTGAGCCTATTCAGCTTTCAGCTCCAGCTCAAGTACAGTATAACTCAAGAAAGCCTTCCCTGATATACCTAGCTAGGTCACAAGACATCTATTAATGTTTCCATAGTACCCATATATAAATGTCCTTAAATAAAAAATGCACTTGTATACTTGTATAGGTAACTATTTGTCTTCTCTACGAGCCCATTTTTTTTCATCTATTTCAGCAGGAAATAGATCTGTTCTCACTCACCACTATACCCACAGTACATAGGGACTGGCATAGAGTAAATGTCTATAAATATCTGTTAAATTATCTAACTGAAATATATGGATTCACAGTATTTCTTGCATTTTCATTATTTAACAAAGATAACCGCAGTTTTATATGTGTCATCTCTTGAATAAGAGATACCCAAAAGAACATCTTAGGAAACACACTCTCCTAGGTTTCTAGGAGAACTAGCCAATGTTTAAATCATAGTATGACAATAACCTCCTGGCTTTGAGCAAAATGTAGTAAATATACAATTCACTCTAGGACCTCTAAGATACTCATTTAGAGTGAATGTTCCAGATAGAGCCTAGGTGATTCTAATGTATTACCTAAATTAAAATCACCAATATCCAACTTGTAGCAATTATTATGGAGATTCATTTTTATTTTCTGAGTATATAAATGTATCACATTGCAATATGTAGTTATCCTTCACTCACACAATAAATATTTGAAATGAATCCTTTCCAAACTGACTTTTTAATTCCCCTTTAAGTTTTCATCATTCAATGTGTGACCATATCCAGTAGAGATATCCCTGCCTTACTATACAAGATAAAACGAGCTAAGTCTACTGATCTCTCAGGATCATAATGATTACACTTTGATGTAAAGAGGCAGTGCTTTGGGAGTTAGTGACAATAAGCTAAATTTTTCAGCCTGTGTTTTTGAAAGTTACTTTGGCTTTTTTTCATACTTTTCTTGGGTCTTCCCTATTGGTCTATTATCAATTACCCGTCAAAAGCTTGACGAAGTGTAGCACTAAATAAAAGATTTCTCCAACTATCCTGTACAGCTCATCTCCAGTAAAAGTCACAGTTAACACACTCCCCCAAATTAAAAAAAGATCAAAATGCATGTTCCAATGTTTAGTACAGTGCAATGCTGCTTTCTCTGATACTTTTCTCACCCATGTCCTTGTAACTCAGTACATAAGAACAGTTTTGTCCTTAGATTTGTCTCTCATTTGATATTCTAGTGGATTGTCCCCAAGAGAAATAAATTCTATCTAAATGTTGCAGAGTTTGGCTATGACGCGTTCTATATGAAAGCACATAGCCCATAGTTCTATGATCAGCTCTCTTCTTTGTCTTTACATGGATTTCCTGGTGTTCTTACGGGCGACAAAGCTTGGTGTGTGAGGTTTGATAATTCTTCTGGCCTCTACTTCTAAGAGTTCAACATGGGTTTATTTCTCAATCAACTTTAAAGTCCTTATAAAGCACTATGATTCATCCTACCCGACCCTGACTGGTTATATGATCAACCCCTCCAGCAGATTTCTCTTAAAATCTCTTCATTCCCTTTTCTTTAGTTCACACAATGCTATATTCATTTCAGCTTACTGAATTGAATTTTAGTCTATATGTCATGCCACAAACACCATAAGAATTCTAGTATCCTTTACTACTACTTTTTCCTGTGTCCTGTCCCCATGAGTGAAACCATGGTGTATTTTTTCTTTTTTTTCTTTCTGACTTACTTTGCTTACCATTGTTCCCTCTAGTTCCATCCAGACAGCTGCGAAATGCCTTTTTTAGGTTCCCTTTCCTCTTTCCTTTTTGAGACATTATTTTGTGAGAACACAATACTTAAAGCTGAAGTAACCATCCTATGAAAAGATAAGGAAAATGCAAGAATTTATGATAATCTCACAAAGTCACTGAACCAAGCCTAGCCTACTCATATTCATAGCCAGTCAAAGGCAAAAAGAAGAGAAGCCAATTAAAGAAAAGATAAATTTTGGTAATTTTATATAGCAGCATTACCCTTCAAGAGTTGGGATAGTTTTGCTGCGGGTGTCAATGTGCATCCATTATAAGGTGTATTATTTATAAGAAAGCATGAGGGAAATAATGCAGACCAAATTAACAGCAAAAGTATTATTTACTTATTATTTTCACTATTCAATAAGATGCCAATTCATTCCAATGAAAGGGTAAACCTATAATCAATTACTTCAAGACTTCATTGTGTAATACAGAAGGAAACCAAAATTAGAATTCAAATGGATTTCTGTAAGAGCTTGGGCACATTCCAGCTAAATGACCTTTGGAATATCTTTTGATATGCAGAAATTACTAGTACTTGCCAAATACAGAACATACGTACACACTCACTTCTTAGCCTTTCTTACATTTAGGCTAATTTCTAGCAAGAAACAATCGAAAGTTCATGTGTATTCTTTAGTTTCTCTTACCAAGAGCTCTGAAAATTAGGTAAGATTTATATTGAAATGGAAAAAACCCTAAGATTAAAGTCAGCCAAACGTCTGAGTTAATACATAGAAGACAACTATCCTAGAGGATAGCTCGAGTCTACAGGTAAATTTTCAGGAGAGAAATAAACTTTGATTGGATTAAGCCACTAAGACTGAGATTGTTTACCTCAGTATAACCTATACTGATTGCCCTGATTAAAATAATTAACCTCTCCCATCAGTTCCAATATCCATAAAATCACCTATTTGGGGAAAGGTTAGATGATATTTATAAAAGTGTTAGTAAAAATTCTGTATAATTCTATAAACATTCAAAGAGTGCCTAACAAAAAAATAATGCATAAAAGATAACAAAGTTAAAATTTTTCAAAATATAATTAATATTAATATGAATTAAAGTTCTATAGACTTGGCAACAAAATAGTTAAAACTAATATTAACTGGGGGAGAAGGAACGTACATAGAATATTATATATGCAGATATATGTATGTAAATTACCTAACAGAAAGGTAAAAAGAGGTTTTTGGTTTTTTCACTCTTTTGAGTCCTTTGTCACATTATTGAGAAGACAGTGAATAAATAATATCATAACATAAAGTCAAACCAGAGTATATTTTAATGCTTTTACTTTAGAAGAATATAACATGGTCCAACTACATAGAATAAAATTATATGTCAACTAAAATCTCATAAAATTCAGTATCTTCATGCTATTCTGACTGTCATGTCTATTGCTATTTCTTATAGAAGTATTAAATAAAAACAATAAATAATAACATTATCACTCAAAAATAATTGCTGAAAACTTAATTTCTTAAAAAAATTGTTTTAATTACATTAACATTCATAATTTACGATTTAAACATTTCATGCAGTTTTATATTACAATGAACAATGCAATTCAAATGATCTTTCAGTCCAATTTAGTGTAGTTCTTGTATTTAAGAAAAAGTAACTTTTTAAATACAGACTTAACTGTGTTTACTGAAAACAAAATGAAAGGCAAATGGTATTCATATAGAAATGAAATACCAAAACAAGCACTGGAGATCATAACAAAAGAACTTAAAACTTAACTTTAAAGAGCGGGAGAATCAAAGGCGATATTTATGATTTTTCATCTATTTAACTGCAAAATATAAAGGTCTACTAATCAAAATAGACAAAGGATGTAACAACTGGTACAGGTGTACTGGTAGATTTTACTGGTATATACTATCTGAATATAAGTATTGAAGCTTCATAACTCATATATGTTATTTTGTTTTAACACTCTGCAATAACTTATCAGGTGCATTCCATTTCTCCTTTTTATACCCAATCCAACTTCTCTCAATTACAAGCAAATGCATCTATCTCCTGTTGCATTCTATTATAATTTATCCTAATTATGGCCGTTATCTTAAATACATAAATATTTTGTATATTATCCTGGGCAAATACATGCAAACAATATATGCATTTTAAATAACCCCAGTTGACTTCCCTACAGCCACAGTTCATAATTTCCACACAGCTCTTCAAGTTTGGAGAATATTTGAAATGATTTAAAATGACTGGGTTACTATATGTTATAGGTTAACGTTAACACCTTTTTCACAAGTATCTAAATATTTCTAATCTTCATTTCCATTCTTTGCTTAAAATTTTTCCCCATACATTCTTCCTATTTCCTTCTGTTATTTATTCAAAAAACAATGAGCCTCTACTATTTTCCAAAAAGGTCAAAGGAACTGGGTAAAAAAGTAGATAACTAAACCAACTATTAATAGTTCTCTGGGAATAATGTCACAAGTGCTAAGATTTGAATCCCTCTAAATTTGTGTTGAACCATAACTCTCAAGGTAATATTAGGAGGTGGATCAAGTTCTCGTAAGTGGCGTTAGTGTTCTTATATGACTATGAAAGCTCCTTTGTCCTTCAGCCATGTGAGGTTGCAGCTAGAACACAAAATCTATGAATCACAAAGTAGGCTCTCACTGGACACTAAATCTGTTGGTACCATGACCTTGAACTTCTCGGATTCCAGAACTGTTAATAAATTTCTATTGTTTATGAGGTATTAGCATGAGGCACCAATATGTGGTACTTTTGTTGTAGTAGGCTGAATAGGCTAAAACCACATTATTCACAAGGAGGTCTGATATCACAAATGTTTTCTGGTGCAACTGGTATTTTATCTTCATTTTTAAAAACAACTAGGAGTTAGACAAAAATAAAGGAAGTGAGTATGTATAATCCCTCTGCTTGAAAAAGGTACTTCCATAAAACTATGGCACACTTGATGCTGAAACACAATATATGTGTATGTGTGTGTGTGTGTATATATATATATATATATATATATACACATATATGTGTGTGTGTGTGTGTTATAAAAGCATTTACACACACATATAATGTGAAAAATAATGCAAAGAGTCAGACTGAGGAGAACCTTAAATATTAAACTGATGTGTCCTGGTGGAGTAGCAGTTGTACCTGTTACCTCTGGCCAAATACATCCCAAGGATCCACATTCATGTCCCAGATTCATGTCCCAGGATTAAGGGAACAACCAAGATGAACAACTAAATAAAACAACCAAGATGAACAACTAAATAAAATGAAAATGCTTCTTCCTCCTGTCTCTTCCTACCTGCCTGCCTGCCTGCCAGCCTATTTGCCTTTATTTCTGCCTGCACCTTTCCTTTATAAACAAATGTTAAAATGATGGAAAATTTCTATATTGTGCTATTCAATATAACAGACACTAGATTTATTTGATTACTGAGTGCTTGAAATGTGGTCAGAGCCTTTAAAGAGCTAGACTTTAATTTCCTTATTTTTAAAAAGTCACATGTAGCTAGTCCAAACTAATGTGATGCCAGTGGAGTTCACATAGTGGCAATTTAGTCAATTTTTTAGAAATTAAAACTGGATGCTTAGCTCTAGATGGTAAACAAAGGGGAGAAAGTTGGGGTGAATTAGTTTGAGATGCTGTGTATATGATAATATAATTTACTTTTAGAGAACAATGCAGAGAGTTTGTTTAGAGATAAAAATGATAGTTGAAAGTACTGAAATTTGGGAGGTGAAGTCATTCTTTTCAATAAATGCCTTCTGTCTTCCTAACACGGGATACAGACTTTTGGAACCAAAAATAAGATACAGAATCTGTTCTCTAGGAAGGTTGAGTTTTAGAGAATCCTATTAGTAGAAGAAGAATCCATGAAGAAGTGTATAGAGAGATGGGGAATAAAAACTCAGAGTAGCTAAAAAAAAAAAGTAGGAAATAATATATCGACTGCAAGAGGAAAGAGAAGAAAGTGTCTATGAATTGATAACATGGTGATTACTGACTCCCTACAAGGACAGGTTTATAGTGACAGAAGTAGAAACCAGATTGCAACAAGCAGAGGAAGGAATGAAAAGTTACAGTCATAAAGTTATTTCAGTAAAGGATACCACTCCTCTCCCACCCATGCTGTTAGTACTATGAGAACTTTATGTATACCCTTTTTCTCCATATCTTCTCAAAGGCCTTTATTTCCTTTAACATTAATTTTTATTTTTGTACTAGCCCTTTCCCTACTGACATTTTAGTATACTTAGATACTCCATTTTTAAAAGCATATTTTTCTCTCTCATCTATTTCTTCTCCCTGACTTCATGCGACAAGATTATCAGGAGTGATTGGGAAAAAAAAATTCAAGAAAAAAGGCCAATTAAAAAGTAGATTCAGTTAAAGATTCTCAGATCATTCATGATGACTAGAGATAAAGATTGCAATTTTTTACATAAATACCTAAGTTTTTGCTATATTGAACGCTTTTCCAAACAGTTTGTCTATGGATTGAGACATCCAAGCAATTTCTTGTGACTAGTGATTTCTTGCTATCATATTCCTCAATGTTCAACAAAAAGCAATGATACGCCTCCAATAGATGGTAAGTTCCTGAGGAGAAACCTAGTATCTTAGTTATTTTTGAAGTCCCAATACGCAAAACAATTTTTAATGACATAACAGTCAAACTTATAAACTGATCTGGCTGGACTTAAAGGTGGTTAATAGGATAACTCATCCAATTATTTCTTTACATAATCCATATTCAGCGCCATCCTCCAAGCACTCAACCACCACCATGTCATACAGGCAAATTGTTTATAAACGTGTAGAAACAAAGACTAGCTAGTTTGGCAGAGAGGCAGGTAGGGCCCAAGGCTAATAGAGACAGTTTCAAGAATACCCCACATGGCTTTCAATTTCTAAGTATAGCATGACATGAAAAAAGCTCTCAAAGAATTTTTCTAAATCTTCCTAACCAGCTTCCTTTCACAATGATCCCTCTTAGACTTATCAGACTGACAAACCATTCACACATGATTACATTGGCATTTTGGCATTTAAGACAATGAAAAATTAACATTTTATAATAATTCAAATATATGACTAAATATTTTGAGAAGTTTCATTGCTGCAAAGACTATTAATTCCATAAGAACATGTATTTGTAACATGAAATACATTTCCAAGCTTCCGGGTTTCTCTTCTTATGAAACATTCAAAATATACTATCTAGCTGAATAAATGATGGCAAACCAGGTCAACTTACAACTTACATTTGTTAAGAAAAATCCACTTTCAAAGGATATATAAGCAAGTACTATGGAAGTTTCCTGAAGGCAAGAAATGTTTCTATCTGAGCACTAATTATCATTACCGGGCCTAGCACCGACAACTGTTATGTGCTTGATATTTACTGAATAAATGACAATGAGCAAATGCACAGTTAGTCAAAGTATTTCCTATTAAGTTCAGACAGAGCTGGGTTTCAATGCAGTTCTGCCTGGTGCTATGCTTGCTCAGTCCCAATCTCTTTATCTGTCCCAAAATCCTGTTACCTAGTTTGAAGAATTCTTGCAAGAATTAAATTGAAAAATGAATGTGAAGTATGTGGCATCAAATTCAACACAAGCAATTAGTAACTGTTAGAAATTAGGATGCAAGTAAAATATTGGAAATGTTTCCATTATAAAGCTTCTTTTAAAGAAACCCAATTTTGTGCCTTAGCGTATGAGTAGTCATTAATTTTAAATAAATATCATAATTTTACTATACATTAAGTAATAATAGGATGTTTTATAATAACTTTTCACAGCCTAATCATTTCTTTATTATCTATGTGGGTGGTTGACTAATGTCTCTAGAGTTACTCCAGTCTTTTAGTACTAAGGATGGAGAAATGTCTATTTTACTATCAACTGATACATAATGCCAAGTTCTGTGCAGATGAATACTGACTAAACAAGGCTAGCAAACTAAACTTCATGCTTATTTCTACAATCTAAAATAGATTCATATTCCCATTCCATAGAAGGAGACCGTAAGCTGGAGTTTAAGGGAATGTTACAGATGACAAAGGAAAATAGTGGCAGGGTTGAAGTTTAAGACTTGGTCTCCTTATAAAATAATACACTGAATACAAAATAAAGTAGTAGCCATGAGAGGGCATGAAAAAAATAACTCCATGCTTTTAAGGCAAGGATTGCTATTTACAAAGTTCTATCAGAAATTGCTTTTATATAGTCAACATATACTGACTGAAAAATAATAACTACCCTAGAGAGTAATTTTTTATATTGCTTTATAGCTTTTACTATGAAAAGCATATCACACAGAGCAAAGAAATGTAAGTATTAACTGAGCTCTTTATACTTCTTTGTTCTATCAATAAGTAGCAATTACCCTAAATTTTCAAATCTTTATAAACTACCTATACAGCAATATAAAGGCATAACTAAGGAGGCAATTAGGCAACTTCTTATTCAGTGTCTATCATATGCTGCACATAATGTTCAGCACTGGGTATATAGCACAGAAAAAGACAATGAGCCTCTCCTCACAGAGATTATGTTAATTTTAAGAAGGCTGCTCTGTTTCTACTGTACTCCTTACATGTATGTGTTTCTACAGAGAATCTGACTGTTCTTTGGAATATTTCCAGATTCCAGGTAGAATTACTCATCATTATAACTCATTCATTATAACTGAATTAAACTAAAACAAAACGATTTGGAAGTCTAATAGAGTTCGATAAATTTGCAAACAAAAAAACCTCAGTGTCACCTTCTTATCAGTTAAGGATATGATTTTTTTGTTTCATTCTTTCCCTGAGGCACAAATAACTAATGCTAGTGTGCTATCACACACACTTTTGAAGTGGGGGGTCAAAATGAGCATTAACTAAAAGTTTCATCATATACTCTGAAGGTAAAAATATGAGTTAGGAACATTGTCTAGACATTGTTAGCATCAATCATGCTTTAATCATCCAGTAGACAACTAATTTTAAGCCTTGAACTAAATGGATATACTAGAAGTAGCATTTTCTCTTAGCCATAGTTCAGAATTCTGCTCAACACACATTAGTGAGTCACTGAAAAATATCTAACTGAAAAGACTCTATCTTTCCAAGTTTTGCAGAAATGAAAATAATCAATAAAAATATATATATAAAATAATAAGACAGAAGCAAATGAAAAGGGATCATTCAAAAAACTTATCAGAGCCTTAACTTAAATGTGTAAGAAACACAAAGCTCAAGGTAATCTGGATTCTTTATAAGAACTATACAGACAGCATTAAACAATTACATACTGAGAAAAATAATTTGTTTCAATTTTCTTCTTTAAATTGTGAAGTCTCAGCTTGGTGATAATATGACTTTAACACCAAATAAATATTTTCCAACTTCCCCTTTAACAAAAAGTGGGTTTTATATGAATCAATAGTATATGATTCAAATACATAAATACTATTGCTTTTATGAGTGATTCTCAAAAGCTTGGCCTGGGGATTTCGTTACATTCTTAAAAGTTATTTAGCACACAAGAGATTTTGTTTATGTTGATTATACATAATCAACACACAGTCGATTAGACCCAAGAAAACTTGTAAATATTTTGTCATTTGACTTAAAATAAAAAAATCCATTACATACTAAGATAACTTTTCGAAAAAAAATTGTCAAAAAGAAAAATT